>SRMA01027314.1:595655-820869 GCA_007224835.1 Danionella cerebrum
GACATATATCTTTTTATATATATATAAAAATATTGAAAATATTGAATATTGAGGGGAAAGTCCATCTATTTTATATAAAAAATGAATATATGTAATATATATATGTCATGTCTCCTTTCACTAAAACAGCAATGTAAACACACAGAATGTGAGAAATGAAAGGGTTTGATTTACAGGCTCTGGCGTTGAGAGGCCCATAGGGGAGGCAGTGATTCAGTTGGACCTGTCGCCCCCTGCTGGAAACTGTGAACAGAAACTCACAGTCAGAGGTGAGCTCTCATGAGATTATGATCCGCTGTCTTATTTCTCAACACATTTATGATATTTTCTGTCTCTTTTCCAGTTATTGCAGTAAATGACATGAAATGGCAGACCTCGGGGATGTTTCGGCCATTTGTGGACGTCAACCTGGTCGGCCCGATGCTCTCAGAGAAGAAACGGAAATTTACAACCAAATCCAAAAACAACAGCTGGACTGCTAAGTTTAACGAGGCCTTTCTGTTGTGAGTGAATTAGAGTTTCAGCCCCTGAGTTTGAGAATTCATGAAGTGAAATAATTCGGATGACTGAAAATTGGATGATTTGGATTTTAAATTTTAAAACGGATGCAGAACTCGATGGCTAAGAAAACTTTGATGTTGGCTTTTAAAGGTGCCTCAAAAAGTATTTTAATTATCAACATGGATTGGTTGCCATTGTTGAATTCTTAGTTGCTATGTAAGAGTCTGTGACATCATACAATGTTGACAAGAATATGATTTTCCTTAGCTGAGAAAGCGATATGCAAAAACTGTTGCTATGGTAAACATTCAGGTTGCTATGGAGGGGTCAGTGACATAAAATAATATTCCATTTGTCACAATAAGTTACATAAACCAACCTCTGTGTCTATTATTTTCTCAAAGCTGCGGTAAGAGTTCAGAAAATTGGTTGCTAGGTTAAACGATTTGGTTGCTAGGGAGTTTATCAAATGTTTATCAACTATGATTAGCATAAACAAAACTGCATTTCTCATTGATGCTCATCTTGACGACATTTTTGTCGCCTTTTACCTTTTATTTTTAACGGCCATCGTAAGTCAATGGTAAATACTTAAGCCCTTCACACCTCCACAAGCGCGGTCACTTTGATGTTTCTATGAGGTTCTCGGGTTCAGTTTTACAAAGTTTGACCCCATGTTAAGTCAGTGAATTCTCAGTGATTTCCCAGAATTCCATTAGTGGTACCAGTCTGAAAAGGCAAAGCAACCAGAGTCAGACCAGTTTGGATATCTCCGTAGACAACAATATGTTGACCTTTCAAGCTAATATAACAAAATGCAATCACTGTTAAAGCAATGTTTTCTTTTTTTTAAGTTAATGCTGTTTAATGTTGTTTGTTTCAAATTTGTCATTTTTTTTTATATTCTCTTTTGAAAAATTAAAAATGCTGTTTTTTTTGTCTTAGTGTGTTGGGTAAAGGTGTCAGTCTGGACTGCTATGAGATTCAAGTGACCGTGAAGGATTACTGCTTCGGCCGCGCTGACCGCGTAGTGGGCATCGCCGTTCTGCAGCTGAGGGATGTTGCTGACAGGAAAAGCTGCGTGTGCTGGTCCCCACTGGGTCCCCGCATAAACATAGATGAAACTGGTACCACCGCAATGAGGATCCTTTCTCAACGACCCACTGATGAGGTGGCCAAGGAGTTTGTCAAACTCAAATCTGAGTTTAGACCTGCTGAGGAGGGCAGGTGAAGATCTAGCAGGACCTTGTAGATTTATCCTTGTTACGGAAGTTCCCCCTAATATGAGACAAGAGGAAAGCGCTGATCTGACATACACGTGGGTTTATTCAAAGCCTTAAAGTTCACATGACCACTCAGGTGGCTTGTACATCCCAGTATAAAAGCCAGCTCTGTAAAAAGACTGCTGTATTTGGTCCTTCTCTAGATAGAGTTATACCGACTCAGAAGAAGAGTTATATAAATGAGTCTATTTTAACTCTTTTTCGGTGTGCATTTGGTCCCTCTCTGAGTAGTTGATTTTTCTTTAGAATTTACCTGTGAAGATTTGGAAAAAAAATCAAAGGAAATAGATGATTAACTCTTATAAAGTGGGACCAAATACAATCTGAGTAGAGTTAATTTAACTCTTATGATTTTAAAAATAAATCTAAAAATATAGCATTGCAACATCCCTGTCACCATTGTGGTCATGTCTGGTGTGACGTATAGTTGCCTTCTTGCCACTGGTTTTCCTTGTTCACCCAAGTGGTAAAAATTCCACTTCTATTAATACATTTTCCAGATGATTAAGAATTACAACATTCCACTATGGAACAAGAGTATTGTGCTTTGTTGTAGACCGAAATTGATATTTGTGGTTGGACTGTTAAAAATATTAGAAAACTGACAAAACTGTGTACAGTTAAAAGTGGAAAGAACAATGCTAACCGTCTATAATTGGAGCTATTTCAAACACATTCTAATGAGATGGTTTGATGATGTAACCAAAATATACGCATGGAAGAATATCATTTATGAGAAGGTACAAGATTTGCCAAACTGTGAGTCTAACTGCTCGTCTCACACACTTCTTTGTGGCCTTCTGAATGGAAAGAGTCATGTGCACTGTATGTCTATATATTGTTTGACACGCTTATTTGCATATTCTAGAGCTGGGTGAATCTACATAAAAGCTGAATTTCTGATTTGTTTAGGCAAAATTGGATTTTGAAGCTATTTATTTTCCTTGTAATTGAAAATAACTATCGTGGCTTGTTGCTATTGTGGCTGAAGAAGCAAATCCATACCATTTCCATGGGACTGTAGACTGCAGATGGGTAAAACCCCACCCACTGAACATGGAACCCCACCCACCCAATGTGGAGCCCCACTGTCTGTACTCGGAACCCCACGCACTGAGCATTCAGCCACACCCCCTGAATGCGAAGCCATACCCACTGAACATGTAGCCACACCTACTGAATATGAAGCCACACCCCTGAATGTGGAGCCCCACCCACTGAACATGTAGCCACACATGCTAAACCTGGGGCCCCACCCACTTAACATTGACTGTGACGTCACTAACATGCTAAACTGGGTTAAGCTTAGGATCAGGGTACAACCAATGGGACAACATGTGGGCGGGACTACACATTTTTTTAACATTGGTATTTTACAGATAATTCGCCCAGCTGTAGCAAATAACACCTGTTCACCTTTTACCATTATTGTCCATCATGTTTTATTGTAAATTTCTATTCCAAAGGCACCACAAACCTGTTTTCTGTTAATATTTCTGTTATTTGAATACAGTACACACATACACTGACCAATAGTGCCAGCCATTGAGAAGGGATGCACTCGATGAAACTTTATTTAACGTGTGCCAAGTGAATTTACTGCTGGGGTCCAGTAGACTGACCATGTTTTGTTTTGTTGGGTATATACACAATATTGTAAATTCCAGATTTTGCTCGTATGTTTATTTGTGCTGTCAGTATGTATGCAGCTTTTTGTGTATTTTAAACTATGATAACTTAAATGAAACCGAATTTGTTTATAAATTGCTCAAAAAAATCTTCAGTTTGTGTGAATTTTGTGGTTTATACCTGAAATCATCTTCTGGAAGTGTGTTTTGGATCCGTTGGCACATTTTATCATGGTTTAATAGTATTTTTAGCCACAGAAATGCATCTTTAACAGTGCTATTTTCTCATTTTTGAGCTTGCTCCTAAGGAATGCAGGTATGATGTGTCCAGTCTTGTTCAGAGAGATTAGGGCAGTCCATTACCTTGACCCCTGCACTTACACGAGGTGACCTCTTTTAAAATCAGTGCATTTGAGGTAGGAGGGAAGTAATTTGATTTAAAGCTGTGTTCTTTATGTAAAGGTCATGCATTTTGATATTGTCCGGTGATGGGCCGCCCATTCCACATTGCACTGGCCCATTATGGCCTCTCCTGCAGGCGGTGGGCCCACGAGAGCTGCTCCTTTGGGTTGACCCGAGGTTCAGCAAGCATGTGTTCACATATGAGCCCCAACCCCAGGCTTGCCTCCTGGGCGTCTCCCAGGTGTTTCAGGCATATCCCTGTGGGACATGGGGAAGACCTAGGACACGCCGGAGAGACTATGTCTCCCAGCTAGCATGGGAAAGCCTTGGTGTCCCACCAGATTACTTGGAGTAGAGATGTCTGGGTATCCTTGTTTGAGCAACACTGCTTTCCCCATGATCCGGTGAAGAAGAAGAAGACTTGTTCCATACACTATATAAATCTACGATGTAGGATCCATGAAGTCAACCATACGTTGCTGATCAAGTGGCCCAAGCCTTAAATTGGGTTGAGCCAATAAGAGCGTCACTTCTGAGTAATCGTACTTGGACAAAGGGGGTAGGGATGTTGAACTTTGGGGAATCAAAGATGCAAGGCTGGCTGAAATGTTAAGGCTTGATCTAACTTTAAATAATGTGTAGTGACAGTGAACCTGATCCAAGCCACCTCACTGTACATCAACAGATTTATCTGCGCAAAACAGATCTTTGAGGTCAAATTGCTGCTGAAAATGTTTTTGTTTGGCCCAAGAAATACAAAGATTGCACATAAATAAGCGCATGCTCTGACAACCTCAAATTTGAGGTCTTTGGTTCCACCCACACATCTTTGTGTTACACTTGAAAAGTGACTAAACGTTGTCTTTCCAACGTGAAGCATGAAGAGGAGGTATGATGGTCTGGGGGTCCAATTAGCTCTCTCCATAACTTAGCATAAAAAAGGCGACTTAATGCAAACATGAACACTGCCCCCTAGTGGATGAGCGTTATCAAATGCTCTCAAACCCTAGCCTTCTTAACTTTGTGGTCTCAAAACGTTTTAAATTCCCTTTTTTCAACGAAACCATTCGAATAGTTGGTTAAAATAGTGTTGTATCGTGGACATTATATCAAAGAATGTAACGTATCGTAAGCAGAGTCTACCGTTGCAACTCTAATAGTTATTTTTATTTCTGAAAGCATTCCTTGTTTACCACATACTTTTCCTCGTTTGGGTAGAGCTTTTGCACAGAATCATTTTCATTACACATGATTTATTTAAAACCGCCAATATTTTGATTTTAACAACAACTACTGATCCCACTTTTTTGTAAACAGATGCCAACTGTGAGGATACTTTAGCATATTTTTTTATGCATTTTAGTGTATACTTATGCGTGCAAAACAAGCCAGGTGCTAGTATCTTTGTGTGGCCTTGTGGTCTCTGAAAACTGCTCAGAGCTGCTGCTCTTTGTCAGAGGTTGGAGGAAAGGGGGAAGAAAGAGTGGTTTCCTTTTTTGGTATGCAGGAAATCAATACTTCTCTTGTAGCTCGGTGGGTTGGAGCGAAAGACTACGAAACGACGATAGATATGAGCACAAGTCTAAACAATGGGCTGATTTCAGAGGAAAGCAGGGAGTTGATGTTTCCTCAGATAAACTCACAGGAGAAAAGAAAGAGTAATAGTGAAAAGAGAAGTTTCCGCCCCTCTTCCTTGTTTATCTTGCATGTGAGTGGTGGGATCTGTGTGTACGTGTATGTGCAGGAGTTTGTGTGTGTGTGTGAATGAGTCTACCCTTGACGTCTGCTCTCCCTGTTCCTCTATCAGCACAAAGTGAGAGCAGATGGAATCCTGAGAAGTGAGAGAGAGGAGGAGGACAAGAGGGGTAGACAAAGAGGTGGAGACTCTTGCTGACTTTCTGGCTGAAGAAACTGGAGCCTCACCAGACCTAGAGGGCTCGGACGGATGATACACACACTGTGATGTCACCAAAGAAGGTTTACGGTAAGAATCCCAAGCTGTACAGAGGGTCACCGGAAGGAAATCTCTGGACGTTAGACAGTCGTTGTGATGGTGAGGGAGTTTGGTTCTCTGCGTCTCTCAGCGGTGTTGAAAGAGGATAGGAAGGAGTTAGAGCTTCTCTGCTTTAGGGTGAGTTTTTGGAAGCGGATTCTGTCTGTAGGCCGGTTTGTGTTCTGATGATGTGGGTGTGTTCCTTTTTTTTAAGAAAGAGAAATAAAGTCTCAAACTTTACTTTATCTATGTTTTTGTACTAAATCTCTGGTAGTTGTAACTCTGAATGTACACGACTGGCCATCAAATCAACACCAGTGCAGAGTTAAAACAGCACAGATTAAAAAAAAAAAAAGATCTTAAGAGCTAATTGTAAGGTTAATGATTGGTTATCTCAAAAATTCATTATTTGGCCGGGACATACTTACGAACATGAGCTCAGAACTATCACAACAAAATAAATTCAGGATTTAAAAAAAAAATAAATTAATTAAAAAATGTGTCGAAATGTACATATTGTTGCTAACCCCACTGTCGAAGACAAACTTAAGACAATTTCTGGTCATAACAGAACAAAAGCATTTTTGCTTTTTTAGTTTTTTGTAGCGTTTTATACTACTTTACAATTTGCTCTAATAATTTACAGTTAAAACATTTTTTTGTGGTTGATATCCATTTTTAGTGCAATTCAAGCTTTTATCATACTGCACAAAAATTTATATTTTTTGTAACAAAGATAACAACGTGTTTAGACAAAATGCAAATGTATAAATAAAAAGTCAAAGTGGAAATGTTTAAAAAAACTAAAAGAACCTCTCCTGCAAAATATATACAATGCATCAAGTATTCGTTTATAACCACAAACTTCAAAGCTAATAGCTTCTTGAAACCTTTGTGTTATATTTTGAATCAAAACTTTACTAATTGCGGGTTGCGTCATTCGTACTTTAATGAAAACAGCCGGTGTGGTTGGTGCACGCCCCAGTGCTCTTTTACGTTTTCTTAACAATTACACTAACTTTATCAGTTCTTTGAAATGTTAAGTGAGCAAAGGAGGACGTAAGAATTGAAATCCATAGCATAATGGAACAGTAACAATGTAGAACAATGTATCGTGATGGAAAAATGTCACAGTAGAGTTACTGGGAGATATCGTCTACATACACTGCGTGAACAAGCCTGTGCTAGACGAGAACTTTTACAAAACTACACATAAAATGAGCTCCCTCCTTCATTCAGAGTAACGTAGACATCTGTTACATGCTCTACCTACACAGATGTTAGTGCTGCCCCCTAGTGGCAAACTAAACCAAGACGTTATTAGCTTTACAGTCTTTTTAAAACTGTGTAAATGCAATGTTATCTTCTAATTTCAACTGAAATGGTTATGTTGTATCACCTTAACGCTTTATTTTGTGGCTTTCATTATTTAATTTCCCCTTTTTTTTGGCAATGGCCCTTTGAACGCGGCGTGTAGCTTTAATTTGATCTGTTTTTGATAATATTAATGTCTGTTAATGTTTCCTTTTGTCTAAAGACACAGAAGTATGATCTGCATGATTGATGATGTATTTCAGGATTGTATCCTTGAGCAAATTCATGCCTGGACTCGACACATGAACTGATTTCTGTTCCTGAGGAATGTTTGCAGTTATTCATTTAGATTTAGCAGCACAATGCATTTTACTGTAAATAAGAGCAGGACCATCAATCCTCTGCAGTTACAAGCCCCGTAACTGTTTATTGATCTTTAACAGTCACTTATCAGAACAAATCCCCTTCAGATACCAAAAATGACAAACACACATTGCATTCTCCAGGCATACTCTCCCTTTTAATCTGAACTGGATTCAAGATTGTTTTGCTGCTAAATCGCTACCGTTTCCCAGTATAACAACTCAAGCCTTGGTGCAAATACAGCCCAAATACAGTGGAGGGAAAAGGTATAAAATGTTCGTTTTTGTCAAAAAAGGCTGCTTTTTATTCAGTGAGTGGTATGATTAGCTGCGTTGGGATCTTTTGTTTTAATTGAAACGTGAGTGATTTAATCTGACAAGCTGCGGGTAACATCTATAGGGATCCCATTACAGAACCTCTCATTGCAGTCTTTAAAATTCATTTTGAACATGTTTTTTAAAAATGGTTATGTTTAAATTGCTAGAGATTGAGCAAAATAAACCTTTTGGACATTTTTGTAGAGTGTCCTTATGCCTCAGCCTGGTGCTAATAACGGCAAGATAAAGGCTTTGTACCTCAGTGAACTGAACAAATGTGTTCATTTCTTAAAATGTAAGTCGCTTTGTGTAAAAGCATTTGGCAAATGAATGCAATGAATGCCGTGTCCTATAATAATGAAAACCTTGACTAAATTCGAAAGCAGTTTTTAGTTTTGGGGGCATATACAAACAACATTTTGTGCTATGACTGTATTTTATGTACAATAAAATCCATTTTAAAAGTTTTGAATAATGAATTCATATATTTCAATATATTTTTTTTATCTGTTTTAGACATGTTGGAAAACCAGATATCTTGGGGGAAAAACCCACACTAGGAATTCCAATTCACATGGGTAGCTACTGAAACTAAACCCAGAGTGTTTGTCAAGGAGGTGTGCCCAATGCTGCCGTTGCCCAGGGCAAGTCCCTCTGTCTCCATGTGGCCCGTTGAGTTCTGGAGATCCACCGATCACCCACTTGGAAAACAAACTAAAACACAGAAAAACAATTAGAGCAGCAGTAAAAATAAAAAAAATAAAAGCTAGAGCTTCTTGAGTAGGAAAATCCCGACAAGCTGATCCTCACCTGCCATTCATAGACATAGAAAGAGACATTCCGCTAAATGGGGTTAGTACTGTAGAGACCTTCACGAAACATATTAGTTTGTGTGTAGTGAGTATAAGTTTTCAATGTATATGACATGAATAAAATATAGGAACGCTTATACAGGAGACCTCTATGCCTATATATTGCATTCGGACAGGATTAGATTTCTCAGATGAGCATAGAGGAAAACAATAGGTCTCTGGAGAGAAAACAGAAGACAGTAAAGTTAAAACAGAAAAACAGTTACCACACAGAGACCACACTTCTACAATCTAAACTGACCTTCTCTTGCATGTAAATAAGGGAATATGTCTCTGTTAGAGCAACTGGTGAACTACGCAGGAATTCAGAGTCGAGTTCTGGTTTTATTCGCATCTGTCTGATCAGAGATGGTTTGTTAACAAACGGAAATTCACTTCATTATTCCCTCTGTCCTACGATATCAGAACTAAAATATCCTTCGAGCAGCTGCGTAAAATCAGTTTAGAAAGAGTTTTAGAAGCAGAATAAAATAAACTCTGGATGTTTTTTATCAGGGCTCAAAGTAAACCATGTACACTCTTTTATTTTTGCTATAAAAAATGAATCGAGCTACAACATACATGTCCATGAAACAATTAGACGATCGAGTGACACAAAATGCTCAGCGTTTGATGTTTCTGTGTATATCGGTGACAGCGGGATGACCCTGAGTCCGTCCAGTGATGCACATAAACACAGAAGATAAATAATGCAGAAACGACACACTACAGGCTCTCTCCAATCAGATATGGTTCGCCGTCTGACAGTCGCTTTTTGTTAATGCTTAAATAATGCAGCACTCTTTAGAAATTACATCCCTTATCAGGTAAAATGATAGGACCTTTCTTTGTTTGGCTTTACCTGAGCGCTATAGTTAGCCGTGCTAAAACAAAACAGCTTTTGTTTTGTAGATTTTTCCATTAAGTCGTGATTTATCGCTTTAATGCCTTCATGGGTATTTTATTATAGATGAAGTTATGCACACATAACCTCGTTAAATGTTCATTTTCTCTTGTTTTCAATGTATTAGAAGGCTCTGCACACAACGGTGCGTGTGCCAATCACACCGGCTGTTTTGAATTAAGCAGGAATGATGCACCCCACATATTGTTTAATTTTGATTTCAAGTATAATGTGTAGGTATCAAAAAGATTTTAATATTTTCTTTTAAATGAAAATTATTAGAATAATTGAGAATAATAAGAACATTATGTAGAATTCCAAGTAATTAAAAAGTGAAAAAATGTGCGATAGTCTTTAAGTTTCAATTTACACATTCCAAATTGGTGCCATCAGTACCATCTAGTGGTGAAAAGAAGGGATAACCAGTGGGAGTACAATACCTGTGATATTGCTTTTTTTTTCGTCAAAGTTCTGGCGCCAAAAAAAGCACAATGGCACAAAAAGTGCTTAGAAGAGTGCATAAGATTTAGCAGAGGTTTGACTTTTTTTCATAAATTTTTTTAAACTTCTCTTTGCTTTTTTTGTCAATTTATGAATTTGTATTTTGTCAGAACACTAAAGTTTTGTTTTAAAACATAAACATTTTTCTTCAGTAAAAATACCCCCCAAATGTTGTACATTTTCGGGTTTGTTGTGGAATTTTTTTCTAATATAAAGGAAATTCGTTTGTAAAAAAAAAAAAAAAAAGCTTCTGAGGGTAAACACCATTCGAGAAGTTCTATAAAAAAAATATGAGCCAAATTCAGTGTTTTTCTAAACACTAACAAACTTCTAAACTTTTGTTTTTAATAAAAAAGTGGTTCTGCAATCTCAAAGATCTGTTCATTTTTATGTCTATACTTTTTCTTCTCTTTTTTCTCATTTTAACAATTTTACACTGGAGTTCCTCAGCAATCCTGGATAAACCTTGTTACAATTTCTAGAGACTCAAACAACAAATGCTACGCTTTGTCTGCCCATCGAGTGACTTTTCCCATAATGCCGGTCTCCCTCAGCATGTTTTCTCCACACCCTGTGTGCAACTGAGGAAATGATGAAATCTCAGTGTAACCATGTTCACATTGTGTAGCGTGAAGCTCTCTGTGTACATCAGAGTTTGCTTCAGGATCATGCTGGTGGTCTTTAATCTATATTCACTGTCCTGTAATGCTGGACGAGAGCCTGTGTTTGTAGAGCACAAACATTTGTTGTTTCAACATTTCTTTAAACGACGTGAGCTAGACTCCAAGTCATCTCTGGTGGTCGGACTGATAGTGTGGTTCTGGAGGAGCTCTCCTCTCGGGTGTCCTGCATCCCTTAGTTTACATCTAAAGGACACGTAGATAAACATTGATTTAACTAATGTTCCAGAAATGCTGAATCCTGACTCTGGATGTGATGCCTAGCTGTAAAGAAAAACTCTTTAGAAAATTTTGGTTTTGGAGTATGCCTGACGAGAAACCCAAACATTCCACTTAGAAGAACTTTCTCTAGTTTTATAGTAGCCCACTTTAGATCACAACCTATTATTATTATTAAAATCTTTTAATCAGGCCTGGATTGCCAAATCAGAAACTGGTTTGATGAGTAGACCCAGAGAGGCCCAGTATTTTTTATGTTTGAGCCAATGTTCAGTCATGGCTTCTTCTTAATATCATCCATCCACTAGGGGGCAGGACTAAAGTTTGCATTAAGGAATCTGTTTTTATCAAAAGGAGTGGAAAGAGCTTGTCTTATAATATTTCATTTTGAAATGTTATTAAAGAATAATTGTCTCTTGGTAACAATTAAATCATACAAAAAAAGTAAAGAAGTTTCAGAAGTGACTAGAATCGACTTCAATCCATGATGGTAATGCACTTCAGCTCCTAGACGATATATTGTTCCATCCCCAGTAGAAGCCAGTGTCATTGTCAATTTGGAAAAGGTTGTAAAAATGACAAAATTACACATTTTAAAAGCATTTATACATTTTTTTTTACATTTCAGGTTTGTTGTGGAATTATTGTGTAATGTAATGAAAACTATTTGTTTAAAAAAATAAAGACGCTGGGGTTTCATTAAATAAATATCAAACATTGTTTTTTTTTAAAGTAATTTATTAGAGCAAATTGTAAAGTAGTAATTATAGATATAGTAGCCAAATTCAGTGTATTTGTAAACTAAACACCCCAAAGAACTTAGAATATAGAACAAAGAATATAAAAAATGGTTTTGCAATCTTAAAGATCTGTTTATTTAAAATATTCTATTTTATCTCATTTTTTTATTATTTCTAATTGTAAAGTAACAATTATTGTAATTATGAGCCAAATTCAGTGTTTTTGTCAAATTCAGTTTCAGGTTTGTAATAATGTAATAAAAAAATAAATAAAAAAAAAGCTGGGGTTGTTTTAAAATGAAATATATCAAACATTGCCTCAAATACAGTTTTAAATTTATATTTTTGTCAAATAAAACCTTAAACAACTTCTAACCTTTAAATATTTAAAACGTATTTTGCAATCTCAGATATCTTTTAATTTTCCATACTTTTTCTGTTTTCCTCTGCAGTCCTGGATGAACCTTGTCGTAAAGTGAATCAAACCTTAGTAAACAATCTTGTAACGAATCGTAAGAGACTCTCCCTCTGCTCTGATTCGCTGTTTGCTTCAGGCTAAGAAATGGGTGATTTTCTGAGGAATCTGCTGCAAGTCGTGGCATGTTCACAGTGTCCTGAGATGCATGTGCAGCAATCACCTGACAGAACTCCAAGCTAATGCACTGCAGACTCAAACGCGTGCATTTTTCTGATGTCCTCAATGTTTGGTAGAGCTTATACTGAGGTTTTTAAGACTCTAAAGAATAATACAAGTTTCTGCATGTGTTGAAAGTACCACTTCCGTGTTTTGTAAGATCTGACAGCAGTTAATCAAAGCTACAATGTTATCTTCTTTCTCCGATTCACCAGAGCTTTAATCTCCTAAATATAACAAATCAAAAAGCAAAAAATATTCTCAAGTACTCCAGCCACTTTTAAAAAAAATCATGTTGATGGTTTCAGTAGCAACACTGTAAAAATAAAAGTTGACTAAATGTAAAAATTTTAAGCAACCAGCTTTGAATAAATATCAACTTTAGAGGTTAAAGCGTAAACAGCTGGCAAGCGTTTGCAGTTCACTACACTTCTTTGTCTTATTATAGTTCTTTCAACCATTGTTTAAATGAAGCACTCTCAAAGTTAAAACGTTTTTACACCCCCAAAAAATTTAGGTACTCCCCAATTTTTGGATTCAGTTACTTTAAAGTACAAAATTGACATCCGTGTACGCAAATCAACCTTGTCAGTAGTTTGTAAGGTAAATATTTCCCAGTAAATTACAGACTATATACTTTTTTGTATAAAATGCAAGACCTTTTTACCATAGTAATCAAAATATTATTTTTAAATAAGGCAGTTTTATCATGTACACTCCAAAAAAGTTGTGAAATCCCTACATTTTAACACAACCTAAGATCATAAAACTTTGAGGAGCAACTTAGTTTTGACCAAATCAAGAGCGGATAAATCTGAGAGTGGTTGCAGTGAGACAGGTTTGCAGTCATGCATTTGCTTGAGTGGTGTCTATTGTGGTCTTAATGCACGTCTCTCAGCCCCTCAGAACCCTTACGTTTATTTCTGTGGTTTTATTGGCTTCCAGTACATATAGTGTTCCAGCCAGAACCCGCTTTATTCCTCTCCTGTTCTTTCTCATTTCCGGTAAACCACTCTCTGTTTCTGATGTCTCACAATGAATTCACATTGTTTGCTCATTGGTTTCTGTGCATTCAGTATTTTTTTTTTTTTGGAAACTATAGCTCTTTTTATTTTCCACTACATTTGAAGAGTTTGTTTTTAGAATGCTGTAAATCTGTACAATTTGATTACAAATCAAAAGCGAAATTGCGAAATTACACATTGTGTTTTGTTAAATATCACCACGTACAAAAAGATTCATGATTTTTAAAAAATAGTAGTTTAATAGTCTCCCAACATTTCAAACTAATTTGAGTATTTTAGTAGCGGTAAAAACCCTAAAATATTTTGTAAGGTTTTGGTTATGACTAGTGTTCTTTTTTTTCCAGTGGACAGTAAAACTGAGTTGTAGCCTCAGTGGAAAACACCTCTTCCAGAAGTGCTCTAGCATCAGTGGGATGTGTGTTTGAAACGCTCTTAAACACACACGCCGTTTCTATAAATAAACCTGATGCTGAAGTCACTTTGGCATTCTGTCTTATGGGTGGCTTCTTGAGTGATAGCGTAGAGCACATCTGTGTTTCGCCCCAAAATGTCTTGTTTTTTTTTTCAGTTTTCTCTAAACCTGAATTTATTTTCTTGTAGAAATGCTATTTTACTCACATACATAACTATAGCTGTAGCCTCTGAAGAGAATTTAGAGCTAAGAACTTCTGTAGCTAGATGTTTCCATCTTAAGTGGGTCATTCCTTGAACAAAAGCAATAAAAGAAGCACTGAAGGCTAAACTAATCTAAAAGCATCTGCTGGTGTGTACTAGTGTTTGGGTGTGCTTTTCAAATATCTTCTACATTGCCCAATGCACTTGCCTATGGATGCATATGAACTTGTGAAATCCAACTCTTAATCAATTTAGGTTTATAATGAGGTTGGAGCACTCTTTAACAGCTATAACAGCTCCAACTCTTCCGGTCAGGTTTTCCACAAGGTTTAGAGTGTGTTTGCAGGGGTTCGAGAATTCATATAAAAACGCATTTGTACGACTTACGTAGTTTCATCCAAGTTTCAATTCTTTGCTTGAGAGAGGTTGATGCTTGTGGATTTAAAACTATGCTGTCAGAAAAGTGGCAAAAGTTTTGAAAAATAAAAAGTGCTGAATGTTGTGCCACCTACTTTTCTATTGTGTAGGACTTTATCCTGGGAAAATCAAATTAAACATAAGTATCTGTAGAGTAGGTTGCTTTGAAAACTTTCTTTTTTAACAGAAAAACATTATCTGTTAGTGTTCTTCTTGTTACTCTTTTTCTGCCACGAGGTCAATGACCGCCCTATGAACCGCTTGGAGGAAAGTTGTGAAATTAGGCACACCAATACAGTTGTCCACTCTGAGTAATCTGACCCAATCTGGACCCTCTAACTCA
The DNA here is from genome assembly GCA_007224835.1 of Danionella cerebrum. Taxonomy (NCBI): domain Eukaryota; kingdom Metazoa; phylum Chordata; class Actinopteri; order Cypriniformes; family Danionidae; genus Danionella; species Danionella cerebrum. The sequence continues at coordinate 610,386 of SRMA01027314.1, forward strand.
AATTCTATAGCGCCACCACTAGTCCAAGGTTTCACATATGTTTATGCCAATAAATCGTGAACTCTGTGGTCTAAAAACAAAATTCCTTTTGCCACTGATTTCATGGTCTATGTCAATTCCATATTATAATATATGTATAATAAAAAGTAAGTCATCCCATAGATGCCCTGCTGACCAAAGGAATTTTGATTGATATGTTGATTTCTGAGTAATTCATGAATAAGTAAAATTGAGGTCGCCCGCTGAGTTTTAACTGTGTCCTCTAGTGGTCAGGAAATACAAAAAAAAAATGTATTTTTTGGCTTCTAACTCCTTATCACTTTAACCATATCACCTTATCCAGAAACCATAAAACTGGTCTTTATTCGGGGTATTATACCGAGTCAGTTAATGTGTATTTTTACTACGTCGGTCATTTTGGGAAAAAAAATTTCCAAATGCATTCATATATTTGTACAAAACTCGATGTGCATATTTGTCACCATGTGCTGAAAAGAATTAAAAAGTGCCACCTTGTGGTCGAAAGTCAAAATGACATTTTGAAAATTGCTAATAACTTTTGAACTGTTTGGTGTAGACTAGAGAGGACAATTCTTTTGCTTCTGGTTCCCTGTCCCATGCTAATTCCAATGGGTCACATGATGTCATACTCCAATGACCCAATTAGCCACGATTTTTAGACGTACAAACTTTCAAACTCATCCTACACCATTCATTCTATTTCCACAAAACCTATTCCAGATCATCCGCTGACCAAAAATGATTAAAGGCATTTTTATTTGTTGAAAGGTTGCTGAGTAATTGGTGAACAATCATAATGCAAAGCTTGCTGAAACGATCATAAGACGATTTTCCTTAAACACTTTAGAGTATGGAGACCGAAATTGGTAGATGGTATAATAACCATGATCTGAGGTTGTCTGCTGAGTTTCAGCTTAGTGTCCACTAGTGGTCAGGAGATATGAAAAAAATAATTTTTTGTTGACTGAGCTTCCAGTGTTCCTTTTTTAACTATCAAACAGCTACATTTTTAAATTAAGTTTCAATTAATTCACGTAAAGCAACTTAAAATGCTCTTTGGTTCCCCTTCGGCCCTTGTTCTTCTTTTTCCTCTTTTCCTCACTGACATTGACATTGATATATGTGGCAGATGCTTTTTTTACGCATATTTGGCAAATGCGTAAGTGACTTACGTTTGAAAGAATGAGCAAATATTCTTTTATCAATTCTGCTTGCTTATTTTTCGTACTTAAAACAATTTTCTGGATGGTACGGCTGCTCTCAACTTACTGGCAAACTACAATAAAGGATAAAAACTATAAAATCTATGCACATTCAGTGTTTCCCCTAGGATCATGGCCTTGGGGGGGGGGGGGGTTGTGGTGTTAGGGTGGTGCGGCAAAACACTCACACAAACACTTAATAGTGTTTATATGTTTCTTTTAATTGCAGTATACCAATATATTATAATGTCTGAACAATTACTGTACAATAACTAAACATTTTTACACTGAACTAAACACTAAACATCAGATTTATTTTAATATGTTAATTATTCACAAAGTGTGCAGCTTTTGTCACTGCAGTGCATCTTTCTGGGCTTCTGAAAGAACATTTCCAGAGCATCTTGGTATGGATTGTCTGAAACTTCTGGCCCATTTATTGAGATCCGCATGCAGGCTGCAAGATGGTCCCCTTGCAGCCTATTGCGAATGTCTGTTTTGACCTGTAAATACATTAACTGTTAGGCTTTAAAAGTGATAACTGATAGTAACAACAGTAAAAATCAACTTAACATAGTGATAGTTTAAAGCAGGAAATGCCATTGTATAACTAACTAGCTAGCTATTAATTAAGCAATTTATTTATCAATTTGTTCATTCATGCTTGTGTGTATTTACTTACTTACCAAGATCAGTCTTGTACAGCCAGGGGGAGTATTTCCCCTCTGACAGCCAAGCTGGGTCAAAACCTGTCGTTCTGTGGTGGCTAGACATTTGCTGTTTGTCAGGGGCAAGACATGCAGCACTTGGGCTCTTTTCTGTACTTTGTTTCGGAGTAGGAAAGCTACACCGGCTGCTGCTCGCTGCAGAACACGTGCTGTCATCGTCACCACCTTGGGAGCGTTTAAAAAACGCGGATATTTATGCCTGCTGCGACATACTCTCCGACGCGGAGCGGAACTCCGCGGTGCGCGATACGGAGGACAATTGTAAACGCGCAAACGTTGAGACAGAAATTACATGCCATCGTATAAATAACATAATGCTATTTAGTTTAATAAAAGAAAAAAGCAAAGACCTGTTATATATAAATTACTTCTGTCGTTATTCGACGAAAATAAAATAAAATTAACTTGACCTTCAAGGGGGGCGGGGGGTGCTGTTGGGGGGGCGGGGCGCCCCCCTAATATAATGGTAAGGGAAACACTGACATTAAAACACAACAGTACAAATAAGTCAAAATTTCGGACTGTTAAAAGAAAAGTTGTAAAATGTGTTTACACATAGCATTTATAAACTGAGATTGAAGCAGCTTGTCTTATATGGAGTGCTAAAGATAAAATTCCACATCTTAGGGCCTGCAGTGGAAAAAGAATGTTGAAGCTTCCAGGAGGAGCTTGTCAGCTGAACTGAGGCCCCTTGGTGGAATCTAAACTAATGTGAAACTCTTCAAATGAACTCTAAAAACCACAGGTAGCCTGTAAAAGAAAGTCAGGATGGGGGTGATATGGTCATTCTTTCATGCTCCAACCAGTTAGAGATGTTGGGAGAGAGGGATGACTGTTCAATATGTTCATAGAGGGAGTTACAGTAGTCCAGTTACAGTAGTCCAGCTGAGATGTGAAAAGGCCATGGATTGCTATCTAAAAAGTTGCTGGGATTCACCTTTTAAATAAACCTTTAATGAAAAAGCTGGACATCACCACTGATCTCATCTGATATATCACTGACACATTTATTAAAATGACCCTTTGCCACAATCTCTGACTCTTGATTTTGTTCCTTTTTCAGAGAAATGCACTTTGAAGTAGAAGAAGGGAAGCAATGTCGTTCTTTGGCCTGGATTGTGTGAGGAAGAAAGAGAGAGGTACAAACGTAACAGCCAGTTCCAATGTCCCATCATTGACAACAAAACCATTTAAGAAGAGCAATTACTGTTTAAAATGCTCAAATTTTGGTAAAGTTTCGAGAAAAAAACCTCCATTAGCAAAATAAACAATTCCTAAGCATTTAAGACAAAAAAACATTTAAGAAGAAGAATTACTGTATAAAATGCTCAAAATTTTGGTAAAGTTTCGAGAGAAAAAAACTCCATTAGCAAAATAAACAATTCCTAAGCACCCTATTGATAAATAGTAAATCATACATATGGGATTATTATAGTATCAATAATATTTGTATTCTGGGATTTGGTAAGATTTGCAAATCTGTGTCTCAGTCTGCGTCTTAATCTGCAAATGAGTGTCTTGATCCATAAAAATACACATCTGCGATACCTGCTCAAGTATAAACATTTTTTGCTACACTAATAACTCCGTATTCACGTCATAGGTTTGATAGAAAACTTGTTAGACCTTTTTTCTGCATCTGTTTAGAGGTCGAGAGGAAAATCAGAGCGAACGACAGAGAATACAACTCAACCTTTAAATATGCTGTAAGTATGAAATCCACTTCCAGTGGATATTTCCGTGGATTTAATGGTTTAACTGTGCTCCTATCTATCTTTTCTTTTAAAGACCAATTCCATCAAGACCTCCAAATACAACCCCTTCACTTTTCTGCCTCTGAACTTGTTTGAGCAGTTCCAGAGGATTGCTAATGCCTACTTCCTGATTCTGCTAATTCTGCAGGTGTGTACATATTTGTTATATAGGTATTCATTGCATTTTTAATTGATTGATTTCACTCATGTCACAGTGATATGAGCTTCTGCCTTGGAAAAAGAAGTGAAATTCCTTGAGAATATTTGTAATAAAGTAATGCAAACACCCTGGAAATGTGATCTGACTTCCACATTTAGGTTTACTTCCTCTCAAATTTAAGCAATAGTGAATAAGTCATCAACTTGTACTTAAACTGATAAACCAGTTACAAGGAAAACAAGCTTTTAATTCTCTGAAAGAACAAAAACTGTTCTTAAATGGGATGCCCAGGGCTTGATGGTGTTAAATTCCCATTTAAATCAATCTTACACATTGAAATGTCTGTGTTGTAGGTTATTCCAGCTATATCCTCCCTGTCCTGGTTCACCACTGTGGTCCCTCTAGTGTTGGTACTCTCAGTGACCGCAGCCAAAGATGCCATCGATGATATTGTAAGTGCTCTCATGTGACGGCTTTTAACAATAATGTCTTTGTTTGTTTTGATTACGAGCATAAGGACTGCCCTGTGATTGGAATCTTAATGCAAGTAGAGAAAGGAACCATCTTATCTTTTTTTCACTTCTCTATGGAAATCTTGAGAAAAACTCATTTTTCATCCAATGAAACATATCCAAACAGCACATAAAATGAAACTAATTAATCATCCAAATCTTCAACGGGATCTTTGAAAAGATTGAATGCCGGTTTTCTTTATAATTGGGGCTCAAGCACCGAAGGTCCACAGGACTCTATATTGTTTATGCTTGGATCTATTTTATTCGGCTTCATCTACTTTTCCAATTTCTCCATAAACATGGTCCAAGGGTCACCAAATTCTACACACATCAGAATACGATTGGCTTCAAATAGAATTTTAAGTTTGTGTTCTAACAGTTGGCGTTTGCGAAATAAGGCTTTTTAAATGTCTCTTGGAAAACATTTCAAACAGGAAGTCTCCCAAATTGTTAACAGTTCATGTTTGAACACATCTGCATAGCAACACACAGCAACAGTTATAGCTCCGCCTAGTGACCACAAGCAATATTCCATGTTCTGCTGTTTTGTACATAAACTATACTATTTTGTACATAAACAATCTACAAAAAGTCTATTGAGGTGAGTTTCTAAAACCTACAGGACAGGTATTTGTTCCGGGGGATATACTTTACCTCCTAGAAATAGCAATCCTAAATTTCAAAGTTTATTTGACTTTGTTAAACGATGTGTTTTCCGTGGTCTTCTGAGTTTCAGTAACTCAGCCATACAATGTCTGATCAGTCCCGTACTTAACTGCTATGTTAAGTCAGTCCTTAAACACATAAACCAGTTGAAGCGCCACCTAGTGACATCAAGGTTTATCAATTTTTGTGCTGTTCCAAGCCGATATTTTGGATGTTATGTTCAATGTGCATCGATGAAATTTGGTACACATATGAGGGACAGAGAGTTTCCAAAACCAACAGGAAGTCAGTTATTTGTTTTCTTGTGGAGGCTTACATATTCCCAGTGTGCATACTTTATTGTATGTGATCATTCTTAAACTCATTAAATCAAAAAAGTATGTGCAACGTTAAATTCCGAAGCTTTTAAGACATTGTTGAACAGTGTTTTCGTGAAAGTTTGCTGAATTTCGATGTTCGATGTTATAACTCAGCCATAAAATGTTTGACCAGTCCCAAACTTACAAAGTATGTTAACAGTCAACCCTCAAACCCATCTACATAGCAACATATAATACCAGTTGTAGCACCACCTAGTGACCACAAGGATTAACATATTTTTTTTATTTATCCAGTTTTAAGCTGATATTTTGGACTTTGTTCAAAGTGCATTGACATAATTTAGTACAAGTGCTGAGGATCAAGACCTAAAATAATAATGAGGTGAGTTTCCAAAACCAACAGGTATTTTGTTTTCTTGTGACATTTGGATACAACAGGCATTTATAGCGCCACCAGCTGGCCATAGGAAAGGCTGCAAATCATTTTAATAATGTACTTTCACCACATTTAACATTTGTGACAATAATATTTATGAGAACAATAAAAAAAAAAACATTTACTCTCAGCCATTGCACCACCTGGTCGTCAAGATATTTTATTTTTGTGGTTTTCATTATTTATTTTACACCCATTTTCTAAAATTGTTACAGTGCTCACTTAAAAAACATCTGATGAACAAGGAATGGTCCTAATGCACAGAGCAACAAATTGGGCAGTTTTAAAAAGTTGAAAACAGGAAAAAAGAATAAAACCTCTACGTTTACCTCCCAAATAAACTCATGAGGTTGATGACTACACAGAATGTTGGACGGGTTTCATTGAAATGCCCTTTACTTCAGCACACAAATGTCATTTTTCCTGCAGCATGGCAGAATCTTGTAAAGTGAAAGGTTAGTGGTTTAAAATCTGTCTTCTGTGGATTGGAAAATCTGATCCAGTGAACAGGAGCCTCCTCACCCTCTCCGGGAACACAATGGTCCTTATGTTCTCACTGAGCGGAGTGGAATGGGATAAGGGAGCGACGCTCCTTTCTTTCTCTTCAATCATTAAACTGTGATGCCCCAGATGCTGCTCCCATGAAATTTACTCTTACCATTTGAAAATATAGACTGGGTTTCTGTGATTGTTCTTGCCCTTCAGTCTCTTTTTAATTCACTTTGTAGAATCGCCATAGAAGTGACAGGAAGGTGAATAACCGAAAAGTCAACATCCTCATCAATGGAAAGTGAGTAATTGGTTTCAAAGTCCCGTTGTAGATTGAAAGCAGGGCTATTCCTTTTTTTTTCATTTTGTAGTCTCAACTAAACACTAAAAAAACACATAAACCACAGCAGGACACAGCTGTGCGGTGTGTTCTTTCCCGTTCTGGCTTTTTATGAGGGATACTAGACGTATGCCTGAAATCTTTGTTATTTGTGCTGTTAAAATAGACATTGAATCATGTTAAATTAACGTAAACAGTATAAAACTCAGCAAGAATGTAATGTTAAATATGTTTGTTACTATGACATTTATTTCTCTTCTCTTTTTTATAGGCTGACAAGTGACAAATGGATGAATGTACAAGTTGGAGACATTATCAAGTTGGAGAACAACCAGTTTGTCACAGTAATGCATTTGGATTTGTCCCATAAATCCTATAAATCCTGTAAAGAGAACTAATCTACCTATTATTTTACTACCCAAATCACAGGCAGATTTGCTGCTGTTGTCCAGCAGTGAACCTCTCAACTTGGTCTACATAGAGACTGCGGAGCTTGATGGGTGAGGACCAGGAATATTTGTATATTTCTAAAGGGTAACACACTTTTTGAAAAATACAATATTTGTGATAGCAGCTTTTTTCACCTCTATCACAGGGAAACTAACTTGAAGGTTAAACAATCTCTGACCGTAACAGGAGACATGGGAGAAGACCTGGGGGCTTTGGGGTCATTCAACGGTGAGAGTAAAAAAAAAAAACAGACGGAGAATCAGACGTTTTCTTATCCGGCTCATTTCAGTTTTAGTGTCACTTTATGTATTTTATATTATATATAGTATAAATACTCAAACAAAGTGATAATAAAATTGAAATGAGCCAGATTTCAGTATTTAAATTACTAGAAGAATTTGCATTTACTTCTTTGACAGATTGTGCTTCTAGTCATTTTGTAACTTGTTTATGTTGTCATTGTTTTTCATTTCATATTCATAAGGAGGCGTATTATATATACGTAGAGTTATTATCCATTACTCCTAACAAGGCGATAATAATAAATCTAGATGCAGCACACAAACTTTGATGCTGGCTATTTTTTGAAAATGTCACCCCTTTACCCATAATCAATGATTTTCCTGAGCTGAGCTATAGACCTTTTAAAGCGGTTGCTAGGTTAAACAATCTGGTTAGTATGAAGGAATCAATTATGTCATCAAAAGTTGCCCTTCTCAATAAGAGTGAAATATACCAAGTCCCATTTCTCTAGCATTTTCTGAAGCTGAGATATAGATCTGCTGATTTGGTTGCTAGGGTAAAATATTTAGTTGCTATGGAGGAGTCAAGTAACAAAATATATTGTTCCCGATGTCAGTGTGAGTGAAATATTTTCGTTGACTTTTCCCATTTATTTTCAGTTGCCATTAGAAGTAAATTGTATTTGTAACACTTTGTGGAACCTGGGGTTCAAATACATTTGCACAGTGATAGGTATGTTCTTGCACAGACTGGTTGATAAGTCAACATATCTAGCTCTCTCCATCGCTCAGAGTACAAGAGAACATTTAGAGTAAATCTTAACAGTGCCACCTATGGGGTGGATGGTGTTAGACCTTAATCTTTAAAGCTTTACAGTATTAAAATGAAAAAAAAAAAGTTTTCCTGATAACAAGTAGAATTTTTTAAACTTTCATCAAAAGTCCACTAAGTTTCTAAAGCTCTTTCTTCAGGAGAGGTTTGCTGTGAGCCTCCCAACAACCGTCTGGACCGCTTCACGGGCACGCTGACATTTGACACACAGAAACACTCTCTGGACAATGAGCGAGTGCTGCTGAGGGGCTGCACTCTCCGAAACACGGACTGGTGCTTTGGCCTGGTGCTGTTTGCAGGTAATATCTTCACGTAAACATCTGTGTTTTCCGGAGATGTTTGAATGCCCGTTTCTGCAATATGTCTGCTGTTGAGTGAGCCATAGACTAAATGAGACTGTAAAATAATAACATTTTAAAATAAGTGCAATAAATGTCATCATTTCAGGCCCTGAAACCAAGCTGATGCAAAACTGTGGAAAGAGCACCTTTAAGAGGACGAGCATCGACCGACTCATGAATGTTCTGGTGCTTTTTGTAAGTTAAATGGCGAATCTGTGTTAGAATTTGATGTAGAAGACTCAGCAGTGTTTTCAGCGTGATAGAGAATGCCTCCTGCTGGTGTCAGGCATTCAATACAAGATACAAATATAAATAAAGCCATAGCTATATAGCTTCCCTGTGATTTTGTACTTTTTATATTTTTATAGGAATGTTGCTCTTTTACCTTTGTGATCTACTTTTTTTTTCTTCTGGAGAAAGTTGATTTTTTTTGTGCTGAAATAAAATAATTTAATAAACAATTTATAATTTATTACTACTATATGCTACATATTACTAGCCACACTAAGAAGTGTCAAGAACCACGGCGAGAAGCATTATCAAGACCAACGAAGTGGATAACTAGATGAGCAAAAGCAGAAAGTGAAAAATGTGAAAAACGTAGGAAAGAAAGCTACTGAGAGAGGGTTCTAAAGACCCAAGAACAACTCGCAAGACAACAATGAAGGAATCAGCCAAGTCTGCAGTTGATTTCTCAATGAAAGATCTGCACATAAATGTACTGTGCATGAAGTTGTCAACAAAGAGAGACTCCACTGTGGAAGTGACACCTCCAAACCAGAATAATGTTATGTTATGAACAGCTTTCAGGAACATTAATCAATTACGAGGCTCAGATGAGGCAAACCTACATGTTTTTGACCGTAATTTTGGAGAAGAGTCTTTTAAGCCAATTCCCACAGTGAAACATGGTGGTGGGTGTGCAATGCTGTAGAGACGATTGAGTGGTATTGGGAATCTCATCAGGGTACTATAAGAAGGATGGACTTGATTTGCATCTTGATTGAAGAAATACCTCCAAATGTGCAAAATGAGTGAACTTTTCTGCATAAAGCCCAGATTTTAATCTAGTAGAAAATATTTGAAGCATACTAAAGTTAGGACAAACAAATGATGCTTGAGAAATCTGCTCAGGAGACAAGGTTGAGACATGGTTTTCACAAGTTAACGTTAGCGTCAGAGAGCTAGTCATTTTTTTCCAGTAGATTTTTTTCCTAAAGATTTTGGTTTTTATATGAAAATGCTTGCCATTTATTGGTGAAGAGAAAGTTTACAGGGATTTTTCTCTCTGCAGATTTTTGGGCTTCTGGCTCTGATGTGCATCATTCTGGCTGTGGGGAATGGAATTTGGGAAAACCAAACTGGGTCAGAATTCAACAACTTCCTTCCGCGAGAGGAGAACACTGCATTTTCAGCATTCCTCACCTTCTGGTCGTACATCATAATCCTCAACACTGTGGTGCCCATCTCACTTTATGTCAGGTACAGTAGTGTGCATCATACGATAAAATGTTTGAAGATTGTTTTTTTTAGCACTGTTGCAAGTTTATAATGATTTAGCTTATTTTTTTTATATACTTTTAAAAATATATTAGTTACTCTTGTTGAATACTGCAGATAACAATTTCTCTGTGTTCACCGTTCCACGAGAGTTTATCTTGTGTGTTCACTTTGTCAACTCTGAGTTAAGACAGTCAAGAAAGTTATTAAATTGGAAAAAGAATGATAATAATATTGTTAAATGTTATAAAACTTCAAAAAATAACAATAAATGAATTTTTACAAATTGAAAAAAAAATCCCATTAAAATATGTATAAAAAATAAATGTAGAACTTATTTTTCTTATATTAAGTGTATAACAATGAATCTGTATTGACCCCACATTGTTCATTCATTATGTTAATTTTGTTTTGTTTAATTTAAATCTTTTGATATAGATTTTACCTGACTTATTAGCAACTGAAAGGTTTTCAATTGAACTTTCCAAGAAAAATTCATCCAAAGATCTGCAACAAACCTCGCTCTGAATTTTGGATGACCAGGCAACAGATACAAATATAATATGTATATTATATGATGACATTATAAATATATGTCATAATACCTCAATGACCAACACTGATAAAACTTGTCTGAAAATAAGTTTCACACAATGGCTCTAGAAACCATTTGTTTTCAAGATTAAAATCCCTAGTATTCCATTTTCTCAACCTATGTCGTCTAGAATTGGTAAAAATACCAATATGGAGTTTTTAAATCAGTGTATGGGTTTCAAAACTGATATTTATAGCATTTTTATTAGGATTTTGGTTATTTTTCATAAGTTAAAAAAAGATCCTCTGTAATATTGTTGAATACTACAGAACAATTTCTATGTATTCAACACCCACAGACGTTCTTCAGCTGAAAACTATGCATTTGTCTAGCTTGGATCTATTTTAGTTGCTTTGGTTTCAATACCACTTTGTCATTTCAACTCTATGACTATACCCAGAGCAATTTAAAACAAACCTTGCTCATAACCTTGGACCACCAGGCAACCGATACCATGTATACGCCTTTCGACTTACGTAGCTAGAATTAATAAAAAAAATTAACAATATTAACTTCTTGGTGAAAAACTAGCCAATAAAATGTGTTTTTGATGATTTGACTTTTTGGTAGTATTTTACAAACGGGTTATTCTAGTTTGGTTTGCATTCTGAGTCCTGTTTGCAAATGCCTGCCTGGACCTTCATGAACTGTGAGAACAAGCCTGGTTTAACAATTGTAATGAGAGAGCCACATCAAATCATTCTGGACTGAACTTTAAGTCACATGATGAGGAAGTATAGATTCTAAAGGAGCATGGTATCACTTCCTGTTTCTTTTGGGAGCATAGGAGTCAGGAAATGATTTTCCACTTGCAAAAGTGAAACCACTTGGCTGTTGATTTCATATTCATTCTTGAGAGCTTCTGTCATATGTCTATAACAAATGGCTAAAAATTCATTCATAATCAGCCATTGAATGTGAGTCCTGCGCGATTTCTTAATTTCCAAAAATGTCCAAAATGACCATGTCCAAGTCTAGCTTGAATTCCAATTCACCCAAGTGAATAAAAAACGGTTCCAAGTTTTGAATACATAAACTCATGTCAAGTTGTCCATGCTTTTTAAGGTGAATAAATAATGTTTCCTTTGTTACTTTTTGTCAAATTAAAGACATTTTTTTCTGTCTTCCCAATGCAGCATGGAAGTGATTCGCTTAGGCAACAGTTACTACATCAACTGGGACAGGAACATGTATCATGCTCGAAGTGACACGCCAGCCGAGGCTCGAACCACTACTCTCAATGAAGAGCTTGGTCAGATCAAATACGTATTCTCAGACAAAACCGGCACCCTCACCCAGAACATCATGACCTTCAACAAATGCTCCATCAACGGGAAATCATACGGTCAGAACCAGTTTTGTACTCATCACTTTTTCTGCATGAAATCTCCTTGATCTGTTTGAAGTTTGTGGTTACATTTTGCATCCAATTCAACAAGTCAGATCTGTTTATGTGGTGCTTTTATGGAGAGGGTTCAAAGTGGCTCCACTAAATGTAAGGAATAAGGGGCATTCATTTTAGATGTGGAAAAAAACTGAGGTCCCACAGAGAAAAACCCACACTTACAATTTCAACTCACATGGGGAGCTACATGAAGCTCCACCCATAGACGGTTTCCTCCAGTAGAATTGCTCCATCATGCAAACCACCTACAAATAACTCTTTTTTTTAGTTTTTAGTGCACTGAATACTTGAATGATGCACAGTGACACAATCTGGAACAAGATGATGGTGTAGGTCTTTTGAGCTGGTCTGTGGGTTGACTGTGACTGTTCTCACCATCCTGCGCCTCTGGTTATCTGAGATAATAGAACATCTGGTCTTCCAATTCCTCACAGCATTCCTCGCAGTTGAAACTGAGACCTTAAATCTCTGAGACAGCTTTCTGTATCCTTCCTCTAAACCATGATGTTCAACAAACATTGTTTTCAGCTCATCTGAGAGTTGTTTTGAGGCTCCCATGTTGCCACCTTCAGTGAAGAACACTTACATTTGGTCTCCTTTAAATACTTTCTCATGATTGGATTCATCTGTGTATAGAGGTCAAGGGTCACTGAGGTTAGCAATCCAATTTTGAGTTCTAATGCAAAGCGCTATTAATATCAAAATGGCAAGGGTGCCTAAAATTATGCACATGCCTGATTTTGAATAATTCTTGCACACTTTCCATGAATCATATAAACTTTTGTTTCTCTCCCATGTGATATATTTAACTGTAGTTTTTTTATCCAGACAACCAATGATTTATAAAAGAAAATAATACTTACAGGGCTTCGCAAACTGTATATCTACCATCTGTCTCTAAATCACGATAAATGCAATGTGACCACAACTCTAGTTCATTAGGACTGGTAAAAACCACCTGAAAAGTGGTAAATGTTGAGGTAAAGGACAGCCAACACATCTCCTCTAAAGAGTAATCTGGTCGAGTCTGGGGTTTGTCAGATAAATCAAGGCCATTTTGATGATTTGAGAAGATCTTGCTAAAGCAAAAGAATGTTTTTTTGAAGATTGTTAATACAGTGGGAAACAAAGCATTCCTAAAGGTGTGTTTCCGCTGCCCTCCAGGAGATGTTTATCAGCAGTACAGTGGAGAGAGGCTGGAGATAACAGAGGTTAGCATCTCACATAAGCCCAAAGCTTCAAATTGAGCGAGCCGCGTAATGATTCTGAGCTTTGTGATAGGAAACGACTCCAGTGGACTTCTCCTTCAACCCGCTCGCCGACCCAAAGTTCCTCTTTTATGATCATAGTCTGATAGAAGCTGTAAAGCTGGAGCTTCCAGACGTTCAAGCTTTCTTCCGATTACTCGCTCTCTGTCACACCGTCATGGCGGAAGAGAAGAAGGAGGGTTGGTTACAAAACACTTTGATCAATTTGTTTCTTACTTATCCTTCTTCCCAACATCAGAGTCTTTGTCTTGTAGGTCATCTGGTGTACCAAGCCCAGTCTCCTGATGAGGGTGCTCTGGTCACCGCTGCACGCAATTTCGGTTTTGTGTTTCGCTCTCGCAGCCCTGAGACGATTACGATAGAGGAGATGGGGATGCAAAGGAGCTATGAGCTGCTAGCCATCTTGGATTTTAATAATGTGCGCAAGAGGATGTCCGTGATTGGTAAGGGTTCTTTCATTGTAGAGTTCTTGATTGTTTTATCAAGGGTTTATTTTTATTTATTTTTCTCCAGTTCGCAGTCCAGAGGGTAAACTCTCCCTGTACTGTAAAGGAGCAGACACTATTATTTACGAGAGGCTGCATCCCTCCTGCAGAAAACTGATGGAGGCCACCACGGACCACCTCAATGTGAGTTTACACCAGTAAAATAATCGCCAGAGGATGCGTTTAAACCACAAGCTAAATCAAATTTTTTTACCCAAGTGAAACCTATATCTGATGTTTTCATTAGTGGGCCTAAATTAGATAATGTCTCTCCCTAAAAGGGTCATCTCTAGTTTATCCACATTTTACGTAAGTGTGTACAAATCTGACTCAATGAAGGGGATTGTCCTCCAGTAAAAGAGATGCAGAGAGGGGACTCTCAGAGATGCGCAAACGTTCTCATAGTATCTCTGTGACATTATAAAATACGGAATGAATTGATTGTTGCAAAGGCAGTCAGTATTCCAGCAATCCTGGGAAACTTCTGTCTAAGACTGTTGGAGCAATAGCGCTACCAAGGCATTGGCTAAAACTCTTGCTTTCCCTTTCAGTCTGTATCAAATTTTTGTTTGACTACAAGGTGACTCCAATCAAAACTAAACTTTAACTAGATGGATAAAGTTTGCATGCATTTAAATGTCATTGCATGATCAATGTAAACATGATATTCCTAAGCTGAGATAGGTATATGCAAAACAGTTTGCTTTGGTCTGGTTGCTATGGAGGGGTCAACAAAATGCACCAACCCCCATGACCCTAGCATTCTCCTAAGCTGAAATAGAGATATGTCAAATTGGTTGCTATGGTAACCAGCCTGACAAATGTTTCCTATGGGTGTGGTTTGTTAAAACTATGCTGATTTACAAGCAATGATTGGTTTTCTAAGTGATTTTATCCATCGCTAAAGTGTTTATCACTCTCCAGTAACAAACATATACACAAGGTCTTTTGCAGCAATAGCCAATGAGTTCAATGCTAAATTCAATTTCAGTGGTCCGTTAGAAATCAATGGGACCCATTTTAAATTGATTTCCAATAGCAGTGTTATCTCCATGGAGACACTTGACTGTCGATTCTCTCTTTTACGACGAGATGAGGGCAGACATTTGCTTACTGGAGTGTAGCTGTCAATCATATAGGCATGGCTAATCTTTAGCTAAATAAACCATATGAAATGAAACTTAAAACAAGGACAAACATAACTACAAATCCAAGTCCAAGGCAAAGAAAAATCAAAAAACGAAGAACTTTTAAAGTTATTGTAGGCCAACTGAATTAAAACTCAATACTTTCGAAAGGTTTCGGCCCTATTTAAAGTTTTATGTTTCTAAAATCAGCACTATAGATTCTGGTGACTCACACCAAGTTTGGTGACACTATATCAAATGGTTTAGATTGAACTTGGCACGAGAGCAGCAAATTCATGAAAACCGTTGGCTCTGAGGAATGTCTGATTCAAATGAGGAATGTCTGATGCTCTCGTTCGAGTTTCAAACTAATTCACAACATTTGACTATAAGTTCAGTCGACTATAAGAAAATGGGTATCTGTGTTTTTGAGTAGACCCAGGGAAACGGACACTAATTTTGTGTGATAAGCAAAAACCAGTCCAGTCCAGTCAGACCAGTCCAATCTATTAATCCAGAAAAGAAGTGTGATTCATGTTAGTCTCTGTGCTTCTGCAGGAATTTGCAGGAGAAGGTTTGAGGACTCTTGTTTTAGCCTATAAAAACATAGATGAGGACTATTTCTCAGAGTGGAAACAGCGCCACCATGAGTCCAGTGTGGCACTGGAGGACAGAGAAGAGAAACTAGACGAACTCTATGAGGAGATAGAGAAAAACATGATGGTAAACACACTACTACAGTTTTTTAATAATCTCGACCCTGACACACAATTCGCTTTTTTAATTGGTATTTTATTGATTTCCTGTTGACATTAATTTAATGTAAGTGATTTATCAGCTTGAATGTCACGTTAGTAGTCATATTAAAGCTTTCAAATAGTTCTATAATAATAATACTACTTATTCAAGATATGGGTGTTTTTCATTATTGTTTAAACCTTGTCTTGTTTTTAAAGTTAATTGGGGCCACAGCAATTGAGGATAAACTTCAGGATGGAGTTGCTTTAACCATTGAACAGCTGGCTAAAGCGGAAATCAAAATCTGGGTGCTCACTGGGGACAAACAAGGTGCTTTCAACACTTTTCTTTCAATTTTTCTTTCTAATTGTTAGGGATAGAAACTAAAGTTTCAATCATCTGGGCATTGTGCAAATTTCACCGTGTTTCCAGGATCAAAAGAATTTAGTTGTTTAATTCCTGAGACTTTATTCATGTTTAACAGCAGAAAAACACCTATCTGGGTATTACAATATGCTGTATAGCCTTTGTGGTTGCAGATGAGGTAAGATATTAGAAAGAAGAATGCAGAATTTGATTAAGGGAATCATCTCTTCATGCAGATAAAACAATGCTTGTCATCCTGCATAAAAAGTGAGTCTCTGAGCCAGCATTCGATGAGATGAGGGCCACTTAACTCGTCAAATTCTCAATAGGCCATCCTTTCAAGTCAAATTTTGGCCAATGTTCAACAATTCCCCTAATCAACAAATGAACAGAAACCATTAAAAAAAAGTCTCCAGCTTTCCATCTCGATCTGTAATAGGAATTGAGTGAACTGCAGTTCCTCGCCCGGCCACTTGAGGCTGGCTCCGGAAGTGAGCAAGTTCCTGTTTACTCCAATGTTAAAATTGGAGCTGATGAAATCATACTTCCACCCCTGGGTCCACTAGTTGTGTTGATTTAGATCAATGTTATCTTCATGAACACTCTTTATTTGTTTGTTTGACATATATTAGGTTATGCATAATTAAGGGTGTGGTTTCTTGAGGGGCAGATGATTGACAGTTCTTTCAGTTTGTCTCGTCACATGTCATTCATTCCAGCTTAGCCCACGTCCCGCATTTGTGGATCTTTTGCCCATTACCAGGAAGTGACACACTTTCACAAAGATGGTGGTTGGCGCCACCCACTCTGAACCTCTTATAACTTTACCAGAAACCAATCGGTGACCTCACTGACACTTCATCCATGTTATATACTGTCAATGATTTAAGCATAAACCCAATGTTGCTAACAAATAAATGTGTTCGGGTGGCATGAACTTGACAAGGCTGCAATCCAACATGATTTTCTCACAAATGTGCTTGGCTCCAAAACAATAGATGAGTCTTTTTTCCCTCACATTATTCATTATACTATATGTAGATAACACACCACATCCGTATCTCTAGGCAATAGTCAGAAACAAGCTGCATTTACTAGTTAACTGCAACCAGGTCTTTTGTTTGATTTGTTTTTTTTGTTTTTTTGGAAATAAGCTTTCAAAAAAAGTTTTAAATAAAGTTTAGATATTTTTCAAAACGCTGGATTTCGATGCTCTGACTTATGTTTGTGCAAGTTGGTCTCTGTTTATTTACAAGTGTAATTTTTTAAACAAAATGCTTAATTTTGTTAGTGAACTGTGCATGAATTTGACTCCATAATTATAAGCATGACTGTTGAACTTAGGTAACAGGTTTTTGGAGCATCGTGACACTTGCTTGGACTGTCCAGAACCACATTACCTGTAACACTTAATCTCTAAGGGTTGTGCAAAAACAGAACTAGTGTATAATGCTAGATCTTTTTTTTTTTTTTTTTTTTACTAAATAAATGTTTTGGTTCACATTCTGAGTAATTAGATGTCAGAATGACATCGTGTGGATTTTGTATGCATTGCAGTTTATTTGAAAACACTGCAATTTATTTCTTTTTATTGTTTTTGTTTGATCAGTATATTTTTGACTAGGTATTTCCATAATGAAACTTCATTGCCTTAATTGTCAGTGCATGCAATTTACAATCATAATATAGTGTGTCTCTGTGAATTTGATGCGCTTGCTGCAAATATGTACATTTAATTCTAATAATTTTCTTCAAGGATAATTTTTTTTAAAGCATAACATTTTGTGATGCTGGATATCTTTTTCGATCAGAGACTGCTGAAAACATTGGCTACTCTTGTAACCTGCTCCGGGAGGAAATGAACGATGTGTTCACTGTTGCTGCACATTCGCCCGAAGAGGTCAGACAGGAGTTGAGGTATTGCTCCGGCAGGAAACATTCCCCAATCCATTTCACCACTTTGCCTCTTTCCTGCCTCTGCCTGTTTCCGCCTCGCTCTGTGTCCTGCTGGGCGCACGCACAAGTGAACATTCACATCTGATAATCACATCTTTCAATGTAATTTCCACAAAATAACATATTTGCTTAAATTTTTTATTTTGAGTGAGACCCCTGAAGCCCTTCATGTTTAAAATAAAATCTCTGTTGAGATTTTACATCCCCTCTTTGGGAGTTAGGGCCCAATGCAAGAAGCATAGTCTGCGTAAATGGAGGAACAAGTCGTTTATCCTGTTTGAAGAAAGACTGATGTGTTTGCTGAACACATCAAACTAGGAAATAAATCTGCAGGTCTTCCTACTTGGTTTAGAATTGCTATTCTATAATAGTGGTGAAGCTCAAATGAAGCTTTTCTAAGATCTCAGTTTGAAAGTTTACGTAGCCCCTACATGTGCAAGAGAAATGGGAAAAGTCCAGTGCAAGCCGAGAGGAAATTTTATGGAGCATTATTATTTGAATTAATATCATGCAATGTAAAATTGGGTTTGATAATTCTTCTTAAAATGTAATAATTGTGTTCATTTTGTGAAAGGGACGCCCGTCTGAAGATGAAGCCTTCTACCGAACCAAATAAATTTCTTGTTCCCGAGGTCATCCTTGGCAACACTCCGAAATTGGTTCAGGATGAAAGTGTGGAGGGAGAGTATGGACTGGTGATAAACGGACACAGTTTGGTGAGAAGCTTGTTCACCCTCTCGTTATTTGTGGTGATTTTATAACAATTGAACTTGGCATTATTTACATTTTTTAATATTCAAGGTATTATAATAAATGATAATGGATAATTATGTGCAACTAAATATTATTCCAACCATTGAGTAAACACAGTTGAATTTGATCAATCTTTACACGGTAAAATCAACAGTGTAAAAAGGTGTTGTAAAATGTAAATAACTCCCAAAGTGTTGAATTAACAATACACAGTGTTAAAAGTACACTTTGCATGTGTAGATTGTGGATGTAAAATGATATGTCTACATTTACAACGAAAGTGCTTTAAAAAATGCGCAAAAACCACTACTCTGCCCACAGAGACCAACTGCTCCCTTAAATTATGCTAAATAATATACATTAACTTTTAGGCTCAATAAATCTCAAACCAACATATTTTTTAAAAATTTCACCTGCCTCATAGTGTTAACTCCAAAGTTTAGCTCCAAAGTTTGCAATTTTAACATGGGAGTGTGTCGTAATGTGGTTTCCGGGAGCCAGGGGAGGAGAAAGGAGAGTCCGGGAATCACATTACGACATTTGGTGGCAGCGGGGCAATGTAAACAAAAACTCACTCAAGAATCAATGCCTGTTTCTAAATAAACAACATAAGCATCAACAATAAATTAATATGATTACACGTCAAGTAGAATTATGTGCTTTAAAAAAAGAAAGGCTGCACAGGTCATGGGGAAAATATTTTTTAACCATCATCGAACGAGAACCTGCTCTGTTTTGGAGACAGCCTCTAGCGGCAGATAGAGGAATTGCAGTTAAAGTAATTTCCTATCAGGCTTCAAGGGGGAAGTCCGGAGGTTGCCCCTTGGTAAATTGTGCCTGCCATTTATATTGAAACATTTAAATTGACATTTACTCAAATACATTGCCGCTCATTGAAACTCTTTATATAAGCCCAGATTGTAAAATGTCAGTAATCAGATCTGAAGTTTCTTTTGTAAATCTGCTCGATGCCTCACCGGGATGCTGCCCTTGCCAACGATTTTGGTGTTATGCTACAGGCATTCGCTCTTGAGAGCGGCATGGAGCTGGAGTTTTTGCGGACGGCTTGCATGTGCAAGACAGTCATCTGCTGCCGAGTCACTCCTCTGCAGAAAGCTCAGGTGGTGGAGCTGGTTAAGAAGTACAAGAAAGCGGTAACTCTGGCCATAGGAGATGGGGCTAATGACGTCAGCATGATCAAAGGTACAGTTAGCATGAACAAAGCAGTCTTTGGGAAGTTTAATGATGCAATTAAAGATTTTCTGATCGTATCTGAGGTGGTGCTGCTGGTTAAATCACAGACTTGGCCATTGGTTGAAGAAATTGTCTGTTTCTCACTCAGTCTTAAGCCTCCTATACAACTGTTTCTGTTTCAGTTCATTACTGGGTTTCTAACTATGTCTGTTTGGTATCACTGGTGGATCATACACCTGACTTCTCTTCAATAACCCTTTTTGCAACAATTATTATGCATCCAATACGAATTAATGCTGGTTTAAAATCATCGGTAATACTTTTGGTCTATTTATATTTATGTGCATTATTTATATTTTTGAAAGCATCTTTTTTTTTACAGTATTTTTCACACCGGTCTAAAATTTTGCACAGTACTTTATACAATACACAATATTTTATTATTTCATGCAGCTTATGTTATTTTTTTTTGCCTAGCATTTTAGATGTTAAAATACAGGCATTAATGACAGTATATGTTCGTTTTATTTAGGTTTAATTTAATCTAGTGATTCAATATTAAAATTGTATTTGTTATGTTTAGTGTTGGTCTTTTAAGGCTATATATTTATCTTTGATATATTTAACTATGTTTGTATTTAATATTAGTTTTATTCTATTAATATAGCATAGAATTGGCTTATACTGATATTTTTATTTGTTCTTCAATTTTCATTTATCCCACTTTATTACAATATATATATATATAATTTACTTTTTTATTTTGGTGGTGGTGCACAGCGGCTCATATTGGTGTGGGCATCAGCGGTCAGGAAGGGATGCAAGCGGTGCTCTCCAGTGACTTCTCATTCGCTCAGTTTCGTTTCCTGCAGCGCCTCCTTCTGGTCCATGGCCGCTGGTCCTATCTGCGCATGTGCAAGTTCCTGCGCTACTTTTTCTACAAGAACTTCACCTTTACCTTTGTGCACTTCTGGTACGCCTTTTTTTGCGGCTTCTCTGCTCAGGTGAGTACAGATTAATTATGGTTAATTAATTACGGTAATTATGATTTACATAAACGTTATTTTGAATAATCGTCTTCATCTCTTTGTAGACCGTATATGATGAAGGCTTCATCACGTTGTATAACTTGGTTTACACTGCTTTGCCGGTTCTGGGAATGAGTCTGTTTGATCAGGTAGGGTAAAACTATGAATGTAGTGTCTGTTTGAGAATTTATTTCTTAAAGTATGTGTACCTGAGGCACACTTCATATAGTTCCAGCCGTATTTAACACTGTGCATCTTTCAGCAAGAGATTAGTACTGATTGGTACTTGGTGAACAGTACATTGTACCCACATCTACACTAAATAGTAGGTATATCTCTAGCAAGTCATTACAGCAAATTTCAGGTATGATATTACAGCTAGTAATCTGAATTGTTTTACATAAAGCGGGGCAAAAAGCTCTCGTACTTTAAAGGACAAAAGATGCTTGTAATTTTCATCATCGGTAAATATAAACTATGAAAAAAATACAGAAAATTAGGATTAAAAATGTTTTACACCTACAAACAAGCAATATTTCTGGCTCTCACAAGTGATGTTTCCATCCAAAGATGCGAATAAATCTATGCGCACAACTGGATTATTGCATAAAATATTTGCGAATCCATCCAACGAATCCAAGAGAACAAAATTCAAAGTTGCTGCGTTAGAAAAAAAAACCTTTTTTGGATAAAATAACTTACTTGTGTCTGAGAACACAATGTGTGCAGTCGGTCATGACAATTCTGGGAGGTGATGATCCTGAACCACTTTCATGACAGAATGACCAAAGCAACATTTCAGATGTGCAATGGAATTGGTCCATTGGTTAGTCCATTGATTGAACCCCAAAACATCACTGCTCGTGGGAGGGACCTGCATGGAGCAAATGGCCAAAATACAGCATGTAAAAATCTTACAGAAAACATTTGACAACAAACGGGTATATAACAAAAATGAAGTGGATAAAACTATTTCTTTCATAGTAGCATAGGTACATTTGTTGGAAATGACAGGCTTCCCACTTTTTAAGTGGAAGAACTTGCACAATTGGTGGCTGACGAAATGTAGGCCCATAATTTTCCCATTCGATGTATTCAGAAATGCTTAATTGATCACAATGATCCATTAAAGTGTATCCACATTTTCGCTCTTGGCTATTCTCTTCCGTGTTTAGGCTCAAATTAGGCTTTGTAGCATTATTTCTAATTGGTAAATTAAAGTTACATCTTTTTCTTCAGGATGTGAACGCTGGCTGGAGTCTGGAGTTCCCTCAGCTGTATGTTCCGGGCCAGCTGAGCCAGTATTTCAGCAAGCGTGCGTTCATGATGTGTGTTCTCCACAGCTGCTACAGCTCTCTGATGATCTTCTTCGTTCCTTACGCTGCAACGTACGACACTGCGAGAGCAGATGGCACAGAGGGTGCAGATTATCAGTCGTTTGCACTCATAACTCAAACATGCCTCACTGTTACTGTCTGTGTACAGGTCAGTTAGCACTTTCATTTGCAGATGAGTGTGAATACTTTGCAGGAATCATTGAGTTTTACTTCTCTCTCCCATTACTGTAGTTGGGGCTGGACCTCTCGTATTGGACTGTTGTTAACCATCTGTTTGTTTGGGGAAGTTTGGGAATGTTCTTCATTTTGACCTTCACCATGTACACTGATGGACTTTTCCGGATACGCCCATCTTCATTTGCTTTCGTAGGTAAGAGTAAGGCCTAAATCAAAAACCTACATCCTATGAAACACTTTAGAATTCTTAGTTTTGGATTTGTATTTTGTAGGAACTGCCAGGAATTGTCTGAACCAGCCTAACGTGTGGCTGACCGTTGCATTGACTGCGTTACTGTGTGTGTTGCCTGTCGTTGCTCATCGGTTCTTCAGCTGCCAGATCGCTCCTACCATCAATGACAAGGTGCAGTAAAGTCATTTAACATTACATCGTTAATTCAAGCACACTGTTTGTTCAAACTGCTTTGTAAATTCATTATTTATTTCAGATATGTTATTTAAACAAAACTGTATTATTCTGTTTTGGAACTTAATGCAAATATTTAAGCTAAGCCATCTTTATTAATACATTAAAGCATAAAACCTTCAATCATTGATTAAACATCAATAGTAAAATTTTAAGCAAATTATTTAATTTATTCTCTTTAAGG
The DNA here is from genome assembly GCA_007224835.1 of Danionella cerebrum. Taxonomy (NCBI): domain Eukaryota; kingdom Metazoa; phylum Chordata; class Actinopteri; order Cypriniformes; family Danionidae; genus Danionella; species Danionella cerebrum. The sequence goes on from SRMA01027314.1 coordinate 633,461, forward strand.
CTGTAAAGAAAGGACCCTTCCTTTTTAGGGTCAAAAGGTCCTTCTGTTGTTGGAGTCATTTTAAAGAAAAAATTGAAAAAAATTGGCATTAAAAATGTTTAAATATGAATAAAACTCATCACTGAAATTCAATATGTAGTGCAAGAAGGTACAGGATTTTAAAAATGTAAATAAATTCAATGTCAAGACTTTTTTTTTTTTCAATACCAAAACTTTTTTAATGTTTATAATTTTTTTGTTCAATTGTTTTTTTTACAATGCCTCAAAAAAAAAGTCCTCAATATGACTCCATATCCTGGGCCTCCAAACAAAAAAAATCATCCTGTGCAATATTTTGCTGTCAATTATAGTTTTTTTAATTTAACTATATCACAGTCCTAGATCTTCTTTTTGTTTCTTTGCTTGTTTTTTGTTTTCAATATTCAATTCTGTGCCCAAAATTAAATTAAACAAAAAATAATAACAAGTTCTTTGTGCTTATTTTTGTTTACGATTGTTCTTGTTGGCCCTCATAGACATTGCCTATAAACACCAGACACAGCATGACCTGCTTATTTTCACTGTAGCTTTATGTCGACATGTATGCCATAATATTTGGGGCAAGAGTTTGCTAGAAACAAATGCAACAAATTGCCAACATAGAGCTATGAGTTTATGATTTGGAAATTGGTCATCCTTTATGTGATAAGTTCTCTTCTGATGCTACAAAACACACAAAACCTTCTTTAGCTATTTTCAAAGCATCTCTTGACTACCAAGCTCTTAGAAATAGAAGTATGAGTTTAATCAGCTTGTAATAAATTATGATTTTGCTCTTTTTCTTGACACTTTCCTTTTTATCTTTTTGTTTTGGTTTTGATGACAAAAATAGTGTTAATCTTTACATTGAAAACAAAAAAAAAGTCTAAACTTTCTGAATTCTTTAAATGGGACAATCGCAGCCAAAACAAAAGCTAAGCCAAAAACAAAAGAAAATATATATTTTTTTCATTGTAAAAAGTCTATTAAGGTGTTGAACAAAGTTGCTAAGGCCATAGGCCTGAAGCAGGCATCTTCGGCAACTAAGCTCTTTTTGTTCTTTATGCATATTTAAAGCAAATTGTAGAACCTGTTTAGTGTAAACAGTTGAGTTTAGTGATGAATTGGGAATATGTGGAAATTAAATGACTGCTTGGATGGATGTACCATATGATGCAATTTTTGCTGACTTGTCAAAGGTGAGGAATAAGATGCGTGAGATGAAAGAGCCAGCTCCACGCCCGCGCCACCCCAGGCTGACACGAAGAAGCACACGACGCTCTGGTTATGCCTTCTCACATGCCCAGGGTTACGGTGACCTGGTGACCTCTCGCAGGTTCCTACGCCGGCCTGCAACTTCTCGTTCCACAGCCTTCAACTCTGCAGGACGCTCTCCTGGGTTTAAACCCACAGGACGGTCAGCAGGATACAGCCCAGTCGGCCGTGAACAGAACCCTAAACAGAAGGTGGAACCGACATCATTGCAGAAGTTTCGAACTGTTATAGACTCTTCTTTTTAAGTCTCTTATTTTAATTTAACAACCATAACCTTGAATACTGTTTACGGGGATTTGAGACCTTCTCATCACTGTACGGTGCAGATTCTTTTTTTTATGCAAATACTCTATGAACTGTGGAAGTTTTAAGTGTAAAGCAAAGCTGTTGTGATTAGAATGAACTTGAAAAGGAGAAGTTACCACCAGACTGAAAGGTAGAATGTCCACCAAAGCATGCCTTGAATTTGTTTCCAAAAGGGATCACTGTGTGTTTAATGGTCACCGATATGAAATGGTTTGGAATACACATTAAAGCTTTTTTTATTCACCTTGTCTTTGTATACAGGTATACTTAAAAATTCTTCTGACAACGCTATGCAAATTGTGCAGAAGCACAATTATTTTGTACAAATAAAGATATTTTATACATTTGTTTCTGTTCTTTCTTGACTCCTAGAAGTGGGGGATACAATTTTAACATTTTTGTTTTGTCTCAACAATTTTGATTTTTGTTATAAAACAAAATAAAAAAACTTTTTTCTCAATCAACTGAAGTCAACGAAAACAGCAGATGAAAGGCTTATTACACTTCGATATTGGAAGATGTCCAGCAGTGCCATTGGCTCCGAACTGTCTCAAACCAGTGGGACTCAGATACACTCATCTGCTGTAAGTCACTTTGGCACTTCTCCTAATACGTAAATGTAATGCAATGTAAATGTACTGTACAGACTCCAGAGAATTGGTCTTCATGTAAGAGTTGCACCACTGAAGTATGCCGAGTGTATCAAGTATGCCCAAATCAGGACCTGGGGTTGACAGCACTAGAACTGTACTGATTGTCAAATATTTGAAATGCCCGGTTTCAAGGCAGATTCTCGATGCGCTGGAGAGTGGAACAATAATAAATGTTTAAAGGCAACAGCAAAGCATGGTGGCTGGTTCTTGAATGTTTGGGCCAAAATTTCTGCAAATATAGTTGGGGATTTGGTCAAGATTAGTAGTGTTCTCAATGCTGAGAAATACTTATCATGCAACAGCCTCTGGGAGGCAAATGACTGACCCAAAATGCATTCTGCTGCAGGACAATAACCTTAAACATAGAAATAGAAATTAAGAACTACCCTTAGCGTAAAGAAGAATTGGAGTGATATCCCCTCACTAAGCCCTGATTTCAACATTAATGAGGGTGTCTGGGATTACACAAAGGGACAGAAGGATGTAAGAAAGCCATGTCCACAGAAAATCTGTGAATAGTTCGCCAATAAGCGTGGAACAACCAACCAACAGAGTCCCTTCAAAAACAATGCCTGTGTACCTGGGAACAGCTTGTTTTTCCAAATTTAGATTTCTCCTCATTTCATTCTCTCAATTTTGATAAAAATATTGTTGATTGTGGTGATTCATTATGTCTTCTCATTTATTATTTATTGACACTTTTTCTGAAAGCATTCTTTGTTAATAGAATTTACATCATATTGCTGAAACTGGATTTTCTAATGGGAGAGTTCTTATTCAGAACATTATTTCATATTCTTTATTTGAAAAGTCTTAACTTTATCTTTATTTTGCACCATTGAAGCATAATAAAGCATGTTCATCCATCTCCAAGTAGCCTGTCTGAATTTGTTTCTCGAGGCCGTGCCGATTGTCCTCTTTGGGGGAAATTAAAATATGGTCACCCTAAGGTATGATATTAATTTATGAAATATGTATAATCATGGGTGATGTTAATTCATTATTGCTGAGAGAAATATGATTCAACAACTACCAAACAAATACTTTTAATAATCATATAAAAGATGATCAATAAATTATTTATAAGTAGAGACTCTCTCTGAATACAAGTGTCAGCAGTTAAAAGGGAACAAGCAGTGTAAGCTGCAAAGTTAAAAACAGGACCATGGGTTGGAGAAACACTCCAGGACAAAAGACTGGCTCCTTATTAGGATGAAACCTTTAGGACCAAAAAGACTGGAGCAAAAGGCATCCCGCAAAAGAAACTGCTTGATATATGCTTAATAATGCTTTTCATGTGGTTCTTCCCCTAAAACCAAAGATAAAGCAAAGCAGAATATTTCAACAGACGCCATCTATCCAAATCTCGGTCCTAAGGGTAAAGTGGAACATTCCTCGACAATAACAAAAGCATCTCTACTCTGGTGGTGGCTCGAGAGTGGCCTGGACAAAGAGCTGCCGGCGGGGTGTCCAGCAGAGCGAAAAGAGACACCACACACCATTCACCCTCATGCTGTGAAACCACAACATCCAAATGCTCCACTGAAACAACCAGGAGTTGGTTTGTGTTCCTCAAAAACCACCAAAGTTGCTCAAAAACACCATCGTCAGGACTGTCATTCGGCGTGAGCGTCATCCTTACGTAGCGCCGCTGTGCCAGCCCTGCATCGAGGTGACGCTCAACGTCTTCAACGCGAAACCTACCCGAACGTGGTGACTGTTCACCGTGATCTGACATCTTGATCTTTCATTAATATGACATTTATTGCCAGAGTAAGTACAAAAGTGCCTTTTTGTGCGTTTTCGGTTGTGTGGCTAACACGATGCGGTGGAAGCTAACGGGACTGCCCGCTGCAGATCTTACATCACAGCTGCTGCCTATTAACATTTAACGGTTGTAGGATGTTTAATAACGATAATGGTTTAAATAATGCGATTTTAACGAGTCTGGTCTTTGATAAGTATATAAAACACCGCTGAATAGATGCGTGTGATGTTATATCCTTTCTTAAAGCGTTACGCCCGTTTTTTTCACGGTTGGACCGTTGACAACGTCATTTTAGTAACGTAATGTTTATTTCTATTATTTTAACACATTCTAGATAAATGGGCTAAAGCTTGCGTAGGTTAACTTACACAATCAAACGATTATTGACAGGCTGTTTTTGTTTTGATGTTGATGTTACCGTTATATGTTCAATATATTGCTTTTGTGTGCTTCTGCTATGGTGAATGTGCTTAATATTAGTGTTTTAAGATTAAATACACAAAGGGACGTGGTCAATAGTTAAAAAGCAGCCTTGGGGCGTGTTGACTGCTGCTGTTGTGTCAAATGTGCGCGAGGCCTGTTTGCGCAGATCGATCCGAGCACCGTGCAGCGGTTTCTGGATAAACATCACGCATTTACATCAGCACCGTATTCCATGGACCTTCTCGAATTACTGTTGATGGGATGCTAATAATATGGTTTGTTCTACAAAGTAAAAAGGGGCCTGTTTTTGCGCAAAGTGCTGTACAGGAGGTTGGTACGCACATGGTTGATGTGTTGGTATGTTAGCATCTTTTGGCATTTAAAGAAAAATGTCTCGGAGTTAGCATTTCTTGAATACATTTTTGTTACACAATTTAATAGAGAATGTGCACCTGACTAGTTAAAATAACTTTGCTAACAGTGAATGTAGGTAAACAATGAAAATCAGCAAAAGCTGTTGAGCAAGTGACTGCTGGAACCCATTTTAAAAGATGTAAGGGACCATTCTACAGATTGCTTAAAATCCAAAGAAAAAAATAATCAAAGGTATTGCTGCAATTTGAAGAAATAACTGGAATATAAGGTGTGACTCCTGGATTTTATCATTTTTGCTAATCATGATTAAATGTTTGGCATCTGTAATGTGCTTAAAATAAACTCCTTAGTTTTTAGTAATTCAGCTTTACTTGTAAATGCTGTAATGAGATGGATAGTGGGTCCATTCCATAAATCGTCAAGTCCTTTTTTTGAAGGTAATACTGTTTGTCCCATTTAAATCTTGTTTGGCTTCAGTTAAACAAGTTGCGCATAACATAAAGAAGTCACACATTTAATTTACTGTTAGAAAATTGGGTGATTTAGTCAAAAGTCTGGTTTACAGATTACGAAATGGTGACCACGATCATCCCCATGTGAATGGCTGCAGAATGATTTCCACTCAATACAATTTTATGGAAACTTTAAAATGTTTTCCTGGAAATTATGTTGTTTACACAAGTAAACCTTCCCATAATGTATGTTTAAGACGAACATTCAACATTTTCTTTCTTCAGTTGTCCTGATTTGATACGTTGGTTAGAAACAATCATGAAGTAAATGCATGCTCAATAATGAATGTCACAATGACTTAAAATTGAACTTTGAAGGTGTACTCGTACCTTTGCCATGATGAGAATTTTGCTATTCTAGACACTTGACTGGTCTACTTCCTTAGACTGCTGTACTTCATCATATAGTTCACAAGTTGAATTTAATGTTGGGACGATTATAAATTTGACTCAAATGCATGTGTGGGAACCATTTGTTGTAAATAAAAAAACAATCAAATCAAACGTCAAAAGAGATGAAAAATGTTGGCTTATTCTAAGACTAAATTCCATAATTTCCTTCTAAGGCAGCACTACAGCTTTTGTTCTGATTTGTTTACAGTAAGCAAAAAAGGTGATAACCGAAGCCTTTATTCTTCAAGAGGAAGCACGGCAGACTGGCTTGGTTCAGAGGATATTATAACTTTATAAATAACTTTAAAATTTCCACCCAAAATAAATTGTTCAGTGACACAAATTTGACACAAAAAGTTTTAAATCGTATTTGGGTTAGATAGAATCCCTGTTGCACTGTGTTCGTGTGTCATGGTGGTAATTACAACATAATGACCATTTTGGATTTTCTTTCTTCTATTATATAACTGACATAGGATTCGGTCCTTGTCTTCCTGCCTCTGTGAGAACGTTCGAGTCCATTGAACAAAAAAAGCGTTTTGTTCAAGAGATGTCATCATTTTAACTAAGGTAATTACTAAATGGAGAGGTTACCATTTCCCATAACATTTGTTCATTCATTTTCCAACCTGCTTATTTCCTTATGGGGTTAAGGGGGTCTCCAGTGCACATTGGGCGAGAGGTGGGGGTACACCCTGGACAGGTCGCCAGTCCATTGCAGGGCAACATTCACACCTAAGGGGAATTTAGTTTATTCAATTAACATAACCACATGTTTTTTTGGATTGTGGGGGGAAACCGGAGTACCCGGAGGAAACCCACGCAAGCACTTCCCTTCATCTGCGAGCTTCGAAAGACAACCTTCTAACTGGAAGGCCACAGTGATACTCACTGCGCCACAGTGCTGCCCCTCCCATAACATTATTGTATAATAAATTGTATGCCAACATTACAATAAAAAAAGTTTTTATAGGAAACCAGATGAATATTTTTTCATTTGGAACTTTGAACTATTATAAATAGTTTCTACTAAATAGGCAATACAAAAACCCTCCACAGCTAACCAGTTCTTATCATTTATGAAATTAAAATGGTAATCATTTAGTCTAAATCTGTATTTAAAATAAGATAAACTAATGCTCATAAAAATCTATTGAAATGTTGAGCTGCTTAATTGTATTTATGGATGAAGGCCTCAACAAATGTATATGTGCATGAGAGGCATGTCACCCTTGTACACGTCTGCAGCTGTCTGTCTGATTTTGTGGCTTCGTGCCAGGTCTGTGGAATGCAGTGAGTTTCAGTTGCATAACAGCGGAAAGAGAGTGACCAAGGCACTTTATGGCACTCCAAAAAGAGCATACATCAGATACTCCTTGTTTTACCAAAGTAGATTAAACATTCAATTTTGTATTTTCTTGTTTGATGATGTGGTGTCCTGCTCTTTAGTGTTACAGGCAGGGATGATTGCCAATCAGTGATCTGCAGGTTTTTATGCCTTATTGTCCACAGTTAGAAAATAGTACCAGTTCAGCTCAATATGTTATAGAGCTTTGTCAAAACAGCTGCCAAAAAAGTAAAATACCTAAAAACACCCCAAACTAAACCATACTGTGCCACACAGTGCAATTTCAATTAACCGGTCTACTTTAAGGGATAGTGACCCCATCTGCCTTACCCCAATCTGCCAATTATCCTTTGTTTTTAAGCATATATTGGACATCTGAGCTTCTGTTTGATATCAGGTTTATATGTTGAATCATGTTGGCACAAAAATGTCAGAACAGATTTATTTAAAATCTGTTTTTCTGTCTTTCCCCCCCCCTAGATGGTCTTCCTCTTCCAAGAAACCTTGTTTAACCTGTTCTTTAATGTTCATCACACTCCAAAACCAAGGATTGGCATTGGATGTGTGAACTAAAACCACTTTCTGCATGTACAATTATTCATTCTCAAAGCAAAATAATTGAAGATGGACAGTCCATCAAAGCTTTCAGGGGAGACTCTTATTGTCCACCATATTCCATTGGTGCACTGCCAAGTTTCTAGCTCAAAAAAGTGCTGTGGTAGTGCATTAAAGCGGAATAGTAATCCCTTTAGCTGCCCAGAGAACCTGGGATTGAGTCGAACAACCTCCTTACCAGAGAGGGACATTCTTCAACGAGAGGCGCTGGTGTATAGCAGCCTCATACAGACCTCCAGCAGCAGCCTCGGCTCAAGTGAAACTTTTGGGGATGGAGGTATGAGAGAAGGAGAGAAAAAAAGAAGAGGAGGGAGAGACGGTAGTATGGCAAGTGACACTTCATCCTTTACCTCAAGCAATTCTGAAGACAATACACAAGGACTGCCTATGAAGACTTGTGAACGATCCAATCTGAGACGCAATCCCTTTCTTCTCAAAGCTGAAGATGAAGATGATGAGGACGAAGACAATCTTAATGGATATTTGGAAGATTCCTCTTTTCACCTGCATGGAAATTTGCATGAAATATCAAGTGAAGTCCTTGGGAATGAAGAATTGCCACCTTTCCACCTACATGACTTTGGGTTCACTGCTGAACCTTTTCTTTTGCATGAGTCTACCGAAAAACATTGGAGTTCCATAAATGGACCTAGTGATGGAGCAGAAAGTAGTAGTGGTACATATGATTTGTCTAGTCATATTGAGGGTCTGAACTTGCTGAGATTAGATATCCAGAGACGCCATGGAAGTAGTGGATCTACCCTTTCAATGGACTGTGGCGAACAAGAGTGGGGTGAGGATGATGATTATGAAGACCAATCAATGCAGGGTGGTAGAGCAAGCTCAGGGTGCTCCAGTCAGACAGCGCATCAATGCCCCTGTTGCAGCCTTTCACAACCGTACCATGAACCTTTTCAGGATATTTCTGAGTGTCACCAGGGCTACGCTAGTGATTCCTCCTGCAATAGCTCAGATGGAGTGCTGGTAAACTTCAGCACGATTTTCAACAAGATGAACAATGTTGTCCCAGCCAAGCAGTCCCTCAATAGCAACAGTTCCACAGAGCAGTGCAATGTCTCATCTGTTTCTGAGCTTCTTGGGATTCGTGGGACAGAATGTAGCAGTGGGCTTGGAGCTTTTTACTTGGACTTGCACACCTCCCCAGTTGAGCCCCCACAAAATCCTTCATCCACCCATGAACATTCAAACTCTTCTATAGCTCTGCAACAAGATGCCACAATGGAAGTAGATGCCAACTGTAACTCATACCACAACCTCCTTGGGAGCGACGGATTGTCCTCAGCCGATACCTCTGCCAATGACATCACATCATGTTTTCAAAGCCAAGCTCGCTTGGTTGTAGCAACACAGAATTACTACAAGCTTGTGACGTGTGACCTTTCTTCCCAGTCATCTCCCAGTCCAGTAGGATCATCAGTCACAAGCTGCTCAGATGAGCACAGCAAAGGAAGTCCCTCTCAAGCAACAGAGTACTACCTATTCCAAAGATTAAAAGAGGATGTAGAAGGTGAAGACAGAGAACAGGTATGTTTTTAAAAAAAATATTACATGTTTAATTGGTTGTATCAATACAAATACAAAATACAATACAAAATGTATCTTTAAAATGGCACGCTCTTATTTTAAAATATATACTTTTCTTTTATCAGCATGAAGGCAAGAGTGCAACTGAGGGTGACTTTGTCAGTGAGAAGGTACTCGAGGGGCAGGTATATATCAACATTTCCCCACCTACAACAGTCTGCAATTCGATTGGTGCTTCTGGGAGCAGGCCTCGTTCTCGAAGCTATGACCGAAATTTGGATAAATCTCCTTCACCTCGCCTTGGGTCTTTAGAACGCATGTTCAGCTGCCCAGTGGGGCTCAGTGAGAATGCAGCCCCTCTCCCACCATCTCCACCACGTGTTACCTCTTTTGCGGAGATTGCAAGGAATAAGAGAAAAAATGGAGGGTCACCATTACAGAAAAGTGGGACAGAAGCAACGTCTACTCACTCTCATTCATCTGCAGAGTTCTCCCCCATAATGGAGGGCCATTCTGAGTGTCAGAGTCAGAGTTTGCCACCTCTGACTCGATGCCATAGTCAAGGGAGCTACGATTTGTCCTCCTTGCAATTTCAAAGGAATACGCCACTTCAAGAATCTCCAGAAGGATCTGAGAGACGATATAAAGCAGAAGGTAGGGGAATTTTTTTTCTTGGCCTTGTTGGAGTTTTCTTATTGACAGGTCTCTGTTATATCCATAGCATTGCTGCTTGAAGACTAGTAAAGTGAAGGGGTATGCGGGGTATTTTGTTGGCTCAGTATTTAAAAGACAAGGAAAAGATGCAGGGACCCCAGATATTTTGTTTGGATTGGGCTCCATAAGGTTTATTCTTTTAATTTGTTCAATTTGTGGTGAGGCTGAGAAATAGCTAGGTCATGTTACTGTTGGGTAACCTTTTTTTACTTCATGTTGAGGTTTGAGAAACCAAGAGGGAAGTTAAGTTACGGTTGGGCTGGAATGAATGCTTAAATGATATGCTGTCCCTATTGGCTCAGACGGAGTACTGCAGTGTAATAGGAGCTCTGACACCCGAGAACTCTGGCTGGTTGAGCAAACAGCTTGCGCAATAGACAAGTGACGTTTCACACACACACTGCCGGTCAGAGCATACGAAAACACATAGATCCAGAGCAGGGATCTAGGCAGAAGTTCTCCATAAACAGACTGTATTTGTCAAAATACTGTACCTTTAAAATGTGTTTTGCTTCTGGAATTGCATTAAGGTATGTGGTTGACAAAAGTCAGCTTTTGCTTACATTTATAGTTGTGTTTCACATTCATACCTAATGCTGTTACCTACTATGCTATATGCTATTGCTTTCAATTACAGATGTTCGAAAATGCTTAGTCATTATAGTGGAAAATATCCTTCATATAACCATTAAATATTTTAGTCAATGTTAAGGATAATCAATATATAACTAAAGTCCTGTTCACATTGGCCCGAATTGGGATTCGCAGGAATCTCCTGATGGCTCCTCAGCAGGGTGCTTTTCGTCTGCGTCCAGGAAATATTCATGCAATATATTCCTACCTGAAGATGGTGGTTGCACTCTGACAGACGCTCACCACGCCAAACATAGAATTAATAGTATACATAGAAAAAAATCATGGATGTCGAACGGTTTATACTGTTGGTGGCTGATCACAAGGAGCTGTTTGTGAAAAACGTGGAGAAAAGAAAGGATTTGTGGTGAGCCATTTCCTTTCTGTTTCCTGTACAAAGTCGCTATGAAAATGTAGAATGAACGCCACCGAGTGTACCTCCTCTTCACATCATCAAAAGAGCCTGCTTTCATTGGTCGCTGTCTTGTGAAAACAGAGTCCGATATGTCACTCCGCTTGAATCATTCGTTTCGGGCCGATGTGTGATGACCCGTTGGCACCTGTGGTTTAATAGCAAGGCGTGCAAAGCACGAAACATCGCTACAAAAATTCATGTCGATGTGAACACGGCTTTAGCCTTATATTAGTCCCTTGGAGGCCACTTTACAACATATTTAAATGTTCAACCTTTCTAATCTCTTTCTCATTTTGTATTGAAATGCTCTTTGTTTTTTTATTGTGTCTCCTTCTAGGTGGACTGTCTAGCTTTACAGACTTCTCCCCTGTTGTAATTCGCTATAGCAAAGATCAACGGCCAACCTCTTTACCAATTCAGCCCTTCAGCTTCCATCACCAACTTGGAAAAGCCCAGGCAAAGCCAATCCTTCCCCTTCTGGACGGATACATCAGCCAAATGCAGACTCGAGGGGTTGCAGCACCAGAGGGGGAAGAAGATGACTCTGAAGAACTGAACAGTAATCCTAAGAACTCCTCTAATGCTCCTACAACAGTGCGTCCATCTCCATTAGGAAGCTACTCCCCAGTTCGGCTCCAAGCTGCACCCACCTCTTCGGGGAATTGTTCAACATGCACCCCATCTCCAAATGGGCAGAGGCCACCACGTTCTATTTCTTGCCCGATCTCTGCAAATCTTCTTCCTCAGCATACCCCACCTGGAGTGGCCATTCGTGGAGAGACTCCTAAGCTAATCCCCTTACCTCCTACACCCCCTCCACCCCCTCTGATGAAGCAGAGTCCATTGATGCCTGCATTGCCAACTAGAAGCCACTGTTTCCACCGTGGAAATTTACCAACCCTTCCAAGCTCAAGTCTTAGTCCTATTGGACAGTTAGTACCTGCTCCACTGGAAGAACCAGTAAAAGTTTTACCAACATGTGTGACACAGCGGCAGTCTAATGGTAGGTTTTGTGGTTTTGTTGTAAAATCTGACTTTTCTTTCTGTGAGGATTTTATAACATCTATGTTCTATCCCTCCTGTTTCTCCCTTTCATTCCACAATTGCACCATTCTGACTGCATCCTTGTGTTCACTTATGCCTATCCATCTTACTGTCAAATCGCCAAACCTCATTTCAACCATCCTTTGCCATCATCCCTTCCATTTTACCCTCCAGTACACCACCTCTCCCCGCAGGCTCTTAAATGGAGAGAGTATAGGCGCAAGAACCCTCTGGGTGTGGAGCGTGGTAAAGATGGGTCTCATTCATACTCGTGCACTTTGGAAACCAAGAGACCAGAAAATCGTCTCATGCGACGCAATGTGTTTGATTTCCCTCCAACCAATCAAACACTCAGCTTCGGAAGACTGAATGGTGCTCAAGCAATTTCTATCACCCATTGGTTATTTGGGGGGGAAGTAGCCAGAGAGAGGGTTTGAGGGGTCATGTTGCTCATCATAGTAAATTTAGTTAGTTTTGTACTTGTTTTGTTCAGGATGTTTTGTACAGCATAGTATTGGTGGGTTTGCAAATGACTCGTGCTTTATTTGCTTATAGGTCAGTCATTGAGGCAGCTACCGCAGTGCTACAGCGACTTCTTCCCTGATTATTTCTCACAAACAGAGCGACCTCCTGATGAATTCTGCCTGTCCCCTGATGCTAACTGTGATGAATCTATCTCTATAGACCTGTTGCAGAAAAGAGGTGTGCGATCAAGTTAACACATAATATTTTATTTGAAGATTTTTGTCCCAAATGTATTTGTCTGATATAAACTGATTTAGGGCTCTTTTTAAAACTGATTTTTTTTCAGTTTTGTTTACATAATACATTTGCCTAGCCCAAAAAAAGTCTTTGTAATACTGTAATACTTTTTTGAGCTGCCTTTAGCTTTGATTAAAGCACCCATTTGATATTTCATTGTTTAGAAAAGCTTCTGCAATATTTTATTTAAATTCACTGTTGCATTGAACTTGCATAGATAATGATAGAGTTTGACCACTGCCTTCTCCAGCACATCCCAAAGATTCTCAATTCGGTTGAGGTCCCGACTCATGTGCGAAAAGATGTCTCTTGCTCCCTTAACCACTCTAACAAATTGAGTGAGATGAATCTTGGTATTCTGATCTTTGAATCTGCCTGTGGCACCAGGGAAGAAGAAATGCATTGCTGGAATAACCAGGTCCAATAAACCTAGACCTGATGAACCTAGACCTGACCAGCTACATGAACCCTAGATCACAGGACTTCCCCCACAGACTTGTACAGTAGACAGTAGGCATGATGGTTGCCTGTCTTATTTCCCTGATGCGCCCATCACTCTGGAACAGGTTAAATCTAGACTCATCAGACAACACGACCTTCCTACATTGTTCCAGAATCCAATCTTTATGCTCTCTAGCAAATTGAAACATTTTTTCCGGTTAGCCTCACTGATGATCAGTGTGTTTCTATTCAGTCCCAGTCCCTCGAGCTTCATTTTTATTGTGCATTTGGAAATGCTCTTAATTTGACTATTAAACATAGCCCTATTTGTTTAATTTGCTTTTTCTGCCCAGTCAGTGTATCTTAATTAAACATTCATTCATTTTCCTGCCTCTTATTCCCTTTCGGGGTATCTGGGGTCTGCTGGTGTAGTCTCAGAATAGTAACTTCTATATTAATTTGAAAATATTTACCAAATTGTTATTCATATGGTCCTCTAATCTGTGTCATTTACTGCTAGGTTTGGTGAAGGCCATCAACACTGCAGTGGATCTGATTGTTGCTCATTTTGGTACCAGTCGGGATCCAGGAGTTAAGGTACAATATAAAAGGTTTAGCATAATGTCTGTGAGTGTTCCTGAGAAAAGCTGTGACAACATAGCTTTTTGTATTTATGCCAAATTCCTCTTTGTTACAGGCTAAACTGGGCAATAGTTCAGTGAGTCCTAATGTGGGACATCTGATTCTGAAATACCTGTGCCCTGCCATTCATGGAATACTGAACGATGGACTGAAATCATACATACTGGATCTGATCATTGGACAGCGCAAAAACCAACCGTGGAGTGTGGTTGAGGCAGCAACTCAACTTGGTAAGATGACTGGTGAGAACCAGCAGAGTAACATCCACCATTATAGCGCTGAGGAGGTTATAACACTGTCTAATCCTTTTTTCTCAGGCCCCTCCACACGGGTACTGTACAGCCTGTTTTCTAAAGTGAGTCAGTATTCTGAGCTGACCAATCACAGTATGAGGCTCAACGCCTTCATCTTTGGGCTCCTAAAGTAAGCAGATGTCTTTCTCGTTTCACCTCTCAGCTTTTTTTTACCTTTTTTACTTTAATAAGTAAATCTGTGATGCAAATTATTTTAATGACCTATCACAAAGCCCCTAATAGACCAGACCAGTGTGTATCTCTCTACCCAAACTGGGCCATAAAGTGGCCTAGAAGATTTCAACCAGTTCCTAGCAAAGTGTCCCAGAGATTAAAATACACCATATACACATGCAGGATATATGGGTAAAAATATTTGAAATCTGAACTTTTCTTGTTAAATGCACCCATTTTTGTAAATCTTTCATATTTTGTATTGTATGTTGCGCACAAGGCATTTTTGTGTCCATTCAAGGTCTTTTAGAAGCATTGTATCACTCATACAAACAATATGTGCGTCTCTGTGATATCTGTGTAAATCACGAATCACAAAAACACGCAACAGACCAAAATATGTTATTTTTCAGAGTACTCTAAAGAGCCAAGCCTTAAATCAAGCTGCATAAAGTGCTGCAGTGTGTTTCTATGGGCTGTTAGAAGTCTTCAAAGATTCAGTTTTTTGCTTTCAGGGCATTGACCTAGTTATCAAAAGTCCTTTGCAGACATGATCTGTTCCAGCCCATTACACTTATACATTCAGACGCATATTGCTTTGATCACACATTGCGTCACTTTTATTCTTTCTGGACCATGCTTCTGTAGTTCTCACTCTTGCTTTTGCTCTTGCTTTGCTGTGATCCAATGCTTTGGCCACTCCGATCCTTTGGAGATATACCAGGCTCCTTGTCGTCCCTCCATCTTGAAAATTTTGCAGAAGAAACTTCAGTTTTGAATGCTCTCGTAGAAAACTCTGTGTTTTGTATGGTGTACTCAGAAACCTCTTTTTGAGAATTCTACGGTTTGCTACAGTCAATAATATTGTACCTCTTAGAAACCCATACACGTGAATGTCCAAAGAAACATCTTTAAATTGGTTTTGGTGGGACATATCTCACTCACTATGTTTCTGTTGAGACTTTCCTACGAAATTCTAGTCATATCTTTGTGATTTCACTGTCTATGATTGGGAAATAAGCTGGTACTTGACATAACTGGGTATGTTTGGATGATATTAAAATATCTTTGTGCCTCTAAGACACCTACGTACCAGTGATTTAAGCCAGGTCCACATGTACCCGGTTATCTTTTGTTTTCTACGTGATTAAGCTGTCCGTCAACACTTAAGCGCAGCATAATTTTTATTTAACGGCACATTTTTTAAATAATCGTTTCTAAAATTCTCTGCACCCTGGATCTGTTTGGGTTTGTCATGACGTCACTTGGAATCAATAAATATACTTAGCTCAAGTGATCAATTTTGAGTTGCATAGTGGTTTTGAGCGATTGTCGCCAAAGATGCTATCTGAGTCACAGATGAGTTGCCGACTGTGAAGTGTGAAACAACCCTCTGTGATCATCTGTAGCCAATGAGAGAGCTGCATCCAGAGCAAATACATACCTGAATTACTGCTGCCTGATAGGTGGGTCGCACGGGATTAACTTCTCAGATTTGGTCAAAATCAACAAGGCTCCGGTCCAAGTTTTCATGAACTGTAGGTTTTTGTCTAATCTGTAGTTTTCTGTCCTGAATTTTGACCTCCTTTTCTTCTCAGCTTGCGATCTTTGGAATTCTGGTTCAGTCACATTCATACTCATGAGGGTAAGGAAACAGCGTTTTACATTTGTTCAAATTGTTCAAAAGTAAATAACCTAAAATATTGTTTGTCGCAATCATGCTTTTAACATTATGCATCTTTCGTATGGCCATTCTTTCCTTTCTGGCATGGTTCCTCAAGACATTGTAGCAGCACACTATCATTCCTGGGGGTTCCTTCCTCTGTCTCAAGGAGCTTGTCAATCTCTTTTTGAAGAATTACTGCTCTTACTTCAACCACTGTCATTGTTGCCATTCGACCTTGACCTGCTGTTTGAGCCGCACCAGCTTCAGAAAGGGGAAGAGCACTTAAGACACAAAGAACAACTGTGCTCTGCTCGCCACGACCTGGACCAATCAGATCGCTCCACATTCCAGCTCATGCAAGGCTCTAGAGTGTTAGACACTGGTGAACAGGAATGGAAGACGCTGCCTCAGAGAGACAAGTTCATGCACAGGGATGGAAAGATGGAAAGAGTGTTGGTAAACGTGAAACGGGAAGTAAGGAAGAAGGGAGTAGAGAGTGAATCGTTAATTAGGAAAGGCACAAGACAGATTGAGGATGACCAGTGGTCTTCTGGCAGAATGAAAGAAGTTGGGGATGATAATGCTAAGCAGAAAAAAGGTGGAAAAGAAGGCGAAGGAGCCAAACAGAGGAATCGACAGGCTGGCTGGTGGTACCAGCTAATGCAAAGTTCACAGGTTTATATCGACAACTCTGCAGAGGGTTCAAAATTTGTGAAATGGGAGAAGAAGAAAAAAGGAGGCATTGAAAGTCACAGGCAAAGCCATCCACCTCCTAGAGAAGGTGTGGTGGAAGGTGCTGAGGCCATTCATCTGGTGGATGAACCCGGTCAGGCCAACAGAAGCAATATTCTTAGCACTGGGAATGGAAAGCAATCAACATTGTCAGAACCTACCAAAGCAACAAAAGGGAAGCCATCGTGGATGGGAAGTCCTCCAGAATCAGTGCTCACTGAAGTCAAGAAGAGTAAGGAGAAGCAACCTGACTGCCAGGAACCTCAAAAAGGGCTACAGGACTTACCAGAAGCAGAGGATGGGTTAAGTCAGGTTCTCCGCTGGGGTCGGTTGTTTGGTGCTGGAAATGTAACCAAGGTGGAAAAAAGTGAGCAGAAGTCTATCAGGAAACAAAGGTGAGCACGGTAAAAAGGGTTTCCAAGGGTTTCTTTCTATTCCAAGTGCTTAAATGATGTAAGATGGGTTCACACAGAACGCAAAAACTACTATATTTAGATTCAAGAAAAAGGAATCTGTCGGTTTTTGGGGAAAATGCAATGGACTTAATCTCTGTCTTGCGTATCAACAGTAAAATTCACAGTATTCTCTTTTCATGTGCATTTATCCTGCGGCAGAACTTTGTTTCAGCTCCTGTTTTTTCTGTAGCATCATAGTTGAAAAAATTATTTGTTGTTATTTGTTGATTTTATAAGCTTTAATCAAGTTATTCTATGTTTAACCCATATCAAAGTAAGAAAGTATTTTGCACATTTGTTTATTTTCTCAAGTCAATATTCAGATTATCGTGTTAGTCTTTGCCTAAACTAATGAAAAAAAGGCTTTAAACAGGTTTTTATATTTAAAAATGTCAGGTTTCTAGGCCTATCGTTTAGTAATGGAAGGAGCTGTCACAACATCTGATGCTCTGATCATCAGTGAGGGCTACATGTAGGCAGAGTAGAGTAAATAGTTAATTTTACCATGTTTTTTTTAACTCTTAAGGTTTTAAAACAAACTAATAGCTGCTCTTTTTAATGATGTTTATCATCTTGTGCCTATTCGAATGTTCTTTGCAGGTTACCGTCTGGTTGGTTAAGTCTTGACCGGTCAGTGTTGGATCTAGTTGCTCAGTCTGTTGGAGTTGGGAGAAAAACAGAGCAGCAATCTCTCGCATCTCAATGCCAAGAATCCCAACTTGATCCAACTGAAGAAGCACATCTACAGAAACAAGCCACTGAGACACAGGGACAAGCCCCACGGTAATGAGATTATGCAATAGAATTATTTTTCCAGTTACTGGATAACAAAGCTTTTCTGGGAGGTTCTGGTCAGGCGAGTTTCTGGCCAATCACAGTTTTGCTCATAAGTTTATACACCCTGGCAACATTTTATTTCACAAAATATAAATAACCCCCACCCCACCCCACCCCCCACTCATAGTAAGTGGTTGGGCGAAGCATTTTATTGTCTAACAACTTGTGTTTAATCTTTTTTAAATCATAATGACAAGAATAACTTTCCAAATGACCCTGATCAAAAGCTCTTTATGTTTTGTAATCCCCTTTTAACATCAATGGCAGCCTGAAGTCTCTTGAGGTAATTGTAGATGAGGTTCTTTATCTTCTCTGTTGGTAAAGCAGCACATTTTTCTTCGAAAAAAAAAAAAAAAAAACTCCAACTCTTGTCAATTCTTGGGCTACAGGAGACTGGTGTTCCGTTCATCATAGGCCTTATTGACTCCTCTCCAAATGTAGCGTTTATGGTTGAGGCCAAAAAGCTCAATTTTTGTCTCATCACACCAATTAACAAATAATTTTTCATAGATATATTTGTTTAGAAAACTTATGGGCACAACTGTATCCCCCATTATTTGCATTAATTTCTTTCTTCTTCCCTTTCCTTCAGTGAAGTGAGGGCGTTATGCCACCACATTGCCACCGAGACCGGACAGCTCAGTTTCCAAAAAGGTGACATCCTTCAGGTGCTCAGAAGAGCAGACTCTGATTGGCTGCTGTGTGCTCTGGGTCAAAGCCAGGGACTTGTTCCCATCATTTACATCACTCTGATTGAAGATGGTCAGGAGCGTGGAACCTCATAGGTTTTAATACAGACTGCTACGGATGCCGGGTCACTACTCTCCTGAGTGTATATCTGCTTCACAAGAGTTCAGTTTGAAGGATTTATGTTGTTCTTGCATGTCTTTGTAAACATCCATACACTTACACATAACACACTACGAAAGCACCGTCTTAGTTTCAGTGAAATGCAATGAGCCAGTGATTAGAAAATCCAAATTATGTTGTTAGATGGCACTATTGGTGCTTATACCTTGTGTTTATTAAGTACTGTATAAGTTATCATTAACGAAAGGTCAACCAGCTCTTGTGTTTTGACCGATGGTGTGTGTGTGTGCTGTTTACAGGGAGTAAACATAGACATTAATGAGCATCTCACTGAAATCTGTTTTAAAGGGAATAGAACATCACTGAAAAGACTATTAGGTGTACAGGAACTAATGACTCTTTATTCTTTCAGAGTGTAATTCTGAGCTAAGGGATGGAAACAAGAGTGAAAGAACAAGGGAATCAGCTGACGTTGATTCAGCATCGTTTTCCTTATTGAAATAACCCAGTC
Organism: Danionella cerebrum; assembly: GCA_007224835.1. Lineage (NCBI taxonomy): Eukaryota > Metazoa > Chordata > Actinopteri > Cypriniformes > Danionidae > Danionella > Danionella cerebrum. The sequence continues at coordinate 652,821 of SRMA01027314.1, forward strand.
GTAGAGATCTGTGTATCATTTCATGGATTTTTTTTCATTATTCAGTTCTATGCTGAAAATGAAAAATGGAAACAAAAGGTTCAAGGATGTCTGTGTTACTTGGAGAGTCTACTGCAATTTAACAAATGGGAACTCAACCCTTGTGCATTGTTTTCAAGGGTTAATGGTTCTACATAGTGATCAACAGGAAAAATCTCAATTTTTACAAGAACGCATGATTATTTGTTGTCATGGCTTCGCAATCACAGAAGGTTGCTATAATGGAAGTCAATGGGGCCATGAACAAAAAAATTAGAAAAAGTTCAAATCTGGCGCTGCATGCATCAACACTAATGTTGACATGTCCTAGAGTGTGATAAAACATAAAAAAATACAGCCCATAATCATTTTTCAAGTTGAAAATAAGTCACTTTTGAAAGTTTTCCTGACAGAAGATCCCGACAATTAAAGGGTAAAAATTATGGATTTTTTATATAGTACTTTTGATTAGGACTGAGGTATCTGAAGAGATTAATGAAAAAAAATAATATTTTGATCTGATAGATTTTTACAGCTGTTCAATTTAGTTCAGTTTCAGCCACGAACAACACGAAGCAGTTCTTCCAAATATGTGTAAAACTATTAATTTGTCACCAAAGTTCTTTAGTTTTCAATAGCATGTTAATAGCACATTGTTTATGTGATTTTTAATTACACACTTGAAATGAACAAATATTTAAAAATGCAAGAACCAACGTTTTACATGCACATGGACATTGGGTTGATTTTTCATTTCCAAATCAAAAAGGTAATCATACACAAATTGTGCGTACAATTTGCTTTTGATTATTTTTGTTTTCAGCATAGAATTTAAATATTTGAAATCAACTTTTTGTTTTAAAAAATGTCAGTTTTTAAGTGGACTGGTACACAGATAAAACAGTCTGTTGGGTATGATTTATGTTAACCAGAGCTGCTAGTTTCTGTTAGTTTTTCTCCAGTAAGGGACAATTCACTCCAAGACTCTGCTTGTGATTTGCCTTTTGACTTAATTATTTTGCCTTTTTACTCTAACTTAATTATTAATAACTTAATACAGCCTTCCAATAACATTATTTGCACAGTCTATGAAAGACATGAAAGGGAAGAAATTACAGTATGAGCTGTAATCTGTATCAAGTACCAATGTTTTTATATAAAAGTAAAAAAAGAAGCATCCAGACAAGGACACTAGTTACTGTAGCTGTATGATTAACATATACATACTGTTGTGCAGTACGCTATTGTGCAGTAATGTATAGAAATGTGCTAAATTTAACTCTAGGTGAGGCCTTAAAGAAGGGATTACTTATTTTACATTTCACTTTTATTTTATGACTGAATCTATTTTATGGAAAACAGAAAGCATTTCTAACCCCTTGAAGTAATTTGTTTTAATTGACAAATATGTGATTCTCTATGTATGTTTTGTTAAACACTTGATTATTTTATATTTATTACAAGCATTCGTTGTTAATTCTTGTAAATTTATTTGTAAATAGATGGAGGAAAATTAACCTTATTGAGTAAACTTACATCTAACAAATGGACATTTTATCGGTATACGTACCGTATATGAGTAGAAAATCCCTCTTGCACATAAAACTACACAATCTACGTACAGTTTGTGCTCATTAGGTTGGCACACCCTGGCAGAGTTTCTGATTTCATGCAAGACAGACCAAGAATTTACAAGAGCTGAAGGCTTTTTACCATAAAGAACAGAGAAGATAAAGAACTTCATTGACAACTACCCCAAGAGACTTCAGGGTGTCATTGATGTTAAATACAAAACTTAAGAGTAAACTTTTAGTCAGGGTTACTTGGAAAGTTTCTGTTTTCATTATGTCTTAAGAAGAGGTTCTTTGACAAAAAAAATGGCTCTACCCAACCACTAACCATGAGTGGTTATCATTCTTATTTTCTGATAAATGGCCAAGAAATCAACATTTTCAGCAGTGTATGTAAACCTACGAGCACAACTGTATTAGTGAAGCTTAGGTAACTCAATCACTTACAGTGTCTCTGTCGGTCTTCCAAACCGCCTTTGCTTCTCACTGAATCTACTTGGTTGAAATAACACAGAAAAAGCGACAGGTTACAGAAATTCAGTCTAGTGCCTTTTTTGAGTATGTCGGTAAAATTAAAAATCTTTACAAGTGGGTGGTGCCAGTCAGGTAGATGTTTAATCTCCATGCAGATGAGGATGAACACACTTGAGGTTGATGTATATTTGAGAAAACTTTTCTCTCGCTAGTCATGCATCCATCCAATATGTCTGGTTTGTATATACTGTATGATAGCTGTAGCTCACTCTGGTTTCCTGTGTGACCATGTCGTGCTCCTATACTTGCAATCATGTGTGGATATAAATAACAAAGTACTGAACACTGATGGCCGTGTTGATTATTCATTCACACTTTTTTGTATTCGAACAAGTATGTAATTTAATAACTGTTTAATTTAAGTACACTGCCAACTTTTATTTGGGTTGAATTAGTGTTTGCTTTCATGTAATTATGAACACTAACGGGCCACTTTATTAGGTACACATTTTTATACTGGGTTGGACCCTATTTTGCCAATTCTTCGTGGTATAGATTTAAAAAGGGTACTGAAAACATTCCTCAGGCAGTTTGGTCCATGGACTCAGAAATGGCAGAAGTAAGAGAGACACCGGTACATCAAACTACTGTCTGGAAATGTTTGGCCAAATTATAAGGATACCCCCTTTTTAATATCGAATATTGATTCTTTTTACGGTAATATTAGCTTTTTATGGTAACTTGAAGCTGGCCCGGGATTTTCCTCTTCTGTTCTTGACGTGTCTAGTAGAGTAACCACTATGAGAAGCATTTTGAACAAACAATCGAGCAAACTTTGTTAAATATGTTTTAAATTAAGTTTTAACAAACGTGAAAGGGAGGACTTATGGATGTTAAAGGGGAAGTATTAAGTGTTACAAACATGGAATGTATTAATTTGATTGCGTTTCCACACGGACAATAGAGGGACTGTCTGTGTTTGACCACAGACATGCTATAAACACTTATCCCAGCATGGTTCACGGGATCGTACGTAAAGGATGCCGCCATGTTTCCTGGGGCAATATTTTTCATCGCCATAGTTTAACAGAATTGCAAATTAAGTTCTTTCATTCTGCAACTGTGCAAATTTATATTTATTTAAAATTAATGTAAAGTAGAGAGTGTTATATTTTTTAAACATTTACCCTATTTGTGTTGTTATTATTAAATGTATTGGAATTGCTCACTATTCCCATTTTCTATGCCTAAAATATTTAGCACTTAAAAAAATAAAGTTGTGTTATTGTTCATTTCTATGTTTTATTTCCTTTTATAATACTACCTTAATAAATACTCACAATTAGTTTTACTGTCATCTACTCTTAGATGCACTTTATATCTTACCTGGTATTTACTGAGAACAATTAGAATGGGAAATTATTAAATTGTGTTGCATATTACATAAATGATAACTATTATTACAAATGATTTATTCTTTTATTATGCCATAATAATATTAATTGTTACACTAGTAATTTATATTTTGTTGGATGCATTCTATTTATTTATTATAATAATACATATTTCATATTTTGTCAAAAACGCTTGGACTACAATTCATATTTGCATTTCTGTTAACTACTGCTTTCTTTTTGTCCTCTACAATACAGAAAGGAGTGTTTTTTTGTTTATTCTTTATTGACTTTCACTATTTTTCCTGTATTGTTTGCTTTTTTCCTGTATTTAATGTTCTTTCCTTTATTTCTATTAGTCATAGATGTTTGATCGCAGGTAAGGATTTGCTTGATCAATGAAAAAAAATAGCATTGGATTTATGCCCCAGGTAATATGGCCGAGGCATCGCTACATTGCACCTTATTGTGTTTATAGTGTGTCTGTAGTTCAATTTGTTAAGCAGATGGCGACATCTTCTGGAGAAAGTTGGTTCTGCTAAGTCTAGTAGCACAACATTAGCTAATTCACTTTCTCCAAAACACTGAGCAAAGATAGCAAAATAAAGTGCAGAACTAAACTCACCCCGACCAGAGGCGTTACCATAGCAACAAGAATAGAGATCGGAATACGTCTTTATTTCATATCCTCCACGAACAGCCTGTTTATTTTTATTATTACAGACCACAGGAAGGCGTTTGATGAGGTTATTTTGTTCCGGCGTAATTTAATTATATGCTGCAGAAATATATTATAATTTTGAAAAACACAGACGATTTTAAATAAACATAGGCGTTATCATCCCACGTGTTCTGACCGTTGTGTTGTTCTTACTCATAGATTTTAAGATTGGTACGGTTATCGTTTCTTACAATTGTAGCTGAACTTTCCCCTAGATCCCCCCTCTCTCTCACGGTCACATAAACACTCGGGGTCTGTCAAATGCTAACGTCGTGGCTGTTTACCAGGGAGTTGTAGCATTCCAGCACTACCAGACCGTCCACCTAAAAGGTTTGAAGTGGTTTTCTATAAAACCTGAACTTCTTCGTGTTCAGTAATTTGTGCTTCGCATGTGAGTGTGAGTCCTTATTGAATTAGAATTTTGGAACATGGTTATCTATGAAAGTAGTCCTGTGAATCTACTTGAGGTTTATGTTCAGTGGTTTACTTATTCTGACCATTTGATGAACATAATAAAATCAAGTTGGACTGTTTGATGTAGTTTTTGAACATGATCAGAACAAAAACTATGCTACAAAATGGATTTGACATTTTCCAAAATGTATTTAACCTTGAATATGTTTGGGGTTTCATTTCTTGACCTTTCAAGATTCTAATATCTGTTGCTTTAAACATCCTTTGCAGAACATTAAAACCAGAAGGCTCCCAAACGATCCAATGAAATGCAGGAAGGTAGCATGGAACTATTTTTCTATAACTAAGTTCCATAAGTTGTTTTAACAGTAAGTGTTTGGGGAATGTTTGCAATATGAGTGCATATGCCTTCAATACTAATGCCGCCAATACACCAAGACAGCTCAACTCGGCGAGCATTTGGGGGCTTTTTGCACCACACCTGACCCTTTCACAGTACTTTTTCCCAATTGGAAGAGGTTCTAAAAACAGGCTAAGTCAGGCCAAGATTATACTTTTCGTTATACATGGGGGTATACTTCGTCAATGGGGGTTCTGCTTTTTTCTGGAGTCTCTAACGGTCAACCGTGAGGATTTTATGGCATGGTTGTACAATTTTTTTGCCATTTGCGGTAATCTTGTTAATCGGAACTAGAAAGATGAAGCGGAGTAACACGTCCTGAGTGATTTTTATTAAGATAAGCTGTACCAAGCCAAGGCATGCCATTGATACAATTGGGTGTAGGTTTGGTGATCTTACTTCATCAAAACTACACATCTTTCCTCTTTACCTTATTTACTGGCTTATTTCTTAAGGAGAACTTAAAGTATTCGATTCACCTGAAGCATGTTTGGGGACTGTGGGACGAAACCAGAGTACCTGGTGGAAACGCGCTGAGGGTGGCTGCCTTTCTGAGAAACCAGCAACCCTTTACCAGTTAGACAATGGTCTTACAAGCCTTTTTTATCTGAACTCCTCATAATAAGGCTGTGTTCCATTGCTTTTCTTACATCTACCTTTGCCCTACTCCTTTCACTATGCCTTCCCCTTCCCCTTGAAACTGAGTGCCAATGGGAATGGCTGAAAATATACCCCAATGAATCTGTATTTGTCAACCAAATGGTTTGTTCTACCCCTTCATTTGAAGTGTGGGTCCGGATATTCCTTGGTTTAGAGGCCAGCACAGTTTTTTTTTCACTTTAGCACTTGTAGGGGAAGTGGTAGGTGTATAGGACTAATGGGAATTAATGAAACTCAGCCTGTCAATACATCTTGTTTTAATTGCATTAGAATGTTGTATTAGGGAGACATCTTGTAATGTGTGAATCAAGCTTCTGAAACTGTTCTCATCTTTGCAGTTGAACATTGACAAATCTTGATCTTGATGTTGACAAAAGGGGCCATACAAAAACGTACAAATTAATTTTGACCATTTTAATGGGTGTTTAAAGTCTTGAGTGCCTCATTGGATTGGATGAGTTGGGGGAAGATGCCATCACAAACACCTGTTGCAGTTTCCTCAGAGGAACAGTCTTCACCAGCAGCCAAAGAACTACACGCACCTGGAAATGTGGAAATGTTATCATCACCACCCAGTGATGCCACTGACCAATCAGACAACCTGGTTCCGTCCAGCGCAGAGTCACAAAGGCCCAGGTTTAGTGCTGGTGTTCATGCTAAAGAAAGACTAAAGTTTATTCTTGGAGCGTCTGAGGATAATTCGTCAGATGATGAGCCTTTGGTTATGGGACATCCTGCCAAACTTGAGACGAAAAGTTCAGAATCTTCTAACACACGACCTACAGTGCCTACGGAAGCGCGGCCACCACCGGCTCCTTCGACTTGCTTGAGGTGAGCACCATTTGAGACCTCTTCTATATGCAGAATGTCTATAGCTTATATGATGAATGTCTATAGATAACAATATCTATGCAGAATGTCTATAGTTTATATGATGAATGTCTATAGATAACAATATCTATGCAGAATGTCTAAAGTTTATATGATGAATGTCTATAGATAACAGTGTCTATGAGGAATGTCTATAGTTTATATGATAAACCAGAACTTATAAAATGTCAACGTTTTAATATTTTCTTTTATTACAACATGATGTATCTCCAAAGGAGTCAAGTTTTAAATAGGAAAATATGGAAACTCTTTTTGGATCCATACTTTAAATGCTCTAATCAGATTCAATGATCTATGCTAAAGGTGCTATCACCAGAAGAATGGCTGAATAGATTCCAAAACAGTACAATACTCCTGACTTACTGGTGGATTTCAAGAAACTCTTGAGGACAAATGCAAATACTCTAGATTTTTCTTGACCTTATCTACAAGGCCACATGCAGCTGTGTCAAAGTTCATTACAGTGAAACAGCAACCTCCAACTTTGATTAAAAGCATCTGATCATACCTATCTCAGTTTTTGTTGTTTTAAGGATCAATGGAAAGAGTCTCTGTTTCATAATAGTTTGTTTAAAAACTCAAGTACCAAGGCTTTTGTCCACAAAATCTATCCACCACAGATAAAGCATGGATTACATAAAAAGGAATACATTATAGGTCTTCAGGTATAATTAAAAACCCTTGGATTGTTTTAGAATGTTTTTTTGAAAGTTTGTTGCCTCAAAACTTCAATGTCTAAATACAAGCAATTCTCAGATTTTGGGTCATGTTTACAAACTTCCTGATGAGACATCAAATCTAACTGTCATCAACCCTGACTAAGGGACACATTTTCCCAAAGGGACGGGTGGAAGCTATTATGTTTGGTTGTTGGGTATACATATTTTATTTGCAACATCTTACCGAGGGTACAGTTGGCCGCTTATTCATGACAGGAGGATATGGATTAAGCTCCAGACACACTAACAATTCAACAATGCATATTTTCATCCAATTACGTCCATTATTGCTTCATGTTGAGTTATTAAAAAGCTCACACATGTGACCTCTCTAATTTGGTGGCTCAAGTCAGGGCGGATTGTGGAATCCCAATGCCTACGCAGAAATATCCAGTTTCTCGTTGTCAGATGCAGTTTCATCTAAGTCAATGGGATTTTTTCATAGTGTGACTGGGGCTTAGGAGGATGTCAGAAAATTTTTTGAGGAGCTACTAATTATTGAGAGCCTAATGTGAAAAGTCTTTGGTATAGAATTACCCCTTTTTAAATCTAAGGCCAAAATGGTACGCTCCCCTCAAGATGGTTGAGTGATCCTGCCCCAAGTGGAGGTAAGGGGACTATGGAACAGCCGATGGATCAGTGAAACTTCTTCAGTAATCTGCCACTCTGTTGTGGTGAAGAAGTAAATGTTGCGTGGCAAAGCTCTCAAGTTGCCAGTTAATCTTTGTTCCTACCCTTTCGTATGGCCATGAGCTCTGGGTAATAACTGAAACTGTGACAGATCTCTGAAACAGATCCTAGATGAATGCAGATGAAATGAGCTTCTTCCTCAGAGTGGTTGTGTGCTCTCATAGTGAAAGGGTGAGGGACTCAGTCATCTGAGAAGGAGCTCAGAATACAGCCACTGCTCCTCTACATCAAGAAAAGCAAGCTGAGGTGGCTCAGGCATCTGCTTTGGATGTGGCCTGGCTAGGCATATTAATCTCTGAAGAGGTCTTGGGTAAGACAGTGTTTCCCTTAGGTACATAAGCGTAGGGCGGTGCCAACAAACAACGATCTGGTAGGTCCATGTTTTCCATACAAAATAAATGTAACTTTACTGAAAAAAAAACACACCTTGGAGAGGTAGTTAGGGAAGGGACAGGGAGGGGAATGGTAACGAGTCGTTGTTTGTGGCTGTTTGAACATTTAATCCATTTGTGAAGCACATAGTCCTACTTTATTTACGGTCAATTATTTCTATTGAACGTTTCTTGGTGGGTGCTTGCTAGTAATGAGGGATTGGTTTTATTGATTAATGGGGGAAACCCTGCAAGACGTCAAGGACTCTAGAGAGCCCGACTGGCCCGGGAATGCCTTGGTGTCCGCCTGGATGAGCTAAATATGTGGTGTCTGGGAGAGATAAGTCATCTCTGTTTAGACAGTTCTCTCTACATCCAGACCAAGATTAAGCAGAAGAAAAAGGAGAAAAAAAAGGATTTTATTACAACTGTTTGAAAATGTTACTTTAGTGTGTTACAAACAGGAAGAATTGAATCAACTATTGGCCAACTAATGTCCACTTTGCAATGTCAAATAGGACAGAGAACCTGAAGTACAGCCACATGGTCATTCTCAGCACACTCACTGATCACATGACTTGCTTATATTCGTCGCCCATTAAAGTGGCATGCCGCACATTGCTGCACTATTAATGGAAGCAGTTCTGGTGATGTTGACTTTCAAAGGGATTCACGCTGCCTTTCAATGTGAAAAACATTCCACTGAAGTCATACACCAGCCTCATGTCAAGGGATGAGCTGACTCGAGAGGTTTTGATGTGGTCTCTTCGTGTGTAACTTGAGGGATGTTGTTGGGCTCTTAAGCAAGCATAGCCGTGACAATTCGATGGTCTTACTTGTAAGCCCGGGTAACTGCTGATAGTCACACACATTATGTTGTTCTCACATGGGGAGTATAACTTTACAGGCCCAAAGGTGAGGTTATTTATTTTTTACATTTGTTTAAACAGATGCATTTGTTTCTACCAATGTGTCCAAATGCAGTTGAACGATACGTTTATATTGTAGATTCAACTTCCGAATCCTTAACCTGCAATTTTTCCAGTTGTTTTCTGAAGAGAAACTAAAAACAGAGAGCAAACCCATGTCGTTTTGTAGAGTCTCAAACATGTGCTGAAGTGTGGTTCTTGTTGACACGGGGGATGGGCCATGAGAGAGTGCACAAGAGGAAAAGGGAGGGAGCATAACGTGCTGGTCTTGGTTAGATATTGTTTTCAACTCTCTTGCTCTATCATCTGATACTTCAGCATGGACAAAGAAGTGAGCCAAACACTCAGCTGGTTTCAGTGCATCAGAGGGTTCGTACCAGCTTCTTGTCTCAAGCCTCTTGTTTTTAAGCGGACAGTAGGTTCTTACACACTGCACGTTGTACTCTGAAACTTTTGAAAGGGGTGTGGCTTCTGATAGAATTCTCAGCTATGTGTCAGGGTTTCAAGTGCACATTTGTGTTAGAATAATGCATGTTTGGGTTATGAAAATGCATTTATTGATTTGCAGACTTTGAACCACGGTTGAAGTGTTGCATTATCTAACCTGTTAGCAGGTTTCTATCTCGGTTGTGTTCTTGGGTAAGTTCTGAGAAACAAGAACAAAAGATAACCGGGGGATGATGGCAAAGTTTGAAAGTGCTCCTGGTTTGCATGGTACAGAGTTCTCCAGATAACAGAAGCTTGGCAGCTGTTTGCTGGTTGTGGATGGTTAAAAAGGTAAATGATTTAAAACAGACGTGGAGTGTTGGAATGTATGTGACGGATCACTTATAGGTATGTTCAAATATATATCTCGCTCATTGAAGGAATCATCAGATATTAGTATCTTATAAATAACTGTATTACACATTGATGTTTCACTATATTATTTACTATAGAATCAGAGAAATTTAAAGAATGTAGATTTATTCATTTTTCATGAGCTATACTATCTGTAAAAAAAAACTGCTATACTCAAAAAACCTTCATTCCCCTCTGTTGCCCATTGTAGGTTCTCCTTTTCTGTTGTTTTTATTTTATAAAATTGTTTGGTTTTGATTACACCTATTGTTTATTGTATTGTTGTTATTATTATTATTATCATGTCAGAAAAATAGGAGTTTGTTTATGTTACTCATAGTAACAAACAATTTTACAAAATCCCTGACAGCTCCCTAGCAACCAAACTGTTTGTTCTAGGAACCAAATTTTCTGGACTGTGTCTCAGTTATTGTAAACGATAAAGACACAGGGTTAATTTATATAACTTAATAGTAGTAAATAATAGTAATAAATGAAACATATTATAACATTGACCCCTCCATAGCAACCTGACTGTTTACCATAGCAACCAATTTAGCATATCACTATCTCGGCTAAGCAAAATCATAAAAACAGGAGGGTTGGTTTATATTTCTCATATTGGCATGGGTAACGTTGTATATTGTCAGGGATTTAACCATAGCATATAAGATTCTACCGTGGGAACCCTTCTATTGTGTTTATAAGAATACGTTTTAATGGCACTTTCACAAGCAAGCATCAAAGTTTGAGCACATCTAGGTATTATTATTATTAGCAGTAGTAGGAACACTTTGATGCATCTTTAAAAGACAAATTATCATTTGTTGCAATGAAAAGCTCAACCACTTCTATTTTTTTTTATTTTAAGCTTATCACCTTGAAAACAATTTTGATTTAAAAAAAAATTGTATTCCCTCAAATGTTAATATTTAGCGAGGTCCTTAACATGTTTCATAACAAATATCATAGGCTTCTGAAAAAATTCTTAGTAGAGCCAACTTTTGCGTGAATATTTTTATCAGCCAGTGGATTTACGAGCCAGGTCACTTTGCTAGCTGCCTTCTGGCCGTTCAAATCTGGTGTCTCTCAACTTTCCCAACACCTCAGAATCTCTGTGGAATTCAGGTCTGGCCAATCAAGCATAGAAACACTATAGTCACTGAACCGGTTTTTGGTTATCTTCTTCAGTAGATGCTTTGATGGCAGTCTCAGTCCACTCTCTGTGAAGCTCCCCCAAATTAGATTTTTCCTGACAATTCTCAAACCTGATGGACCTTTTATTTTGCTCTATTGTTCTAAGGTATAACATGTCCAAAAACAAGATTTGTTCAGAATGTGACTTACCCACTTTGTTGAGGGATCCAATTGCCGTCTGCCGAGTCAGCAGACTTCATCTTGACTATGTAGCCTGCAGTCATTTTCTGAGACACAGAATTTAGTTTTTCCTTGTCTGTGAAACGAAAATTGTCACCATTTTAAGACAAAAAAAAACGTACTAAATTGTCTATGGGTATGTGGTCTGTCGATTTATAGAATGACTGAAACTTTTGTATGTTTTTAGGCAGTATGTTTTTTTGATGAATATGAATTGCTGATCTGCCTCACTCATACCTACACATTCATGAGTGTAGGTTGATGATCTGAAATGTTAGCACCACCTGTGCTTATCACGATAGCACACACAGCAGTAATTGGTGCACTTGCTGAGTGAGCATTTATATCTGTGCACACTTTGGCAGCGGTGGAAAGTACAAGAGCCAGGTTACTTAAGGAAACCACCCAAACGGTTCAAGTTGACTCCACTGTCCTGAACATTTGAATGGATTATCTCCTTTTTAATTGTTTTGATACGCTGTATTTATAGTAGTTTGATGTTCTGGGTTTTTAGCTTTAGTTTTTAGCCAGAAGAAATGAGTTCAGGAGGTATTTTAATTTTTACCATTTACCTGCAGCAGGGATTTTACCATTTCCGTTCATCTATAAATAATTTAAATGATACATAATTCTTTTTCAGGCCTAGCATGTCAGGTCCCCACCTGCTAAAAAAGGGTAAAGAACACAAGAAGATGGACGTCCATCGAGATTTCACAGTGGCCTCTCCTGCAGAGTTTGTCACTCGCTTTGGAGGCAATCGTGTTATTGACAAGGTCAGACGAAGAACAAAACATTTTTGGTAATGTTTTTCAACTTTTTGGATTAGGATTATATACGTTTTCTCATGATAGGTGCTGATTGCTAATAATGGCATTGCTGCAGTTAAGTGCATGCGTTCCATTCGACGCTGGTCCTATGAAATGTTCCGTAATGAGAGAACCATTCGCTTTGTTGTGATGGTCACACCTGAAGACCTGAAAGCTAATGCAGGTGAATGGAATGAGTTTTGTTCTCATGCAGTGAAATGTTCTGAAACCACGTCATGTTTCTTGGACTACTTACTTGAGGGATCAGGCTTTATTTTTGCATATTTGCGGGGATTACAATGTATTTGCGTGTCCAAGAGAGAAAATGGCCAAGTTGAATATTTGACTTAAATTCAGGCATGTTTTCCATTGTACCTCTTAGTTTTTACAAACCCATGTGTCAGCTTTTTTCACTTATTCTGTGTTCCCTCCTCCAGAATACATAAAAATGGCTGATCACTATGTGCCGGTACCTGGGGGCCCAAATAACAACAACTATGCTAATGTTGAAATGATTGTAGATATTGCCAAACGGATTCCAGTACAGGTACGAGCTATTTAATTCTGTTATTGGTATTTATTCCATCATGTTTAATAACCTTTCGATGTTTTCTAGGCTGTCTGGGCTGGATGGGGCCATGCATCGGAGAATCCCAAACTACCAGAGCTTCTCCATAAATCAGGGATATGCTTTCTAGGTAGATCTAGTTTCATATGTAGCTTAGTTTTAGTAAATGATAACAAATGTTGATGCGGTTGTCTTTTCCAGGGCCTTCTAGTAAAGCCATGTGGGCATTAGGAGATAAGGTGGCGTCTTCCATCGTAGCTCAGAGTGCAGGAATCCCAACGCTGCCCTGGAGTGGCACTGGTCAGTGATCCACTTCATGTTTCTCGTTTTCTATGGCCATTATATTGAAGATTTCATCTCTGGGGCTTTTCGTAGGTCTGAGAGTTGATTGGGAAGAAGAAGAACAGAGACGTGGCTGTGTGATTAGCGTTCCGCCTGAGCTTTATGTGCAGGGATGTGTTAAAGATGTCGACGAGGCTCTAGCTGTAAGTTTCTCTTTTACATTTTTTTCCACGTCGAATTTGCAGACTGCAGGGTCATGCTTTTTGTTTTTCAGAAATGTTCCTGCATTTTTTTATGCACATGTGTTTCCTCTAGGTCACATGTGTCAAACTCAAGGTCCACGGCCAAATGTGGCCCGCCATGTAATCTAATGTGGCCCGCGAGAGCTTAAATGTTTTGAGTGTCTGAAAAAAAATGAAAACGAAAAAAAACAACATTTCCCACAATGCCGCAGCGGTGTTTCCGCATCCAAACTCACAAGTGAAACTGCAGAGCTGCCAACTCTCACACATTGAACGAAAGACTCACACATTTGAGTGATCTCTTACGCCACACTTCTGATTTCTCACGCTAAAATAAATGTCAAGATGTTACATTTTCTGGATTTAGAGTGCAGAACAATTGAATGAGGTTTCATGAGACAAAATGAAAGAGTAAAACCTTTAGAGCTAGTGGCACATTCATTCATTTTCAAGATGTGAAATGGGCGGAGCTAATAGTTTATCTGTGATCTGTTTCTTGAGTCTGATGATAAAAGATGATGATCGATATGCATCGTCTTCAGTCTGTGAGGGTTTTTTTTCGCTAAATACATTACAAAATGCTATTTTTCTTTATTCACTTTGACAGTTTGATCCTTCATTAATGGAGTTATGTGGGATTTCATAAGCTGACAAAAATCAAAAGGATTTATATTAGAACAACATGCATACAATTGTTTCGATGCAACTGAATTGTCACTTGAATAAGTTCTAAATAATGAGTTATTTCACATTAAGGAGTAGTTACATTTATTTTAATATATACAGTATAATATTTACAATTATAAATTACATCTGGCCCTTTGAGGACAGCCATTATGCTAATGTATCCCTCTGTGAAAATGAGACACCCTTCGAGTCTGCTCGGTATTGCAGATCCTACCATGCGAGTTCCTTCAGAAACTGTGGTTTTACCAAATATTGATTTTATTTTTCACATCTCCCAAAAATGTTTGTTTATGTGTATAATTTGGAGCTCCACTGCTGTTATATATGTTTTTTTCTGGATTTAGAGTGCAGAACAAATTGGCTACCCTGTGGTGATCAAAGCATCTGAGGGAGGTGGAGGGAAAGGAATAAGAAAAGTGGAAACCTCGGAAGATTTCCCCAGCCTTTTCAGACAGGTACACGGTGCCATTTTATTATCATTAAATGTAATTATTAATCAATGCTAATTTATTTTGTAATTTTGCCTCTAGGTGCAGGCAGAAGTGCCAGGCTCACCCATTTTCATCATGCAACTCGCTGAGCATGCACGACACTTGGAGGTGCAGATCTTGGCTGACCAGTACGGGAACGCCATCTCTCTGTTTGGTAGAGATTGCTCCATACAGCGGCGTCACCAAAAGATCATAGAGGAAGCTCCAGCTTCTATTGCCTCCACTGTAACCTTTGAACAAATGGAGCAGGTAAGACAGACGTCTGTCACATTTCAGGCTGTGATGTCAATGAACTATGTTTTAAACACAACGAAAACTTTATAACAGACAAACGGCTCTTTTGTACAAATCTGAGTCAAAAAGGACCGTTGAATAATGCATCTATATAAAAAAATATAAATTAATAAATGCAATGCTCTGTTGACGAAACACTTTTCGGTCACAGTTCTTCTTTTTTATTCAAACAGTTTGTGTAGTGACACTACTCCCACTGCACCCGACACATTTTTCCCCTATGTCACTGCTGTGTGCATTGGGTTACGTCGCATGTGAGTGTCATTACTCTTCTGCAGCTGGGATTTGATCACGTTGTGCTTTTTGTTAAATTAATTTTAATTTACAAAGTTGTGCTTCGGGGCAGCATGGTGGCACACTGGGTAGCACTGTGGCCTTCCCGGTTGTCGGTTCGAGGCTTGCGTGACAATCTAAACGTGACCTTCCTGGAAGGAGTTTCCATGCTCTCCCCGTGCTTGCGTGAGTTTTCTCCGGGTACTGCTAACATGTTAGGTTAATTGAATAATCAGAATTCCCGCTTAGGTATGAATGTTTGAGTGAATGTTGCCCTGGCGACCTGTCCTCCTGCCTCTTGCCCAATGTGTACGCACCGGCAGACCCCTGTGACCCTGAAAGGGAATAGGTTGGTTGGAAAATGAATGAAAGGCATTAATGAAATTGTTTTTTGTGTTAAACTAATTTTAATTAAGTTGCATTTTTATGAGGTTAAATGAGGTTTCATGAGGCAAAATGAAAGAGTAAAACGTTTGGAGCTAGTGGCACATTTATTCATTTATTTATTCATTCATTTTCCAACCTGTTTTTTGGGGTCTGCTGGTGCGTACACATTGGGCAAGAGGCAGGAGGACAGGTCGCCAGGGCAACATTCACTCAAACATTCATACCTAAGCGGTTTTGTTGGGGTCTGCTGCTCCAGCGCACATTGGGCGAGAGGCGGGGGTACACCCTGGACAGGTCGCCAGTCGATTTCAGGCAAGTGGTAAATATATATATATATATATATATACAGTACAGTGGTACCCTGAGATACGAATGCTTTGAGTTACGAAATGTTCGAGATACCAAATGTCTCGCGGGAAATTTTTTGCTTCAAAATATGAAGGAAATTTCGAGATGCGAACAATAAAAACATTTCTGCTCTATTTTCCACTTGTTTATCTCACGTTGTGCTACGCTTCTGCGCCCTTGCGCTCCTTTCTTCCTTTGAAGAAAGTGTGCTTTAAGGGGCTGATACGCCTTAAACTATACGCCAGTTTTAGATCGAGCAAAACATGTATAGATTGCCAATGATGTACTATAACAAATGTTAGAGTCAAGGTGATGTTAAAAAAAATAACGTTTATAACGTGGAAAGTTCTGTTCTGTAGCGAAGTTAGTCCACCTCCTCTGACACATCGCCTCACTCTCAAGATAAGGTTTCACATTTGTGTCCGTATTATGTATTTTGGGTGTGTTTTGTTATCATTTATTACATTAACAATGTGTAGATTTAAGGATTGAAGAAACGTTACTTGATTTTTCTCTGGTTTTCCATTTTTCATCTACTTCTACTGTTGTTTCTGAGAGGGGTTGCACTGATTCGGTGTTTCACATATAAAACTTGCTTTGAGATACGAATTGTTCGACATACGATTGTCACCCTGGAACGCAATATATTCGTATCTCGGGGTACCACTGTATATATGTATATACATATTTTATTATATTGATATAACTATTCGTTCTGTGTTGTAAACTTCTCTATTTCTATGTAGATATCCATAAATGACTTATCTTTCTTATTTCCCGTATCAGTATGCCGTGCGTCTAGCCAAAATGGTTGGCTATGTAAGTGCTGGGACGGTGGAGTATCTCTTTTCAGAGGATGGTAGTTTCCACTTCCTGGAGCTGAATCCACGTCTGCAGGTGGAACACCCTTGTACTGAGATGATTGCTGATGTCAACCTTCCTGCTGCTCAGCTACAGGTAGCAAGATCTCTTTGTACTTCAAGTGTGATGATGACCTAATCTCAGTTTTGGACCTCCGTTCCTTCTTTCTTTAGATAGCCATGGGAATCCCTCTTTTCCGTATCAAGGATATCCGTGTTCTGTTTGGTGAGGCTCCATGGGGGGATTCGTCTATTAACTTTGAATCTCCTGAATGCATCCCCTGTCCACGGGGGCATGTTATAGCTGCACGCATCACCAGTGAAAATCCAGACGAGGTGAGCATTCAAATGAAGTAATTGATATTCATTCAAGACGCAAACAGTGTGAAAATGACCATTTATCTTGTCTGAAATAGCCAGGACTACAAATTGCTGCTGTCAGAGTCCATAGACACATATAAGGCAAAAACAAAGTAACACTGTTCAAAAATTAGCTATAAGTTTGCTAGAAAAACACACCCCCGGACAAATTATTAGGTACACCTGCCCAACTGCTTGTCAATGGAAATTTCGAATCAGCCAATCACATGGCAGCAACTCAATGCATTTAGGCACCAAGCATCAGAATAGGGAAGAAAGGTGATTTAAGTGCCATAACGTGGTATGGTGCCAGACGGTCTGGTCTGGGTATTTCAGAAACTGTTGATCTACTTTTCAGTTTCATGACCATGTCATAAAACACAAATCATCTCAGACATGATACCGTCACCAGATCTCAAGCCAATAGCGTGCCTTTGGGGTGTGGTGGAAGCATAGATGTATGGATGGATGCATGGAGCAAACTCTCTGAGGAATGTTTCTAGTACCTTGAATCTATGCCATAGGCAGTACTGAAGGCTACAGGGTTTCCAAACCAAATACTATCAAGGTGTACCTAATAAAGTGACCTGTGATTGTGGAAAAAGGAAATAAAATTCCAAGGAGGCTAAGATTTACTCTTCAGTTTTGCAACCAATGAATATTTAGAATCTTGTTGCCTGGTTGAGTCTTGAGATCAGAACAGGAAGTGAGATCACAACAGGAAGTTGCTTTAGTAGGGTCTGCCCTTTTTTTCTTTTCAGATCCTGAGGGAGACACGGAGCAATCAGTTGGTTCTCAGCGTCTCCCCTCCCTCATTCATATTTATTTAAATGCAGCATGTGTTTAGCTGATAACATCTGTAATGTTTAAGCTAAATAAAGCCGCATTTCCTAATAAAACTTCTTAAACCTTGCTTTCAGAGTCTTTTTAATTAGGAATGAATTAATTTTCATTAACAATTGATATTGGTCCAAGTAAGAGGGAATTGTTTTTAGGTGTATAGCATTATAATTGTGTGAAGTGTTAAGTTTGGATCATTCACACATGAATATAAAAACTATTTATCGTTATCTTTACCTTGGTTATTTCTCAAGGGCTTTAAACCAAGCTCAGGAACCGTTCAGGAGCTCAATTTCCGCAGCAGTAAAAATGTATGGGGTTACTTCAGTGTTGGTGCCACTGGAGGCCTGCACGAGTTTGCAGACTCTCAGTTTGGACACTGTTTCTCCTGGGGCGAGAACAGAGAAGAGGCTATTTCGTAAGTCACTGTACTCTTCTGGAAAGAAAAGAAAAAAAGATAGGAAACATTTATTTTCAGCGCTCTTGCTTTGTTTTACAGGAACATGGTGGTGGCTATGAAGGAACTGTCGATTAGAGGAGATTTCAGAACAACCGTGGAGTACCTTATTAAACTTTTGGAGACAGAAAGCTTCCGGAACAATGATATTGATACTGGTTGGCTGGATCACCTCATTGCAGACAAAGTGCATGTAAGACTTTGTGATGTAAATCCATTTAAATTAAATTACTTTTGGTTTATGCTGTTTTTTTTTTGCATAATTTTTTCAGGCAGAGAGGCCGGAGACCATGTTAGGTGTGGTATGTGGGGCTCTGCAAGTGGCTGATTCCAGCTTCAGGGAGAGCATGTCTGAGTTCCTGCATTCGCTGGAGAGGTTAATAACACTACAGATATTAGTTTTTATACAAATTTTCAGAGAGGCTCTAATTTTTTGTGTCATTACTTATGACTAAAGTTAGAAGAAGTGACCGTAGACTGTCACGCTTCACTCTTTTACATGTATTCTTTTAAGAAGAGTGTCAGGACTTGTTCCTCTTTTACATTGGTTGTCCTACAGAATAGAGTTAAAGACCTGTACTACTACAATTCAATTTGTGTTTGACAAATCTTACAATTACTGAATTATTTACATAGAAAAAGATCGCACTAAAAGTCATTTTACAGATGTAAAAAGCATGTGATTCATGATGGTTTCAGGGGTCAAGTTTTGCCTGCTGCTAGTCTGGTAAATACAGTCAATGTTGATCTGATCTATGACGGCGTCAAGTATTGCTTGAAGGTAAGACGTATTCTGTTTAAATGCCCTTTTCTTGTGTTTTTTGCTACTTTACAGTTTGCTCGATTTAATGATCTTTTCACAGTTTTTTTGTGGCTTGATATCGTTTTAGTACAATCCCAGATTGCAAAAATTGATTACATTACACAATAATTCAACAGAAAAACATGAAATTGCATTACATTTTGTCATTTTTGTTTACTGAAAAAATTGATAATTAACAATTATGTTTTGTTACAAAAATCAAAAGTGACAAAATAAAAAAAATTCCCCAAAAAAGCAAAAACAAAGGCCAAACAAATGTGAAAGTTGTACTTTTTGTGGCAGAACTTTGAAAAAAAAGAAAGCCATATCACAGGTCTTGTATTTCCAAGGGCTATCCCTTTTTCCACCATTAGATGGCACTGATGACACAGGCCTATAAAGTGAAACTGAAAGAAAATCATTTAGATTAATTTGAAGATTATGTGTCATAACTTTTATGAATCAGAAAGAATAAAGGTAAAACAGTATAAAGGTAAAACAGATTACTGAAAACCAACCATTTACATTTGCCCAGTTAAAAAAAATTCATTTAAAGGTCAACGATATCTGATCAGATGTTGAAAAACTGGCCTGAAACATTTGCTGATCTTGTTTGTGATACAGGTGGCCCGCCAGTCTCCCACTACATATGTTATTATAATGAATGACACAGATATTGAAGTCGACGTCCATAGACTCAGTGACGGTGGCCTACTGCTTTCCTACGGTGGCAGCAGCTACACAACCTACATGAAGGAGGAAATTGACAGGTTTGAGAGACTGAATGAACAACGATGCACTTATCCTGCACTCAGCTGATTTTTTTTTTATTGTTGTCCCATATTTTACAGCTACCGTATCACAGTAGGGAACAAAACATGTGTTTTCGAGAAGGAACGAGATCCTACGGTACTCCGCTCGCCCTCTGCTGGCAAGCTTTTGCAGTTTGTTGTAGCCGATGGTTCTCACGTTTTGGCTTCCCAGCCTTATGCGGAAATTGAGGTAACAGTTTAGTAGTTCATGTTTATTTTTTTTTTACAATTTTTGTGTTGCTGGATATGTGGAAGATGTGTGTTTTTTTTAGCTTTATATTATTTTTTTAAGGTTATGAAGATGGTGATGACCCTCCACGCCCAACATTCTGGTTGTATTCGCTTTTTTAAAAGACCGGGAACTGTTTTAGAGCCTGGATGTATTGTGGCTCGAATAGACTTGGATGACCCCAGCTGTATCCATCCGGTGATTTTTTTTTTTTTACTTTTTTGACATGATCTGTTCACATAATGTTTATTTGCAGTGTTGGGTATGCAATGGTTTAGGTCCTGTTCCTACACATAAAAAGAAAATAAGTGTTTTTGTAAAAAAACAAAACAAAAAACAAATATGAAAATAAAAGTTGCAGGTGTTTCAAATGATTACAATACTGCCCTAGAAAGCTCAGATTACTTTCATGAGAGAAAAGCATAGAGCCCTTCATGATTTGCTCTGCTAATTGCCAAGTAGTGAGTGACCAATTCTCCTCCTTTTGATGATTTTTTTTTAATGAAAGAAGATTTGTTCTTCCGAACACTGGCTCGCTCTTTATCATATTTTTTGGGCGGTCTCTGATTGTTGGTATAACAGTTGTTTTGTAGCTGTATGACCTGGAACAGAGCATCTTGTTGTAATCTTTATGGTTGTCTTGAAATAAAGGATTACAGCTCCTGTGTAGCGAGCTGTGGGCTGTGGCTCTGCCTTTTTTAACCTATAGCTGTAGCAGCTGTGTATACCATCGCTATATACAGGTAACACATATCTGTAAATACATATCTGTATTTCAGGTCACTATCAAATTTAATTAAAAAAATAATTCTAAACAAAAATATTGTTTCCATCTGCTCTTATATTATCAAAAGATTGAGCATTTTTTATTACTCAGTTTGTGACCCCTTTAAAGTATTTTTCTCAGTCCTGCAATTGCGTGGTGTGCTTTGTAGAGCAGAAAAGTTTTATTTGTAGAATGATTGTAAAGGAGAACATTTAATTCCAATTCAACTTCACAGGATTTCATTTATAATAAAGTACAATAAAGGCGCTTGTGTAGCATAACGTCATCTATTGTATTTTATTTGTTGACAATTTATTTTGTCAAATGAAATGTATTTATTATTATTATTATTGTTATTACCATTATTAATTATTTCTAAAATTAATCAACATTAAATAAATAAAATCAAATTGCAATCTTCATTATTTAAAAAAAAAGAATATATATATTATTTAATATTAGCATGTTAAATAAATGATTTGAAGGCAGTTTAAAGCTCTATAATTACTTTTTTGTTTTTGAAATAATTATTTTTTCCTCAAAAATGTTTAATTATATCAACTCTATTACTAACGTATGCAATTAATTTGTTCCCTTCCTCAGGTAAAACCAAATACAGAACCATTACCACCTCAAGAGCCTTTACCCATGGTCGGTGAGAGGCTTCACCAAGTCTTCCACAATGTTCTGGAGAACCTGGTGAAGATAATGGATGGGTACTGTCTTCCGGAACCATACTTCAGTCAGAAAGTGAGAACGCGGATCCATTAAATAGAAATGAAGGGGCATGAATGCGTTGTGATCCAACTGTTATTACAGTTAAAGAAGTGGGTCGATAAGCTGATGAAGACTCTTCGGGATCCCTCTCTGCCTCTCCTGGAACTGCAAGAGATCATGACCAGTGTGGCTGGGCGTATTCCAGTTACTGTGGAGAAAGCGATTCGAAAGGTCATGGCACAGTATGCCAGTAACATTACCTCTGTGCTCTGTCAGTTCCCCAGCCAAAGGGTGAGTGATAAAATATATTTGCTTATCTGGGACACAGATTGTGTTCGAACCCTTGTAGACTTTGTGGCATTCTGGAAGTGTCTCAATGCAGTCAAATCTTACCCCTTGCATAGAATAGCATGTTTAAATAACTCGGTGGATTCGCAGCATATGTACATTAGTGCATAAATGAGTACACCCCCTTTAAAAAGTACTGAAGCAAGAATAAAAACACCCCACAACAAAAAACGAAATGAGCTGCGTGATTTTTAAGGACAGCTGCAAGTCTTCTAGGTGTAGAATGAACAAAATGGCAACAGATAGCAGCTTCTATTTTTTTTTTTCCATTCTTCAAGAAAATCTTCTTTTAGAGCTGGATGGAGAGCGATGCTCGACGTGTCGCTTCAGAATCCCCCGCCAGTGTTCGGATCAGGAGACATACTTCAATCACCTTCACCCTGTTCTTCTTCAGAATTGCAGCAGTTGCTTTAGATGTGTTTTGGATCATTTTCTTATTGGAAAAGTGCAACAGAGTGACGGCAGCATCTTCTCCTTCAGTATAGAGAAGTTGTTGAGTTCATGAAACCATCAACACCAGCAGCACTCATGCAGCCAAACACAAGGACACTGCCACCACTAGGGCTGTCACGATTATGAAATTTGGCTGACGATTAATTGTCTGTTTTAGGGCTTTTTTAGGGCCCTGGCAATTCATATTGCTTGTCAAAGTTGTAAAGCATTTCTTTAAATGCTGGTTTCTCCACAGTATTACAAGGCTGCATTTCCTTAGAGATGTAACTTGTGACACTGTCGGTCAGCGTGCGCCATTTCATACTGTCGCGTTTATACTTTGTTAGCCGTTCGAAGGCCTGCGCTATTGTCAGCTGACTGGAAGTATGAGTGGCTCTGGATAACTTCAAAACATGTTGGTGATGTGTTTTTAGGTGATTGCTAAGATTCTCTGGTATTTCTCTCCTACAAATTTTACACACTGCAGTGTCAACGTCTTTTGGCTGTCCTTTATCATCGGGTGTAAAACCAACATTTCGGCTTCGAAACTAAATCCATCTTTGTTAAGTAACTGGGCTGCTCTAAATCAAATAGATGGAGAAACCAACAGGGCAATATCATTTGAATGTAATGCTCATAATTGCTCAGCGTAATGAGTTCAGAAGGAAACCGGTAGAAGTGGAGTGCTGCAGGTACTACAGTGCCCCCTTGTGTCTGCTAATAGTGGGCAATAATAACGATCATCTGTAATGACCACGATTAGACCAATTAATAGCGATTATTTAATCCTCACCTTCACGACGCCACACACTTTTAAAACTTGAGTCACTCTAGATTTTGGAGTCCTTTTAGTCTTCATCTTCTTCAGCATGGGCCCTAGCAAAGTCTAGGTGTGCTTTTTGTGCATGGGCTTTCCTTTGTGTACGATACCGATGCACAGCATTCTTCTGTATGGTGTGACTGGAAACAGTCTCTCCAGTTTGGCTTTCTACTTTAGCTAACTGCTGTGAACTTGCAGGCGATTTTCTTCCAGCTTTCTCATCAGAAGATGCCCTTTTCCAGATGTTGACTTCCATGGAAGGCCTGGACGTCTCTGTATGATGGTTGCACTTCCATCTTTCTTACATTTTTGGATCCCTTGGATGTGTAAAGCTTTGCTGATCTTCTCACCTTTTCTGTGTAAAGTAATGATTTCCTTTCTTAGATTTTGTGACATTTCTCTTCCATGGGGAGCCATTGCTGACAGCATGAAATGCGAGGGGCTTTTCTTTTATAGGTCCCTGTCTGCTGGACACCTCTTAAATGAATCATTAGTAGTCTTATGGATGGCTTTTCTCTTAAGACTATAATTGGGGTGTACTCATTTTTCAACAAAAAATAAAAAATAAACAAAATAAAAGGTGTTTATTTTTATTTAATTTTCAGATAGCAAATATTCTTGACAGCCATGCTGCCACGCTCCAGAGGAAAGCAGACCGAGAAGTTTTCTTCATGAACACACAGAGCATTGTGCAACTGGTGCAAAGGTGGAACATCTCTAATGATTCACGGAGGGTCTTATAATATTAAACTTTGGGATCTGCAATTATGATCAGAAGTCATCTGTTTCAACCAAATGTAGGTATCGTAGTGGCATCAGAGGCTATATGAAAACAGTTGTCCTGGATCTGTTGAGACGGTACCTTCAGGTGGAGATGCAGTTTCAGCAAGGTACCCGTCACTGCTGATCGAATGAAAGATTTTCATTTAATCACATCATGTATTGATGCAGTTCTCTGGATCCTACCAACAGCTCACTATGACAAATGTGTCATCAACCTCAGAGAGCAATATAAGCCTGACATGACTCCAGTGCTAGAGAGCATCTTCTCTCATGCTCAGGTCTCCAAGAAGAACATCCTTGTCACCATGCTCATCGTAAGATCCTTTCTCGACATCCCACGCACTTCTTTTGTAGAGAGGTATACTACTAATGAATGAAATATTGGCCGCACCAAAATATCAGTCCATACATTTGACAGCATTTGAATGTCCTGTATATGCGTAAAAACATGGCATGCATCAGTTTTCATGCTCATGTTCAGAATTTCTAACAGTGAAATCAATGTGTAAATGTGCATTTCTCCATGGAAGCTTCATGTCTGGCGTACGTTCGTTTGTGAAGCAGCAAATCTATGTTCTGCAAAGTCTATTGCGCTAGCACTGAACCAGGACCTCTGAATGCACAATAAAAACCATTCAGATGCCACAATAAACCACATCATTAGCGCAATTTTCACCACGTCAGCCGCACCGATGTCACAGTAGAAATACAAGTCACGTTAAAAAAAAAACTTAGATTAAGTTGGAATAAGTCACATTTAATTTTTCAGTTCATTTCTTTCAAACATTCCTGCAAATTCTTCAGAGTTTAACAGTTGGGTGATTCCGGTGTAAAGCATGCCGTGATTCTCGGTCTCGTTACCATTACATAGCTGTTCAACACGCCGATCCGTATTGAATCAACTTTGCACACACTACACTACTGCAAATCAAAAACACAAAAGATTTTTATTTGTTTTTGCTTTTGATCTTTGTGTAAAGTTGATTAGCAGTTGTGCACTAATGGGCCACCGTAGTTCAATGATGATTCTGGTTTTCGTGAAAGCTTGTATGTGACTGATAGTCTTTGAAGTCCGCTCTGTAGACACGTCTCTTAACTGGAGCCATTTTGGGTGCGTCGTAGTTTACCAAAGAACCTCCAGAATTAACACAGATTATAAGACACACTGTGGAGTTTTGAGAATATGAAAGGATTTCAGGAGAGCCTTATAGTCCTTAGTGTTAAGGTGGCGGACTGACGGATGTTGAAATTGACATCCATTATGGACAACCCCTCCCACTCCCTGCATCACACTGTGGAGGTCCAGCTCCTTCAGCACTAGATACTCCCCCGGTGCAAGAAGCAGGGTTACCTACCTACAGCAATTAGACTTCAATTCATCATCACAGTAACACTTAAATATTTGTGCACACAACTCACAAACTCTCAGGTCACGTGACATTAATGTTTTGACGGTAATGTTTTTGCGTTTTTTGCAATTTCTCAATAATGCAAAACTGTATTCTATGTGCAATATTTTTCAAAACAAAAGCAGTCCTTTTTGTTTTCTTAAGATTATGTGCAATACTATGTTTTTGTTTTGGTTTTTTACACACTAAATTTTTATTTTTATTATTATTTATTCTTTTCAATTTGAAACTTTTCAGTACGTAAGGCCTATATGTTTGACTTGATCCCAAGGATCCTGCTGTTTGTTGTTGTAAATTGTCCTTATGCTGCTGTACAAACAGAATTTCCTAATTGTGGGATTAATAAAGTCCATCTTATCTTATCTTAAAAAATCATTGAAATAATCCATACATTTTATTTTTTTTTGCATGTATGCAATCATTTATTTATAACTCTCCCTCTCTTTTTTGACCCTGCCTGTTTGCCATGTTGAATATTTAAAGACTAGACCTCTGCTCAGAGTCTTTCCTGCAGGAGTTCACCTAAAAGTGTTCTCAATTGAAGATTTTAAATTAATTGAATTGCACTCAGTAAAGTGTTCATGAGAATTTGGTTGGTTTGGAGTCGGACGGAATCTTACTGTTTCTTTTGGCTGCTTTTATTTTGCGTCCCATCCTCCCAATTCAAGGAACACATTTTGACTCATTCTCCTTATCCCCTTGTAGCAAGTAACCTGTAAGCTTGGTAAGCACACACAAGAGTCCATGCCACCAAACATATAAAATGAAAGCAAAGTATAAATGTGTGCTCCAATTCAGATTTGAAAGGAAAGTCCAACAAAAGCAATGAAAGAGCTCAAAATGCATTCAATGTATATGCAACAAACAGACATGGGACTCTGAAAGAGGACGTATTTATGGGGCTCACTACTGCCCCTAGTGGCCAGGATGAAAAATAACCAAATGGCTTCCATACTCTTTTTTTTTTTTTTTTTTTCCTTCCCCCAGGATCAGTTGTGTGGCCGGGACCCAATGCTTGCTGATGAGCTCATGGTCATTTTAAATGAGCTGACCCAACTCAGTAAAATGGAAAACTCTAAAGTGGCTCTTCGGGCTCGACAGGTACTGTGTGAACTCAAACTAAGGGGATGTGGAATTGAGTTTGGCTTTAACTGCTTTTGTCCATCTACCTATGTTTACCTGTGTCTGCCTCAATGCAAAACATTGACCAGTTGCATGAAGAAAAGTGAATTTTCTGCACTTTTACACAGGAAAAATGGGCTGTATTCCAAACTATTAATACATTTTCATGTTTATTGATGACAAATTTTTAAATAATTTCTGATCATATTTAATGAAGACTAACAACAGAGGTAACAAGAAGAAGAAGAGGAACAACAAGTGAAACTTTAGCTTTTGCATGGCAGGAATGAGTTGGTTTTAATCAAGAAGTTGACATTTTAACAGAATGAGACTCAAAACAAAGGTTCACAGAGTTCAAAAGCACAGATTTGGTTGGAAACACTAGAAACATGAAAAAAAATCTATTTAGGCAACAGATGAAGAATAAATGCAGTTTATTGAACTTTGTTTATTATCGCAACTTTTTATCATGAAGAGAGGACATTAAAGTAAATATTCAAGAAGCGCAGTCCTTACCCCCACAGTTACTGGATATGAAACAGTGCTGATACTGGCCAGACTCAATAACATTTTTTTAGAATTTACCAGTTACAGTTAGCCGCATATGTGTTATTTTTCTACAGGTTTTGATTGCCTCTCATTTGCCTTCATACGAGCTCAGACATAACCAAGTGGAATCCATCTTTTTATCCGCTATTGACATGTACGGACACCAGTTCTGTCCTGAGAACCTCAAGGTAAAGCAACGGCAGGTTCCTACTCTTTACTACATTGTTCCTTTGTTTGATGGTTCTCTTCAATTTGTAGAAACTCATTCTGTCTGAGACCTCCATCTTTGACGTTTTACCCAGTTTCTTCTACCACAATAACCGGGTGGTTTGCATGGCTGCCCTAGAGGTGAGTGAAGAGAAGTTTTCTACACTGGTTTTCTCTGCGTGTTGTCAGGAATCTGCTCTATTGTCAGGTTTATGTGCGGAGAGCGTATATTGCTTACGAGCTAAACAGTCTACAGCATCATCAGCTGCAAGATGGAACATGTGCAGTCGACTTTCAGTTCATGTTGCCTTCTTCCCACCCCAACAGGTCAGTCAGTGATCATTTGTAGGAGCAGAATGCATGTATACCATAATTTCATTATACAAAGCAGCAACAGCCGTCGCTGTTTATCCCGAGGGGGCTACACTAATCTAGTAAAACAACAAATGTGTTCCATTCCCAAGACAATTTACTTGTAACATACAAATAGCTTCACATTTAGTGTTTTACTTTTAAAACTTAAATTATGGCATTATAAACTTTCTCCTTTTCTTGTTTTAAATATGAGGAAGGCTGAATAAAATACTGAATTTGCCGTATCTTTTAAGTCAGGTCTTCTCATAACATAAGCTGGAAAATACATGAATTATAAGTATCCTGGGATGATCCTGTCCAAGCTCCTTTAAACCAAGTTTCTCCTGATATGTCACTTTCTCAATTATTGCGGATTTAAGCCGTTTAAAATAACTTTTCAGAACCTTGCAACCTATTTTTCTTTAAGTGTCTCCTTATTGTGCACCTTGAAACAGCCACGGCACATTTTTTGGTTATCAGAAAACTTTCTAGGGTATGTAAACTTGTGAGCACAACTGTGGTATCAGTTTATCTTCAGGTATCAAAAGTGCTGGGAAATCTATCTTACCCCTTGGCTTTCAGTATGGTTCAGACATCCCTGGGATAAGAGGGCTACAAACCCGTTCTCCTTAGCCATTCCCCTTTGTTCAAAAGAGAATTGGGATGCCCTTTCACCTGCAAAACAGAGAGTAGGTGTAAAGGGTTAAGGCTAAGGGGGAATCATTGAAGGGGGATCTTACTGGTGTCACTTATTTCATGACGTTTCTCCTAAATAAACCAACAGTTTCACCCAAATCCCTCTAACACTCTTTGTTTTTACATTGTTTTATGTGCATTTTTTCCTCTGAAAGAGAGCCTTATGACACAGTGAACCAGACCATGCCCAAACCCACGTAATGTGTTTTTTAATTTATTAGCATCTCCCTAATAAAGAAACGAATAACAGAATGCACAGACCAAGATTTACTCTTACACTCCTAACTTTCCCTGTTTGGTTCGGGTTACTTCTACTAAGCTCTACTGGGAAATGCTTTTGACATTGTCACACTGGGGTGAACTGCGTGATTGATCAGCTTGCTTTGAGTACAGCTGGCGGGTTGGAGTTTCCCTACCACAGAATTGTACTGATCATTTTATTCTTTAAATTGTCCATACATTTTAAATATTAAAGGTGCCATGAACTGAGAAATCAAAAAGAGCTCGAGTCAGGCCGAGATGATACTTGATGAAAATAAGAGTGACGCAACTCGCTGCTCGTATCTGATTGGTCGATTGAGCTCACTGATTGGCAAACATTCATCCCTGTATGCGTCATTACAGTGTGTTTTGAAATAGCTAGCAAATACTTCTACAGTACTTCTTGTAAAAGATTTCTGGATGATAAAAACTCGGCCATCGACCAATGAGGTGCAGATCCCAGAAGACCGTGTCCAGCAACAGCTCACTGTGTGATTAAGAAAATGAAAACTCACCAGATACGTATGTAGTCAGCTCTAAATAACTTGGCTTTAGAGATACAGTTTTGGTCCTCTGGAATGAAGAAGAGTTGACCTCCTGGAGGCCTTTCCAACGTCCGTGGCCTCTGGATCCAACCGCAAATAACCAAAGTCAGGCCTCAAAGAAAGAAGGCCTCTCTTTTGCACTCGTATGTTACATTAGATTTCATTGTGTTTGGCTCGTCACCTTTTGCTAAAATGTGCATCAGAGAGACATCTGCCCCCCTCCATTTGACAGCAATAAGGAGTGGTTGCCTTAAGTAGAGTTTGCATGTTCTGTGCTTGTGTACATGCGTTTACTCTGGGTACTTTGGTTTGTACTTTATTGGTTATTCAAATTTCCCAGAAGCAGAGAGACTGTTGACCTGTCCAGGGTGTATCCTGTATTTCAGCTAATGTGCTCTCATGGCCCTGGAGATGGATATATGGATTGATCAAGCTTATCTGTGCATTTGTCAATGTTATATGTTGAATGGACTGTAGGGTCAGAAATACTTTGAGTCTTTGTTATTCTGGTAATTCAGAATATTATACTTCTTTTTGCTAAAATGAGCAAATGAGACATTGAAGGACCAGAGAACAGTTCCGCCAGCATTCGGCATGCGCTTATCTGTGCATTTATCAATGCTATAATTTAAGTTTTCTAATGAAATTGCTTTGAATACAGCAAATATCTGCATTATGGTCATGTTTTACTATATTTTATAACCTTCTGCCGTCCCCAATCTCACTCTGACTAAACAGACATGGCCTGATGCAAAAGGCTACATAAAATTTTGTTTCGAACTGTGTTTTTTAATGTTTTAGATGTGATATCCTTAAAATTTAATCTCAGTGAACAGCAGAAAGTTAAAAAATTCAGTTCATGGTTCCTTAATGGCTATGAAATATTTACAAAACTCATATATGAGGAAATCAGCTCTAGCCAGTAGCAAATGCAGACTGGTCAATCGCACAGAATTGCATTCACTGGATTTATTGTCAGCACATGATTCCCTTAGTTTCTTTAAGTGCTAATCTTTTGTTCAACCCAATCATTAATAACAGATTCTAGATCTACTATGTGTTTCAGAGAAGTCATTTTACTAAGATTGTTTTAACATGATAAAAAGAGATCCAAAGTTAGAGGATGAGGATCCCATGCTAACACTCGCCTGCTCTCATTTCAGAGGGAGCAGTCCTACTTTGAACAGGTAGAGTACAGATCATCCCTACAACCAGCCAGCCTTGTTCAGTCTGCAGCTCTGCATGCTGGGTGCATCATTTGTATTACTCGATCGGATTTAATGGCTCATGGACTTTGCCAATTCATTGGGTGAATCTACAAGCTTAATTTGGTCTTAAATCCATATTATTGGGCTGATTCTAATGCATTCCTGAGGTTGTTTCTGTTCAATTGAAATGAGCCACATAATCCTGTTGCATTTCCTGTTCAATTATAGAGAACTGAAAGTATTTGAGAAAGCTGGGTCAATCGACGACACCATTGTTATCTTTAGCACCTATTTTGTGCTTTATGTATTTTTTATTTTTCTGAATAACACACTCAAATTTACCAATATTCACCACATCAGACTGAGTGTTCCTGTGAACGACACGGGAGACTTTCCAGCGATGCGCCGTCAAGGCAGCGAGCTCTTCCTGGAGGGGGCGCTCTCACCCCCTTGTCAGAGAATGGGTGCCATGGTGGCCTTCCATAGTTTCGACCATTTTAAAAGGTGACTTCACATTTTTCTTCCTAAATATTGAGATGTTTGCCAAAATTGACAACTTGTTTTAATCGTAATCAATCTTGGTTACGATATAAATCGTCTGTAATCTTGGTTTGATTGTATTCCAGATGCTTTGATGAAGTGATCTGTCGCTTTGTGGATCCACTGTGTGAAAGTTCTCTGTTTTCCGATGGCTGTTCCAACTTCTGTGATGGAGAGAGCTGTAAAGTAAGAATTAAGAGATGCACTTTGTGATGTTTCCAAAGCAACCCATTACACCATGTACTTCATAGTGCAGAGCATGGAAATATAGAAAGGATTTTGTCAATTTAAAACTGTTAAATTCACAAATAATGTATTTTTTTGGTTATTTTACACTATAAGGAAATATATAAAAAATAATTTTTTTGCATATAAAAAGTACTTTTGACTCGTGGAAACAAGAAAAAGTGAGATTTCTGTTACAATATATGTTGGGTTAATATAAATGGATATCATAATACAGAAAAGGAATAAGATTGTTTTGGGTACAGGTATATTTCTGCTTTATCCAAACAACTTGAATGAATGAACACATTTTTTGTCAGTTCCCTAGGATTTGACCTTTGCGTTGTTAGCACAAATCTCTACCAACTGAGCCACAGTAAAGCGGTATTATTCTGTAATATTCAAAAATCTGTAACCCCCTCAGAGGAGATGTGATGACTTTTTTTGAACGAAGTCTGCAAATTATCAAAAGTTCAAAGGGACTGCTGCCGCTGCTTTTTTTTCAGACACTAGTGAACATTCTACACTTTTTGTAGATAGATTTTACCAGGGTCATCAAAGATCATCTCAACAACATATCCATTATTGAATATTCTGCAACAAAAGACATAGCATTGGTGAAAGCATTTTGAATAATTACTTACATCATTTTCAGTATTGTAAGCATGTGTTATTGAAAATATTAGTCATAACCCATTATAGAAGACTCTGGAAGCAAGAGGAGGGGAGTGAGGGAGGGCTCTTTGAAAGTTCAAAGCATGAAAGAGATGCTTTCCTAGATGTGATGTAACCTGTTTGTGATGTAACTTCCTGTTCTATTTCAGAACAATTTGATTCATAAAAGATTCTATTACACTGGGCACTGTTTTTCAGGATGCCATTTTGCATCATATTGCAGAAATAGTAGTCAGAGCACCAGTCCAGAGCACCTGCTGCCATTTTTCTGCACCACCGTACATATGTTTTTATGCATGTTTTAATCACTAGACCTTGTTCCCACATCAGATGTGTCTCTTTTTGTGTGGCAACTCTTGCTTGTCTGGGTCACACTTGTTTCTGCCTTTTCTGTTATGGCACTGATATTCCGCTTTCGAATGATAACTAGTCTGATCACAAGTTCCCTTGGCAAACACTATGTCTAAGATGCATAACGTTGCCTTTACAGCACATCTTGTTGACTCAGTATATCTACCTTGTGTCTTGTTGCTGCGTTCAGTCTTGACTTTCTTAATATCACTGCAAAGTTTAGCTGTTCCTCACCCTGTTTTAAGCCTTCTACACTGATGTTTCTGTTTCAGAAAATGTTTATATTTCCGAAAGCCTCCTTTGTTTTTTCCGGAGCCGCCTAAAACCTTTCCGCAGTTCTGTATTTTATCATGTCAGTGTTATTTTTTATGTTTGTTTGTTTTAGAACATGAAGGAAAATCCCATTCACATTATCAACGTGTCAATCAAACAAGCCGACACAGAGGATGATGATGCCTTAGTCGCAGCTTTCACTGCCTTTGCACACTCTAAAGTAAGCGCTTTACGATTGTTTCAGATGTCTTTGCTGCTTATATGAATATGACGCTTTATTTTTTACATACTTTCAGAAAACTCTACTCTACGAGTACGGAATCAGAAGAGTGACATTTCTAGTTGCACAAAAGGTGACTGTGCAAGTAACATTTGAATGATTGAAGATTTAATATTTTGTGTTAGTAATAAAAGCATACTTTTCTTCCCAATCAGCGCGAGTTCCCCAAATACTTCACATTTAGAGCCAGAGATGAAGTAAGTTCTGAATCTGTTCAGCGACAGCTCCGAAGTGTACGCTGTTGAACCAAACCAGCTTCTTTTCTGTTTTTCTCCAGTTCCACGAAGACAGGATTTACCGTAACCTGGAGCCTGCTCTGGCCTTCCAGCTGGAGCTAAACCGCATGCGTAACTTCGATCTGAAGGCCGTCCCATGTGCTCATCACAGGATGCAGTTGTACCTGGGTGCTGCTCGCGTGGAAGAGGGTGCTGAGGTCACAGATTACCGCTTCTTTATCAGAGCCATTATTCGCCACTCAGACTTAATTACCAAGGTAAACAACAAAAGTCTTGCATGGCCCTGGAAAAAGTCATAAAATTCATTAATAGAGAGTTGAAGAGCGATGAATTGAAGAAATTCTTACCTTTATTTATTTACGTTGCTTTTATTTGAATCAGTTTTAAAGGTGCAAAATTTTTGTGTATAATAGGGTTGTATGTCATCCAAACAATCACAAAAAAAAACTGATAACTTTTTTTTTTGTAAAAAAACGTGTATCCCATGGCAGCATCTTTAGTAAAAATATAGCAGAACATGTGACACAATCAGAATGCAACATCAAGCTTTATTCAGTTTTGCACACTGGGGAAGTTCTAATGGTTTTAGTATTAAATGTGGACTCAAAGTTATTTAAGCAATGGATGTAAACAACTCTAAAATGCAGTTAAAACTGAAAATACTTTATTTTATTTTATTTATAGATATTTCAATACAAAAACATTGCCTTTTATTTCACATTTTCAGGGGAAGACTAAGAAAGCACTTAGACTGAGCTATAGAATTAGAATAGTGCTGCATGTGCAGTTCAATGTTAATTGA
Organism: Danionella cerebrum; assembly: GCA_007224835.1. Taxonomy (NCBI): domain Eukaryota; kingdom Metazoa; phylum Chordata; class Actinopteri; order Cypriniformes; family Danionidae; genus Danionella; species Danionella cerebrum. The sequence continues at coordinate 686,627 of SRMA01027314.1, forward strand.
ATGTTTCAATTTCAAAATTAAATGCTTTTTAGTCACTAATCTAGAGTTCCACAGATTTTCATTTTCTTGGTCTATTTTGATTTTTTTTTGTCTAAGAACCTTAATTTGACAGAAGAAATATCATATAGTCCCTTCCCACTATATTTAATTTAATAAGATATTTTATTAAAATGGCTAAAAACTCCTAACCATTTACTTCAAACACATTAAGTAAACCTGATGAATAATTGATAATCCAATGCATTAATCTATTGATTTGATTAAATATAGGATTTTTTGATTAATATAATTATTAACGCTCTTTAAATCAGTTATAAAGATATTTTATTGCCTAATTATAGTATACTTTCAAGGAAGTAGGCCTTCATGGAATGTCTACAAAAGTATATATGAAAAAGCACAAGATTACAAACTACTGTGTGTGTTTTACTGTAGAAGTGCAGGACAGAGATTAACTTTGTTCGTGCTCTTCCAGGAAGGAGTTTGCATGTTCTCCCCGTGGGTGTCCTCCGTGTACTCTGGTTTCCCCCAGAATCCCCCAAAAAACATGTGGTTAGGTTAATCTAAATTTCCCCTTAGGAGTGAATGTGTGAGTGAATGTTGTCCTGCGACCTTTCCAGGGTGTACCCCTGCCTCTCACCCAAAATACACTGGAGACATGCACCAGCAGACCCCTGTGACCCCGAAAAGGGATTAAGCAGATAATAACAAGAAGTTGTTCATGCTCTCTCACTGTATTCACTAACACTGCTTTTATTTCTTCAATAAACTTTACAAACATTGTTTTAAAGAACTCTTTGATGCCTACAGAGTCTGAGTTCATATGCTAAGAATTTAATTCTGTGTCATGTATGTGCGACAGCTGGAAAAATAATGCCAAAATTCACTGGACTTTTCCAGTTTCTGGCAGATCAATCACTACTTCCTTTGAAAGAACTGGTATAAAAGTTTATATGTCTAGCCCTATGGTGCACAAACTTTGCAGGTTTCTTTGCAGGTGTGGTTACTGGAAGGAGCTTTTCTGAGTTTGTAGTAGATGGCCAAAATATACACAGGAGTAAAACTGAGCTGTCTTTGGTGTACCCCTTCTTTTCAGGCAATTTAAGGAAATAAGAAACACTTAAATTTTTATTCATTTGTAAAAAAAAAAAACTGTATGGTATTTATGATATGCAATATTCCTGTGACGGTTTAGTGTACCTTGTAGACCGGAATTGTTGAAATAAAAAAGATTCAGCATTTTGAACTCTTCCCGTAGGAGGCGTCGTTTGAGTACTTGCAGAACGAGGGCGAGAGGCTCTTGCTGGAGGCGATGGATGAGCTGGAGGTGGCTTTCAGTAACACACCCGCTCGAACCGACTGCAATCACATCTTTCTCAATTTCGTACCCACCGTCATAATGGACCCCTACAAGGTTTAGTCCAAACCAATGCCGTTATTCTCGTGTTCCACTGCTTGTTACATAAAGCCATGTTCTGCCACAGATAGAGGAGTCCGTTCGCTCTATGGTGATGCGGTACGGTAGTCGACTGTGGAAGCTGCGTGTTCTCCAAGCTGAGCTGAAAATCAACATCCGGCTCACCCCAACGGGTGACGTCATTCCCATTCGACTCTTCCTCACCAATGAGTCTGGGTACTATTTGGACATCAGCCTTTACAAGGAGGTCACTGACCCCTCCACTGGACAGGTACAGCACATCATTAATATAACTTTAAGGATGTTAAGGATCGGGTTACAATATTAGGTCAGTTTTGGCCTGTTTTGAAAGTTCATTTATATCCAAAACTGATTTTTCTGTGATTTTTTTTTAAAGAAATTTTACAGTTTCATTGCTGGCTGTCATTTCACTTTTCTAGATTATGTTCCAATCATACGGAGACAAACAAGGCCCGCTGCATGGCATGCTCATAAACACTCCTTACGTCACAAAAGATCTGCTGCAGGCCAAACGCTTTCAAGCTCAGAGCCTTGGTACCACCTACGTTTATGACTTCCCTGAGATGTTCCGACAGGTGAGGGGATTCATCTAAGATAAACCAGTCCTCGCTGGTGTTGCACTAGTCTTGTTCATGACCATTATTTTACACAATTCTTTGTTGCAAGGCTTTGTTTAAGCTTTGGGGGCCAGGAGAAAGCTATCCTAAAGATGTGCTGATGTGTACTGAGCTGGTCTTGGACTCTCAAGGGAACCTTGTGCAGATGAACAGATTACCAGGAGACAATGAGGTGCAGACTTTCTCAAATTGTTTTCCTAATGCCATTTCTTCGCCAAACGTTTGAATAAAATCATGCATTTTCTGAATCCATTGAAGAAAATGGTTCTTAATGGTAGAATATGGGGTTTAAGCTGGGTTGAACACACAAGAACAGTTGACTTGCAAGACAAACTTGTAGCCAATCAGTAGAAACCCTGACCCAATCATTTATTTTCTGTTTGTTTTCCCAGAGCCTTACAGACAGAGCACTTTGATTTGTAATTGATGTGATATTTTGTTCTAGGTTGGAATGGTGGCTTTCCGAATGAAGTTGAAGACTCCAGAGTACCCGGTGGGCCGAGATATCATTGTGATCTGTAACGATATTACCCACATGATTGGCTCCTTTGGGCCTCAAGAGGACCAGCTCTTTTTACGGGCATCTGAACTGGCTAGAGAGGAGGGCATTCCGCGGATATACATTTCGGCCAACAGTGGAGCTCGAATTGGCCTGGCTGAGGAAATCCGCAATATGTTTCAGGTGGCTTGGATCGACCCCGATGACCCCTATAAGGTGACTGCTACACAAGGGATTTGAGTTGGGCTTTAATCTGCTCTGCCTTTAGTTGCTTGTATTTTGGCCACAGCATTAAAATAGTGCTGCATAATATTTGCATTATTAGAATTATATTATATCTATTGCATTTCCATTAGAATTATGGCCAAGATAAACAACTGTCAAAATAGTTTGCTAGTGCTGTAGGTAGGTAGGTAGGTAGGTAGGTAGGTAGGTAGGTAGGTAGGTAGGTAAGGAAGGAAGGAAGGAAGGAAGGAAGGAAGGAAGGAAGGAAGGAAGGAAGGAAGGAAGGAAGGAATTAAGGAATTAAAATTTGCCCTAGAGCCAACTTTGCAAAAGGGAATGTGTGAAGTCATTGTTTTGCTTTGTCTGGCAGGGTTTTAAGTACCTGTATCTGACTCCTCATGACTACACACGCATCAGTTCCTCCAATTCTGTTCACTGTCAGCATGTAGAAGACGGAGGCGAGTCCAGGTGAGCAGGGTTACATTTCTTTAGACATCCATCTACAATAAAAAGCAGAACTTGTTTATCCATAGTGGACAGCTTTGAAAGCTATGCTGGACGAATGAGCTGAATGCAGTCTGTTTTGTTAATATTATTATAGTGACATTGAGTGTAAATATTTCAGATACATCATCACAGACATCATTGGGAAGGAAGAAGGGATTGGAGTGGAGAATCTGAGGGGTTCTGGGACAATAGCTGGGGAGTCATCTCAAGCTTATGAGGAAATAGTCACCATCAGCATGGTCAGTCTACTGATATAACCATAATACAAATGTCAATATTTGTGGTTTAAGAGAGTGTTCTATGCTCCTCTAGGTCACGTGTCGTGCGATAGGAATCGGTGCCTATATCGTACGTCTGGGACAGAGAGTAATTCAAGTGGAAAACTCCCACATCATACTGACCGGAGCTGGGGCACTAAACAAGGTGTGGAGTTTCCCAACTAAATAAATCTTGGGGATTTAAGTTGAAATGTACTGCCTGTCTCATACTGGGAGATGTTTTTCCTCTAGGTACTGGGTCGAGAAGTTTACACCTCAAATAACCAGCTTGGAGGGGTTCAGATCATGCACAACAATGGAGTGACCCACACTACTGTGCCTGATGACTTTGAAGGGGTGCTCACTATATTACAGTGGCTATCCTACATGCCTAAGGTAGACTGGTCTCACACCATTACACAATAAGAATACACACGGAATGTTTATTGTTTGTTGATATAAGGTACTCGTCACAAATGCCCATCTACAACTTAAAGACGGCAAGATGAATTTGATAGAATTTCCCAGATCTACTTCTCTAACTAGTCTTGGGCTAAAGGGTATGCCTGAGAATTGATGCCTTAGAAATGAAGCCGGATATTTCATCCGTTGGTTATGGAAGAACACATAACTTGTCTCTTAAAACAAATACATTGATGTTTTTAAAAAGAAAAGACTTTTCGGACTCTAAAAATCAAAACGATGTTTATTTTCAAATGAGCACACCTTTCAAGCTCCAAATATAAACCTAACAGTCTTTTTGAATGAAAGCATTCAAAATGAAAGCATTTTTTCTTTCAAAATATAAGACTTTTCAGACTCTAAACTTCAGACTTTTTAAAAATAAAACAAAGTTTATTTTCAAAACAACATACTTTTCAATCTCCAAAAATTAATACAACAATCTTTTTCAAAATAAAAGACCTTTCAGACTCTAAAAATCAAAACGATGTTTATTTTCAATACTTTTCAAGATCTAACAATCAAAATAAAAGACCTTAAATATCAATGGCACAGTTCTAAATATAAACCCAACAGTTTTTTTTTAAATGAAAGCATTCAAAATGAAAGCATTCTTTTTCAAAATATAAGACTTTTCAGACTGTAAACCTCAGACTCTAAACAAAATCTAAACAAAGTTTATTTTTAAAATAACATACTTTTCAAGCTCCAAAATTAACACAACAATCTTTTTCAAAATAAAAGAACTTTCAGTCTCTTAAAATCAAAACTATGTTTATTTTCAAATCAACATACTTGTCAAGCTTCAAAAATAAATGCAAGTCTTATTTAAAAAAAAAAAAAGACCTTCCAGGCTGTAAAAATCAAAACGATGTTTATTTTCAATACTTTTCAAGATCTAACATTTAAAATAAAAGACCTTAAACATCCTGCCACAGTCCTTTTAATTTTCGATGCATGCTTTCAGACTAAAAATTTAGTCAAAAGACATTTTCAAAATAAAAGACCTTTCAGATTTGTAAAACAAGTAAATACAATGGTCTTGTATTGAGAGGCAAAATCAATACAATGATAATTTAATATAAATTTGTTATTCTTTCAATGCGTTCGTGTAATAAATCAACTTTATTCAAAAGAGAACACCATTACATTCATGAAAACTGTGTAAATATTTTGAAAAGTATATTTACAATTGTTTTAAAAGCTGCAGTATGTTTGTTGAGTCAGGTAACATAATTAATAACAAAATTAATCCAATTTTTTTTTTCCCATCTAGAACAACGAAAGCCCTGTGCCAGTAAAGCCTCTCACGGATCCAGTCGACAGAGAGATCGATTTTACACCAACTAAAGCCCCGTATGACCCACGCTGGATGCTCTGTGGAAGACCCCACCCTTGTGAGAAACACATCATGCTCAGCCGTCCAAACACTCGCTCTCAAAATGTTCATCTCCGTTTCTTTTCGTTTTGTCCAGCTGTGAAGGGAGCCTGGCAAAGCGGGTTCTTTGACCAGGGCTCATTTATGGAAATAATGGCGACTTGGGCACAAACTGTTGTTGTTGGCAGAGCCAGGTGCGTCTGAATACTACGTCAATCCCAAATAAACCTATGGTATGATTTAGTGACTCTTCTATGGATTTCACACGCAGGCTTGGTGGTATTCCACTCGGAGTCATTGCTGTGGAGACTCGTACTGTTGAGCTCGCCATTCCAGCAGATCCTGCTAACTTGGACTCTGAGGCTAAGGTAACAATGCAGATTATTTGAGGCCTGACTTGTTTTGCTATTAGTGTGCATTTTGTTAGCATCAATGTGCACATGATTGTTTTTTTTTCTTCCTTAGATCCTTCAGCAGGCCGGTCAAGTTTGGTTTCCAGATTCTGCTTATAAAACCGCTCAGGCTATTCAGGATTTCAACAGAGAGAAACTTCCTCTAATGGTGTTTGCTAACTGGAGAGGCTTTTCTGGAGGCATGAAAGGTAGAGCATGATCAAAATAATATGACATGTTTTAAAATCTATATTAAATATCTGTATTATTTTGCATAAGGGTCTCATACAACCTTTCAGACTCTTTAAATGAATGCAATGGTCAATTTCAAAATAAAAGACCTTTCTTACTTTATTTTTTTTAAAATGTTTAATTTCAAAGTAACACACTTTTCATCCCTAAAAAATAGCTAAACCTTTTTTTTAAAATATGACCCTTCATACTCTGAAAATCAAAAGATTTATTTTCAAGATATACCATTCAAGCTCAAAAAACAACACAACAGTCTTTTTTTAAAATTAAAAGACAATTCAGACTCTGAAAATCAAAACAATGTTTATTTTTAGAGTAAGATAACTTTCAAGATCCCAAAATTAACAGTGTTTTTCAAAATAAAAGACATTTCAGACTCTTAAAATTAGAACGTTTATTTTAAAAGTAGCATACATTTCAAACTCTAAAAACAACGCAAAAGTGTTTTTCAAAATAAAAGGCCTATCAATTAATATATGAGATCAAGCACTTATTGGCTTCTCGGTTTGTGACCCCTTTAAGCTACTAAAAGAAAACAACTAATGAGAGAAAATCATTAAGTGAATGACTTCTGAAACATCAATGAAACTTTTATTAACATTATTGTAAATAATTTAAACACTGTGCTACTCAAACACATGCAGCTTTTATGTTCTAGGATTAACAATCACTGCTGTAAAATCTGATGTCTCAAAGCACTTCAAAGATGGCTCTTTTTCTCAGATATGTATGACCAGGTGCTGAAGTTCGGTTCATACATTGTGGATGCCTTGCGTGAGTTTAGCCAGCCAGTGCTGGTTTACATCCCGCCACATGCTGAGCTGAGAGGAGGATCATGGGTAGTGATCGACCCCACCATAAACCTCCAACACATGGAGCTCTATGCAGACCGAGAGAGCAGGTGAGTGTGTTAAATAGAATTGTTAAAGTGTCACACCTCAGTTTTGAAAACCACAGGGTAAAGGGGTGTGGTCAGCATTGAGATAGAAAGAAAATTTGCATAAAACGTAAACACTGCTCTTTTTTTTCTCACATAAGCGTAATTCACTCACTGTGCTCCAGACAGCAGTGGGGGATTGCTCTGATGCTTTTCAGCTTTGTTGTTAGCGGTCTCTGGTGATCATTATTTACAGTGGGAGCACAATGTTTGTCTCACTGTCTCTTGTTCGAGATGATCACGGCACAAGGAAAGAAACCCACTGTCTTGAATACGCTTGTGGCTGGTTGTTCTTTAACCGCTGACTCCAGCGACTGCCCACTCTTTGTGAATCTCCCCCATATTTTCGGTTAGGTTTTGTTTCACAATCTTCTCCATTGTGTAATCAACCCTACTTCTTGTCATTTAGTTATATGACCAACACCTGTATAGTTGCATTTCTAGTCTGGGTTCTTGAGCAAATGTTTCCTTTGTTGCTGATTTGTCCCTAACCTCACTTCCTGTCTCCAGAGGGGGTGTCCTAGAGGCAGAGGGTACTGTGGAGATAAAGTTTAGGAAGAAAGACCTGCTAAAGACCATGCGAAGAATCGACCCTGTATTTTCCCGTCTTGCAGAACAGCTAGGTACTGCAGTTTTTCTAATGTGATTTCTACTGGTGAAACACAGACAAAAATAAAAATTATGAAACTTGTTTGGTTCCATCTAGGCAAGTCAGATCTTCCAACACAGGAACGGAAAGACTTGGAGTTCAAACTAAAGTCTAGAGAGGAGTTCCTTCTTCCCATTTACCACCAGGTGGCCGTGCAGTTTGTGGACCTTCATGATACTCCAGGAAGGATGCAGGAGAAAGGCGTCATCACAGTAAACTCCTCACTTTTTTAAAGAGCCGAAAAACTCCCTGAGACCCACACCTCAGTTGTGAAAAAATGTAATTAATAGCAGGATTTGCATAAAAATAGGCGGGTATCAACCACTGCTCATTTTCTCTCATGAGTAAATGACGTTGAGTAAATGAACGTTTTGTGATTCAGAGAAAGATTTCTCAGATTCCTCTTGACTTCATTAATTAAAGTCTCTATTGAACATTGTAAACAGTGGGAGCACAATCAAACAGCTGCAGATGTTGTGGTACCTAAATACAGTGCAACTTCATGTATAGTTTCCAGTCGAAAAACTGTAACATAAACTGAGATCCTCATGGAAACTTTCACACCAACCACACTTGTGGAGGTTATCAGTCTGTCCAAGAACAATTCAGCCAGTGTGCGAAAGTATTTGAACCCCATGCTCTAGAAGGGCTTAAATATTTACCATTGACTTATAATGAACAATAAAAACATTATAGAGAAACAGGGTTTTGTTTATGTTAAGTCAGTAATGTCTTAAAATGTTATTAGTATGATTAACAACCAAATTGTTTACCCTAGCAACCAATTTTACATATCTCTATCTCAACTTAGAAAAATCCTAGTGACATGGGTTTTTTTTTAGTTTACTCAAAGTGAGATGGGGGACACGTCACTGACTCATCCATAGCAACCAGACCATTTACCTAGTAACCAATTTGCCACATCTCTATCTCAGCTTAGGAAAGTCATAGAGACACAGGGTTTGGTTTATATTAGATTGATTATAATATACAAATATAATTACAAAATATATGTACTTTAAATTTAGCAATTTTACAAGCCAAGTTTGTTTACAGACTTTAGTCATCTAGTTGATGATAAATTTCTCCATTAAGTGCCACTGGATGTTTTCAGGACATTCTGGACTGGAAGACCGCAAGGACGTTCTTTTACTGGCGACTGCGGCGCTTGCTGTCAGAAGAGCTGGTGAAGAAGGAGATCATGTTGGCCAATCAGGACCTGAGTAATGGCCAGATTCATTCCATGCTGCGCCGCTGGTTTGTGGAGACGGAGGGAACGGTTAAAGTAAGAAGTGCATCATGGGGCAGGGTGCTTCCATCTACGTTTTATTGTATAAAGTCGTTAATGGGAAAGCATTGTATTTTTCCTGTTTGGCTGGATTGTTTGGTTTGATTTTTCAGGCGTATCTGTGGGACAACAATAAAGTAGTGGTGGAGTGGCTGGAGAACCACTTGACTCTGCAGGACGGCGGGCGTTCCGTCATCAGAGAGAACATCAAATACTTGAAGAGGGATTACGCTCTCAAACACATCCGCAGGTGAGTTTCAGCACGTTCAAAAAAAGTAAAAATTGTAAATTCTTTGGAAAGTAGTGCCAAACGTACTACTACTGTCATGGAAATTCTCTTTTTATATTAATGTTAATAGCATTTCCTGTTGCGTCTCACATGACCTCTTTCTCTTTCAGGATAGGCAAAAACACTCATTTCCTTTAGGCAGTAATTAAAAAAAATTGAAATTTAGGATCTCACAATGTATTACTGGAGTTTAATTTTTTTTTTATTCTGTGCTTAAAACGAGAAATTATAGCTTTTCACTCGTTAGATGACTCGGATGCTTATTACCGTCTAGGGCTGTTTTTGGAGCAGGAGTGTGGAAAACTAAACCCAAGCCTCTGGTATCATTAGCTAATCTATTTGGGGAGTTAACAGAATATTTTTTCAAAAACTTTGCTACAATTTTATTTTAACATACTCCAACACTGGGTTGGTAAACAGTAGGGGTTTAACATCGTGGCAGAAATTATTCCCATATAGAATTAGTTAGAATGCGTATTGTGGAGCTACTAGGAGATATCGTCTAGGAGCTTAATTATGATTCTAGTCACTTCTGAAACTTCTTTACTTTGTCTTCTTGTTTTATGTAATATTTACTAGAAGACACTTATCCTTTACCCACATTTTGAACGAGAAAGATTATACAATTCTCTCCATCCTTAGAGAAAAAAAGAGGACTTAACGTAAACAAAATAGCTAATTTGCTAAATATTGTGATCCACATTGTATCCTGGACATTATATCGTGATATGGTTTGTGTATCGTAGCCGAGTGTATCATTACACCCCTATTGTGCTGTATAATACCTCACTTTTTTTTTGATGACTCAGATGTTTATAGATTTTCAACAAAAAAATTACTTCAATTATTACACTTCAATTATCAAATCAATTTTTTTTTTTAATTTACTTTTGACTTTTTCTTTTTCTAATTTCTATGGAGGCAAAAAAATTTATTATTTAAACAAAATATAAGACTTTATTATAGCAATAAACTTGATCTTAGGAAAAACTCATATGTTGGAGTAATTAGTAATAAAAAAATATTAAACTGGATTCAGTGATCAGTGGGTTAAATATTTGTTAGTGCGTGATACAGGCAGAAAAAAAACAACAAACACAGCATTGATAAACATGTTAGAAAAACTTGCAGGATTGTATTCACTATAAGTTTATTCCTGCTGGTATAAAGCTCTGTTTCTTCAGTTTTCACCAAAACCAGTGTCCAGTTGTCCATTTTAAATTAACCTTTACTAAAATGAGTGTGTTCTGAAAAAAGGGAGCAAGCCAGTGTTTGGAAAAACACATCTTTTTTTCATACACATTTTGTAGGTAGAACAGTTGTTTTGTAGACAGAGCAGGAACAGCAACAATTTAAGTGCTGACACTTTCTATATATTCTTCATACTTTCTATATATTCTTCCATCATATCTCAAAAGATCAAGCACTACTTGGTTTCTACAGTTATGCTTTAAAACTTGAGCGTCCCCATATTTATTCTTCCTGTGTTCTGTGTTCAGCTTAGTCCAATCCAATCCAGAAGTGACAATGGACTGCATCATTCACATGGCACAGAACATCACAGCCTCACAGAGAGCAAAGGTCTGCCACCTTCTGGCCACTATGGAGAACTCCACCAGTAACTGAGCCCACTCAGTACTCAGGAAAAGAAAGACATTTGGTTTGTTTCTAGGATCAACACAAAGAGTTGCTTCAAATGCACTTTCACACATCTTCGAACATTTCTCACTCGTTTTCGAGAGAAGGAGCCAGTATTTCATTTTTTTTCACTGATGTTTGTGCCTTTGTGGAATTTACCGACGGATGAATGTACAATACAAACATGAGTCTGATTTTTGAGAAGTCACTGAATCTTGTGTGGCTAAACTCAGTTAAAGAATACAATGTACATGATTTAAAAAAAAAATCTGGATTAAATCTCAGTTGACTCTTCCATTTTTATATAATGGTTAAGGTACATTTCAATTCCTGCAGAAGCATGGACACAATTCAGATGGATTGTAGACTAATTGATCTGCTAAATGTGAAGTGCCACTTATGATCTTATTTTCTAGGTTATGGTATATTTTGGTGCAAGTGTATAATATAATGGCTTGGATTTCGTTTTTAAAAGTTATCTGTTGAAATGAATGCAGGCTTAAGTTCTAACAGTTCTGTTGGTTATAAGGTTGGTTTAAAAAAAGTCATAATAGTGAATTAAATGTCTTTATTTTAAAGGAATAAAGAGTTTCGAAGCTTATAAAAGCCTGGGTAGAGTGAGTTGTGGGCTCTAATTACAGCAAACACTGTATAATGTTGTTATGGAGGGTTCTGTACTGAAATCAAGTGTGTCTCACATAGTCGGCAAAGTACGGTAAATGGTCGGCATGGTCGCGGCGATCGTAGTTATCACAGCGTCTGTTTTGACACGACCCAGCTATTGTTTAATTTTGGTTCCAAATATAATGTCTAGGTTTCAAAAAGGTTATTAGGTTTGACACTTTTGTGTTTTAAACAAAATTAAAAAGAGTTTTGGCATAATTTGCAAGTAAATTCAAATTAAAATGTGATAAAGTTATCTTTCAGTTTCATTTTACAGAGCCCAAATCTGTGCCATAAGTGCCATCTAGTGGTTAAAAGAATAGATAACCCTTGGAATGGATATGGCTTGTGTTTTTCAAAATTCACATTGGAACAAAAAGTGCTTGGAACGGTGTATAAGGTTTTTTTTATACTATTCACATTGTTTTGACCTTATCTTTGTTTTTAGGGAGGATTTATTAATTTTTTTTGTCAAAAAATGTAAAAACAGTTTGTTGTCAATTTTTGCAGCAAATTTAGGGTAAATTGTAAAGTAGGGCCCCTATCTTCTAAGGGTTTAAGATGTTTAAAGTGTAACACCTTCGATGTGTTTAATGTGAATATCACAAATGAAACCATTTTGACCCTCTGAAAGACTGGATGTAGAAGAAAGCACCTCCTCTGATCTGAAAGTGAAAGTTTATTGCTTGCATTTGAAGCATTTAGATATGTACAATAAAATGATTTCTCACCGTTTCAGCTCTTTTCATAAATATAAATAATTAACAAAGTTTAAAGAGCTGAAACAGCGTCTAGCACGATACAACGAAAGACACACAGCTACAATTACAAGACTAACAGTTAAATGGACGAAAGCAAACAAAATGAGTGTGTATGATACATGATAAATCTTGGCAACACACTTATAAAAAGTCCTGATTTTTTTTTTTTCTTGTCTTCGCATTGTTTCGAATGAGAACAACACTGTAGCTCGCTCACATTGCATTAATCCCTCTCAGCACAGGGAATATTAAAACACCGTTTGTTTTGGTACATTTATAAATCCAAATTATTGGAATGTTGCCATGCAAAATTGATATAGCATGCTTGGTTCTCGGAAGAGTCTGAAGCATCACGAAAAGCTTTAGAGATGCTTTGGTGGAATAAAGCTCATCCTGTGTAAAGCAGTGTTTGTGCGATTAAAGCAAGACGATAGGCTTTGTTCCTCCTTGTGTGTTGATGTAGGGGTGAGCGATGGCATCGACATTCGTGTATGAGGAGTAGAGGCCTGTCACCTGGAGCTCGGGGTACTGTAGTCCTCCAGTGGTGGACACTGGGGTGCCATTACCAGTGTCCAGGTCACAGTCAGAAAGACGCAGTGGCGAGTTACTGAGGGTTCCTAATGACTCCAGGTTAAAGCTATCATCCTTCATCTCCTCCCATAAGTTTCCTACATGCAGAAAAACATGAAAAAAAAAAACAATTTTTTTCGAGCAAACATTAAAAAAGCCAAATGTTAGTGATTCTCTTTATTTCATCGCAGTTCTTTTCATCTTACAAGACTAGTGAAATTTGCACTGAAAATAGGTGTCATCAGAAATCCTGCATGTGAACCCCATGCTTTGAGATGTTCTTCTGCCCAGTAGACTAGATAAAGTTAAAAAAATTTGGTTGCTAGGCTAAACAGTTTGGTTGTAGGGAGCTATCGGTTATGTCCGAAAAAAATATATAATTTATTGCTGTTATTAACATAATAAAAAACACTTTTATGGCCACCAATAATCAATAGTAATTTTTTTTGCACAGTGGTTGGCATGTTCATGCAAAGAAAGTGCAGTCTGTTTGAGGTTTCTTTAAAGCGATATCAGTCTGAAAAGCTATAGCAACCAGTTTGGATCCAGGAGGAGATGCGTTGAGAATTTTTAGTCTGAAGTAAAAGATGAATAAAAATATTTTGGCTTTCAACAAGACAAAATAATTATCACAAGTCAATAGAATATACAGTTTATAATAATGAAACAACAAATTTATTAAATCATAAATTAAATAGTTTGTCTTTTTGGCCATCATTTCATCCCACTGTTTACCATTAGTAACATATATATAGTTATTTATCTAGTTTATATACGTATTTATTTTATTTTATTCTGGCTATTATTTAGAGATTTACACAGAAAATCTGAGGTGCCATCTAAGATGTGAAAAGATCTCTGCTATAAACATGGGGGTGGAAATGCCATGGTTTTACTATGCCATGATCAAAAAGGTACGGCCAAGGCAAAAAAATGAGCACCTTAAGAAGACAAGTGAGACTTCCGCTGAAAATAAGTGCAAAATCCAAATACACACCACTCAATTGTTCTTTCTCCGAACTAGAGATTGCACGCCCAAAACAAAAGTAACTTGTGTTTAATTGCTAAGCACTAAGGGTAAGCAATTCAAGCAAGGTAATGGGTAAGCAAGGATATGGATTTCATGACGAGGGGCAGTACAAGTGCATTTCATGACACTTTAAAACTAAAAACATCAAAGTACAGATGCTTTCAGATTTAATTTATACTTTAAAATCTTGAAATGTACATTTTCAATCTTTAAACATCTCAGACCAGTGTTCCCCTACATGAAACCTTATCTACTTGCAGGGTGGATTCAACCCCAGGAGCAAACAAGTCTCTTTTGCTAGATATTTCAAAGATCATACTGACCATGCCAAGCAAAGTCCATTATACTTGGGTCCAGGGCATCCACCTCTGTGTTGACATCCGTATGTGCCATGTAGAAGTCTGTGTGCTGTTTAGCTGGAAGCTGTGGGAGGGCGCTGTTGCTCAGCTCCGGGGCGCTGTGGAGTGGGGGCGTCTGCGCAGGAGCCGGGGAGGCCGGTGTCAGACGTGAATGGTTTTGGAGCTGCAGCTGGAGGTGCTGCTGCATAGGGAGGCATTGCAGGGACAGAGTGACCACTGGCTGTGGTTGCATTTGAGGTGCCAGTGGGAGCGTTGTCACTGGAGGGCAGCTGGGCAATCGAGTCATACCAGCATCAATGCACTTCTGTCTGCAGCTCTCTGGTCTGTCTGTGATGAGCTTGTCTAGTTCGTCTGAGGAAAAAGCAAGGATTTAGTAAACTTACTGTTCTTGATCATTGACCCCACCCTAGCAACCAGACGGTTTACTCTAGCAACCAAATCAGTAGATCTATAGGTTCAGGGTTGATTTCACTTATATAGAATATGGGAAATTGACAGGCCAAAGCAACCCAACGGTTTACCCTAGCAACCATTTTGGAACATCTATATCTCTAAAATGAGAGCATCATATAGAGCATCAGGAATTCCTTCAAGTTTCTAGAGAAAAAATGCATATGCATATCACTATTTTTAGAGACAGATGTTCAGACCTGGATTGGCCATGCTGCGACGAATGGCTGGAAGGTCTTTGCGTTTCCATTTTTGCATCTCTTCCTCCATTTTATCAATCTTCGCAGGATTGAGTGCCCAAAGACATCCTTTTCTAGAGGAACCACTCATCTTATTCTCCACCTTCTCAAAGCACTTATTCAAGGACAAATTGTGTCGTACCGAGTTCTTCCAGCCATCGGGTGCTGTCTGAAAAGCAAAGTAATAAAGTTAGCAACATTCATCCGGTGACCTATTTGTCATCATCTGCTGTGCTTGACTCAAACTCATCACCTTAAAATACGGGAAGTGCTCTTTCATAAAGTTGTAGATCTCACTCACGGGAAGGCTGCCTGTTTTGCTATTCTTCAAAGCCATTGCAATCAGACAACTGAGAACAGATAAAATATAAATGTTTCTCTCTTGATGAGAAAAAAAACAAGATGTTTTTAGAGTTTGACTTGAGCTCACCTGTAAGAGTAGATGGGTTTAGGGAAGGTCTTAGTCTGCAGGTCCTGGTTGTGGCCAGTAATACGAGGTTGAGGAAACATATTCTGACTGTTGTAGTTTCCGTAAAGTCCACCAGGAGAACACTAAGGAAAGTAACAGAAATAAAATCTCTAGGAGGAGTTCGTTGAAGTATGAGACATGAAAAAGTGCCATTTTAAGGGTTTTTTACAAAATAAGTCACTTCCTGTTAGTTTTGGAAACTCGCTCCAATAGACTTTTTTGTTTGTCTTGATCTGTAACATAAGTGTGGCAATTTTCAAGCAAGTCCTTTAAACACAGTCTGAAATAGCAGCAAAAAAATATGCTATATTGCATGCTGCCATTAGGTGGCGCTATAACTGACACTGTATTTCGCTCTATGAAATCCTTCAGACATGGACTCTTAACATGCATGACAAATTTTAACCCGATCAGACATTGCATTGCTGAGTTATTAACCACTTCCTGTTCATAGAAAAAGTTCAACTTTCGAGGACTGCCATTCGCGCATCGTAAAATGAAGTCAAAACAGCTTCGCAAACATCCCATATGCCTTGAGAGAATACTGAACAAGTTTGGAGATGAACAGATGAATTGTCTAGGACGAGTTCGTTAAAGTACAAAGCCTGAAACTATACTCAATTTCATACAATAGTAAAAAATAACCGACTTCCTGTCGGTTTTGGAAACAGATTCTAATTGACTTTTTTGTTGGTCTTGATTCCTTACATAAGTAACAGAAATTATTGTGACTTTTTGTAATCCATCAAAGGTATTTTGCAGAAGTTTTATCCCAAAGTGAGCACAGATCGGGAGAAGTTCGTACTTGGGGGAGCACTGGGTTCTTTTTAGACGGCAAAATAGCCTCACAGCTGGACTTATGAACGCCAATCTAAATTCTGTAAAGTTTTTTTCTTTCCAGACCGCCGTGGTAACCAACCTGTTGGTTTGCCTGCGTGAAAGTGAGGACTTGTTGAGGTGCAGTCTGGTAAACTGATGCAGCACATGGAAAGCCTGGGGAAAACTGGGGCATCTACAAGAAAAGCACATAAATCCTCAATGAACACAGGTTATTTAGCTCAGGGGCAATTGATTCTTCATTTCTATGTTCATTTCTATGTCTTCTTACTTTGAACTTTGTTTAGACCCAAACCCATTCTGTGACTAAAAATATATGGGAGTAAAGGGCATGGCAGACTTGTTCTACATGTTTTTGACCAATTATAGTCAGAAAACGACAGGATTTCATACACAAAAGAGCTTAAATGTACTAAAGATGTGTTTCAAATTTTGGTGACAGTCTAAATGAGAAAAGCCTCATTCACACAAAATATAAAAAATAACAACATCCAGGATTAACACTTTTCATACAAAATTTAATTGACTTTCTTAATGTTAGAGTAAACAAATTTGCAGTAGACTGAAAGGATGAGTCCTTAACTTGTTTGAGTGACAGATATGTGTAAAGGTAAAATAATGTAGACAAGGTAGATCTTGGGGATGTTACATTTCTAATGTAACCTACCGCACAACTTCCAAAGCAGATTATTTTCTCTGTTTAGTATTGTAATAAAAAGAAGTTGTTATCTAAGCATATATTTTGGGTGGGTTAAAGTAATAAAAAACTAATCAATAAAACACACACAATCCCAAAACATCTCAACGAGACCAAAAGAGAAACAGTGTCTGAATGCTGTTGAATTAGGTTCATCACTCACAGTGTTGATGGCCAGAGGGCTGTGCTGCATTTCACTCTGTAGATGTATCGCAGATCCTGATCCCCCTGGTACCGTCATCCCACTCAGCTGAGCTAGATTTTTAGTAAAAAGTTTCTTTTAGTTTTTAGTTCTGTATTGCTAATGCTTTGAAAGACTTAAATCCAGAGGGGGAATCTTAAATATGAAAGATTTTCACATGAACTCCAAAAATGAGTAGCAGCATCGTACTAATTCATCAAAATGTAAAAATATAAGAGAGCTTTTTGTTCACAGTTCTGGATGTAATCTGATCTATCTGACCTGTCTGGTGCTCCAGTATGCTGTTTTGAGAAGAGCTGCTGAAATTGGGCCGTCCACTCCCGATCTGTTGCAGTCGAGGAACATCAACAGAGGTGAGCCAGGATAGTGACTGAAGATCACCCGGCAACTCGTCCTTCAACTGTGAAGGGTCAGTAGTCAAGAGTCTGCAAAAAACACACAACAGCACTTAACATTGAAAAACAAATTTGAACAAAAAAGTTTTTAAAGTATTATGAAATCTGCTCGACTGAATGCTAATGCTAACCTATACCCACTTCACAGATTAACTTATTTAGTTTTTAAGTTTTATTTTAAATGCATACCAAATGGGAGAGTATTTTATACTATTTATATGTCACCATCCCACCCGTGGCCTCACGACTTCCACTTGAAATTGTAAAAATTACAACGTTCATATGTGAAAGCTAGAACTAGATTTTGTTTCTTTGTACTGTTCATAGATGTCCATTTATTTAAAAAAAAAAAAAATAGAGAAAACATCTTCACCTAGGTTCCGGGAGTGGGTTGGACTACTCACTCTGCTACCATTGACACCTCTCTCTAATTGGATAGGGGTTTGATTATGCATGACTTCATTATCCCAATGCTCTTGTAAAATGAAAATGCAAATCGAAAGCTAATATTTGAGTAATTAGAAATAAAAAAAAGACAATGCTACAATGTTTTGGATGTAACTCTGTAAGAGCTTGCCATTGCCATGGTTAGCAACAAAAACAAGAGTTATTTCATAATGCATTATAGAGAAAGATAGATCACAAAGGAGATAGAAAAGTTTTGTGTAAACACCATTCATCCAACATAATCAGCTCAGATCCCAAATTAAGATGATCCCAAATTAAATTGCATTCAACATTTATTAATAATGGATAAACAACAAATACATCACAGTTAAACAATTGTGATATTGGCTGCAAGTTTATTCTTTTGGGTAGAGCTCTCACCTGTTTTTGAGCATGTTCCCATTTTTAAACTAAAAAAACAAATGTATTCTTCTAAACACTTGCTTGCTCCTGGTTAACCACTTTCCGAAAATGCTCTGATTGTAAGGTAAATATGAAGTGTAGCAAGAGACCAGTGTCTCAGCAGCCACGACAATCAGAGACAGGTCTCTCCTCTTGCCGAAGATTTGCTACCCACACTGTCTATGCAAAAGCATAAAGTCCAAAAAAAATGTTCAAAAGTCAGGAAAATATACAAGATTTTTTTTTTAAAGAAACAAAATCCAATCTGTGCTCTTAAACTTTTAACTCGTATAAAAATTCAGGCTGGATGAGGTTTTTTTTTTAAGTTGATGCTTCTTAAAGAGGTGACATTTAAGCAGTGAAATCTGATGTTTGCCTGTATGAATAAAAGTCATGGTCTCTGACCTAATCCAGTTCAGGGAGGGTTATTTACTGAACAATGTATTCATTTGCTCCAAGGGAAACCCTCTTGAATCCTCCCTAGACGTCCCTACATCTCGCTATTCAGTCCAGTAATTGGGGTCGCTATGACAACCCTCACTTTTCAGTTATTTTGTGTGTCTGGACACTCAAGTGCCCCCTCTCCAATAAACCTCTAGTGGTCAGGTGACCGCTGCCTTCTTTGCTGTCATTGGCTGAATCATATGTAAACAACATGAGATCATTTGAAACATGGGTATGTGGCACACGTTGCCTGCAACAGTTGGTCCACCCCCATTGAAAAATGATCACCTATTGTGTCCCAAACGACAAATCTGCACGGCGGCACGTGGCTCTATTGTTTCCCCAGACCCTTCCTTAATTGTCTTTACCGTTTTTCTTTTTTAACCAACCCCTTGCATTAATCTACTGGAATGACAGGCCTCACACAACAGAGAAAAATAGGATGCCATCTGTTTCCCTATCCCTTTCCACCCAACCCCTGTCCCCTTCTGCACCATCCCCCCTGCCTGGAGGCATCAGACAGTACATAAGGGGGGGGTAACTAGGAGTTAGAGGTCAAGCCACACTGCACACACAGTCTGCCACCTGAATAAATTAAAGCATTGAAGAAGAACTTGAGGACAGGGTCTTGAGCACCCAGTTCCACTCAGATAGAGCTTCCGAATTATTATCCTTCATACACACACACTTGCAAATCTGAAACCTAAGACACAGAACCCAACACTGCTGTTTGCTTTGTAATGTCTTTTTAACGCCCGTTCACATAAAAAAAAAAAAACGACATGTAAAAAGATACCTTTGGAATAAAATTAGGCAATTTAACATCTGTTGCGGAAAGACCTAGGTGGTTGCAGAATTATGGCTGTGACTAAAACACATGCCCTAGGTTAATTAATAATTCCAAATTGCCCATTTTGTTTTACTTTATTTAATTTAGATAAAAAATTGGCAGTCATGCCATTCCGTCCCACTAAACATAATTATATCTTGATAAAAACTCTATATAAATACATTTGACTTGATTTGACATTTCAAGTGTGTTCAGAAAGATTATCAGTCTGTTTTAGATGAGACAAAAACAAAATATGCAAAAACTCTTTTTAGAGCAAACACTGGATGAAGACAATAACACATCATTTTCAATTACTCTATAAAAATTCAAATTTTTAAAATGACAAAAGTATTTACCGTTTTACTGCTGGAAATCTATGGTAAAAAAATACTCAAATTTCCCCAACAGTTCAATGTCGGCTCTAATGTCTGCAAAATATACAAGATATCACCACACTATTATGAATTATATAACTATACAAACTATTCAAATAAATCAACAGATATCTATTACACCTACTGGCAGCTAGAGATTAAATTTGTGACAAGGAAACACAATGTTTCTAACAAATCAACTCCAACTTGTAAAAAATGTTTTTTTAAGTGGATGGACATGCGATTATCTGCATTAGAAGTACTGCACATACTCAGTACTACCAGTAGGCACTCTTATAAAACTATTTGAATCGGTTGACAAACACAGATAATGGGCATAGAACAATGCTGATGTATAGATACAATTATCAAATATAGACTGCTCATCTTTGACTTTATTCAAAACAGTTATAAAACGTTTTCTGTTTAATGAATATTGGCATATGCCTACCCCCATTTATAAACGTCTGAAATTGGAAACCATGCATTTTGACATCATAAAAGTACAGTGTACTCACTTTTGCTTGACTTAATATTATCCTAATAAATGTATCGTAACACCACCTGCTACTGTAAAATGCACGTTTAAAAGGAATCTTCAAAAAATATCCCACTTTCCTGGTGTTTGAACACAAATGTGGCTAAATCGAATGTGTCCACAACCCCAATACTTGTGTAAAGCTTTGTATGTAGTGTCTGTGATGTCACCTTTAGGTTTCTAATCGAGTGGTTGGAGGTTTGAATTTGGTGTAGCCAGTCAGGGCGGCTGGTGAATGTTTTGTATGGATTGGCTACACTAATCTAGAAAACTGTTAAAAATGCATACTATTATCATCACATGTTTTTATTTAAAACGGCATCGTGAACTATAGTGAACTTGAATGAAAATAGCAATCTTAATAACGTCTAATTTTCTTCTGCTTCAATAGATATATGTATTTAATTTCTAAACAATTTTTAAAGAAATTTTGTTTATTTTCTACATAAAGTCTTATTCACATTTAGATCAAGGAGAAGTGAGTGGTAAGACAGCGCCCTAGTGCCCTCTATTGATCGGCCACCACTAGTAGCCAGCATGGAAGTGTGCCAATACCAGATAATCTTAATTGGAAAAGGGGAGGTGTTCACAGGGTGTAGAGGAAGCAAAAATGTCGGTTATAATATTACTTAAAATAAAGCCATTTGCTTCAGATGTTGAGTGAAGCACTTTTGAAAAAAAGAGTATTTGAAGTAATTTTCTATTTTGCATTGGTAGGAAAGTGGGATGATCTTCCCTGAGATGTCCGAATAGCATGACTCGACCCATGCCCTTCATCTGCAATGGTTTATTCTACTATTTTTTATAATAGGCTTCAATAGGCTACTGTTTTCCCATTTAAAAACCAATTCCCATTTTTGTCTCTCGAGTCGGCACTACAGATGCATCAACGTCTTAACAGTTCATTTGAGAAAATGCTGAAATGTACATTTTTTTCTAACATTGTACTGATATAATAAAGGATGGTTGTAATATTCCTTTGAAAGGCGAGTTTCGAATTGTGCTTTGGTATTTGAGAGGAATCAGAGTCTATTTTAGAAGGAGTTCTATAACAAACCCCAAAACGGACTAGGTATTTGTATTTATTACCATTTCTTAAGTCTAATTGTAAACCCAGCTGAGCAAGGTACAGTTTACGGTCATTAGGAGGAGGTTATACAAGTGGAAAAGAAAATGATTTTATTTGCTCATTGATGCAAACCATTACTTGTCCCACAAAAAGAGAGAGGCGGGGACACACAGTCACGGTTTATCACAGCTCAAGTCGCCCTCGTTTACATTCTAATTGGGAACCACTTCTTGGTGACCCAGTGGGGCCCCCACCAAGGCCCTCAATCCCTCAGTGTGCCGACAGCGGGCGTGTAAACAGAGCTGATGCTTTCTGACAGATCCATTCAGAGCAAAGATGATGTATTCGCTCACTCTTTTCTTTTCCCTTTCCCAATCCTCTGCCTCTCAAAACACACCTTTATTTAGCAGAACTTGGTCGATGGCGATTGTATCAAGAATAGCAGGTGTCTTCCTCATTTTAAATGATCTACCTATCATCTATATTTCAATGAGATCACCCATCAAGAGAAAACCCCCCCTACCTGTAGTCTTGTGTAGAGGTGTGGTGATTCTGTGCAGGGTTGTCATGAATGGCCGACATCCTGCTTGTTATTCCACTTTCAATCATCTTCTGATGGATCAAATGCAAGAGAATGAGCCATGCATGGGGAAAAAAAGTTTTAGAAATGTGCATTTGAACATTAATGCATATATGTGCTTTTACAATAGAGGCTAATTTGTGTAAATAAATTACATATTATTTGATCAACAAAGAACGTCAGTAGTTTTTAAACTGCTTTTAAACTTTTTATTTATTTATTTTTTTCCTAATCTCCCTAAAGTGATAATCAACATTTCAGGAAGAAAATAAATTAACAATACATTAACAGAATAATATATAGATATACATTTTAAAACCAAGGTAGACATCCATGGGATGCCATAACATTCTTCAAACTGGTTAATAATGGAAGTAGCCTTTTTATTGTTAATACATTCAAGTGATTTAATTAAAATAGTAAGTTCTTTTAAATATACACTAAACAGGGGAGAATTCTATATTTTACATTTGTGAGTGGAAAAACTTGCCATTTAAAATGATAAAGTTAACCAAACTACAGATTTGTTTATCGTCATTTTCATAATAACATATAAGTTAATGTAATATAATAGATTTTCCAATAACTGCCAACAACGTTAAAAAGACATCTGATATTGACATGAAAAATGAGCCATACAAGAATTAAAAATAAAGTATTTGCTATATTTTCATTTATATTCAGAAAGGTTTTGTTTACAAAAACACAGCCATCCCATCAACAGGAACCGTTAGCGGCTAACTGTCACTGTTAAATCTCAACGACTAAAATAACGGCAAGAATTTTGTACCAAACAAAAAATATGCAGTTATTTTTGTTAACATTTATTATTAATATATCTGCTTTTAATTTTTATTAGACATCATTGTCAAGACATTGGTGTTCGTGCTACTCGTATATTTAATATTATAACGGAACAGGTGCGCAGCCTGCTGACAACGTTAACAGTAATTCAAAAGAACAATAACGTAAAAAATAACCAGCCTCTTACCTGTTTGTTCCCGGGTTTTTGCTGTTACTGTCCGGACGTTTGAAAATAGGAGGAAAGCTCTAGTCTTGATAGGGGCACTTGTTGTCCCTCACGGAAAAAAACGTAACGTTATTTTAAATTTCCCTCGTCGGTGCAGTTCTCTCTAAGACGCGCATGCGCACTGTAAGCAGCCGTGACGGGTAAAAGGGGTGGAGGGGGGGGGTGTTCGCGCTCTGACTGACAGCTGTTGACTTGTCTCCACAGTCTGAGATTATAATGTCGCACTTGTCACGGAAGGTTTCTTCTAGTCCGTAGTTTGTTTAATATTTTTTAATCCTTGGTGGGTTTCTGTAGTATTCCAGGTTAATAAATAAAATGTAAATAAAGTGATGTCTCAGAGGCATCCTTTAAGAATAAAAAAAATGCACGAAAAATCCGCAGATCTGTCACCAGCCAAAGAGTTCCATGTTTCCTTGTGTAAAAGAACACTTCCGGTCAGTATAATTAATAGCTTCACTATTTTATATAGCTCTAAATAAAGGCATATCCTCTCCGTGCCGCTCTGTGTGACGCTCTGAGGGAGTTCTGGACAAATCGAGTTGTTCATTTTCGTGTTTGAGATTTAACCGCCTTTAAAGCCGCGTCCTTTGGTTTAACTGCGGCGGGAAAAAGGCGCAGGGTGGCGCGCTCTGGACATGACACACATCAAATCAACATGACGAGACTCGCATTCTCACGACTTGCACATGTTTGAACACTAGATGAGAGACACGCAATAAATAAACTGGTTAACACTTTACAATACTGTAGGAATACCACACACTAAGGAAGCTACTAGAAACTTTGCTGTAACTATGGTTACCATTAACTGTTATAAGAGCCATTCCACCAAACATGTGAAATTTGCTTGAAACTTGTCATCTTTTTTTCCCCTCGATTTCAAAACAGATTCCTGTAGATCAAATACTTCTTTACATTCAGTTCTTTACTAAATATATGTATTTTTTACACTAAACTAGTTAAATCTCTTAAATATTTTGAATAACAGGCTCTTTATTAACTGATGCTCCAAGATATCATCACAAAATGCTCGAATATGCAAATTAGAAATTGAGAGAACTTTGCTCTTCCCTCGGCTTTCTAAAAATCAAAGTGATGCAACTCCCTGCTAAATAACTGATAGTTGGGTAATTACACAGTTGTGTTATGGTAACAGGAATTGCTAAAAAAGATGATTTTTGCTGTTTTATCCTCCAATGTGTATCATTGATGACCATTGGTATTGGTATTGGTGGATCCTAAACCTGGCCAACCATGAATATAATTGACATGACAATGGAAAGGCAATTGTTGCATTCAGAGGAAAGTTGGCTTACCAAGCCAGATCAGCAATTTGCAGTTATTTTTTCCAAAGCAAAATTATGGATAGTTACTGACAAATATATAGACATTCTGGCTAAATTAACAGTTTACAGTTTGACTGTTGACAGTTTACTTATGGCGAAAAAAAAATTCAAATAAAACAATTTTAGTTTTATAAAGTCAATGACAAAAAAATAAATCGTTTCTGGTATAGTTACTTTCACAACTGTTGCATGAAAATTCCCTACAATTCCAGCATGCCTTAAATAAGGAACATTATTCTAAAGTGTTACCCAACAAAACCTACTTTCTTTGGTAGCTTGCTAATTTATGCAGGAACATTGTAAACAATAGCTTGAAATGCTGTGAAAAGCATAAAGTATTTTACTGTAGCAGTAGTGGATTCATGTTGGTTACTTTTGCTGAGATCATGAGGTGATTACACAGTTCTTTTGACATAGCTTAACTGTTCGAAACTTCTATATAGCACAATGTAGGTTGCAAGTCCTGTGGGAAGTGATCCGGTTGGTGATGTTAATTGACTTGAACCACATGGGACACTACAGATGGTAAATCGTGAAGTCACAATGGCCATAATCAATGCGCACTTGCAACGGACAAAATGACGCTCTCCACTGAGCAAAATGCTGGGTCCTAAAGCCTGAAACTCGTACACATTTAGTGATTGTGTAAAGAAAATAAATCAGAAGAGAAAAGGAGGTGGGTGGTGATTTTATAAGCATGTGCAGCACACAGAGACTTCACAGGAAATATAACTATTTATGCTGTAAAAAAAATGCTAATCCATAAACATCAATTAGAAATATCTTTAAAATGTATTCTTATAAAACATTGTTAAAGGAGCCATGGCATGCTAAATCAACGTTTCTGACATTCCTAGCATCTTTTAGTAGCATTCCCTCATCAAAAACATGCCTCAAGTTTTATTCAGAATCTTTCATGCATGTTTGTGTAATCCTGTTCCTTGTTTGTGAGTTGAAAACGGCTTATTGTTCATCGCAACGCCCATAGATCTTACCTCCGCCCACTGACCAATCAGATTAATCTCTAGTACAGCTCATCTCTATGCAGATGTGGAGTGCTACCTGACCCAGAAGTGAGAGCAGCTGACCCATTCTGAAGAACAATGCAGAAAAAGTTTGTTATAACCCTAATGCTATAATGTAATAGGCATTAGGGTTAGTGGTTATATTAGCGGTTATGCTAACCAACTGTTGGTATTTCCACACGTTTACGGTGGATTCATTCGCTTGCGAAAACTTACAAAGAACGTTTCAAACTACTTTGAACTTTATTTATGTCCCTTTCCAGCCCAAGTGACACACAGAAAACTCTTAAATCTCATTTGAACAACTTCATGCAGTTTTATTTGACTTGCAACTGGGGGCCATTACGGACTACATTACCCACGATTCCAGAACTACATGTCCCAAAAGGGGCGTGAGGAAACTACCAATTACCAATGGTGCTGTGCTAGTACAGAGAGCTCAAATATTTATTTTAACTACCGTACTTAAAAGTTTTCATAATATGGCCCCTTTTAAAATGTATTACGGGTTTCTGAAAATATATTCCATGCAGTGTGCAACATTGCTATTAGTTTAAGGAGCTAAAAATTGAGAAAATTATTAGAAAAAAAAATTAGCCATTAAAATGTTAGCCTGCTGAACATTGTTAAATTGCAGGATTTGGAGCATGTACCTAAAGTTGTTATCATTCCATTCAAAAGAATGGGATAAAATTCTGAAAATCTGAGTCTCATCTGCAGTTGACCAAATCCATCTTAGATGAGTTGCAAAATAAATATTTTGAGTAATTTTTTTGTTTGAATTCAAATTGAATTGATTTCCACAATCAGGTGACAATATATAATGTGATGCATGGGATTTTGTTTCGAACATTTATTTTAAAATTCACATTATTTTTGGCACTAGTTCCAAGTTTTGTTTCCAAGTTCCTTTTGTGTAAACTAGCTTCACTTTACTTTGTACAAATGATACTTTTTGAGTAGTGTTAACGAATGTTGGACAACTCAAACGTGTGGAGTCAGATGGTACAGTAAATTTTTGAGAACTTTTTGGTTTAATAGTGAGGTCATCTGTCTACCATTCTCCCCCCTATTTGTTCTCTCTGTTTCCTAATTAGTGCCCAAAGTGACCTTTTGAAAGGCTGTCTCCATGACCTTGCTGCAGGATGACGTTGGACAATAGCATTGTTTCTAGAAGTGTCTCTGAAGGGTTAGAGAGTTCATCATGAGACCTTGGAAATGGTAAGTGTGCACAAATGTAAATAAGCATCAACACGGTTGGTACTAGGGTGGCACATCTTCAGTGTTGAATGATATTAAGTGCAGATATACACAGGTTAGAAAATAGTTTTCGATCAAAATTGATTCGATTAATTGTAAGAAGAATTAACATTCATCAGATTCATTAGCTTAAGTATCAAGTTTCTGAAGACTTGATACTGTGAGAGAGAGAGAGCAAAGCTGAAAACCACCCACCAATTGCAAGTCTCGTAATACTCGATCAATGACTCCTCAACCAGCTAATCTTAACATTAATGGCAGATTAATAGCAATTAAAGAGAATGATTCTGATGAAGCTCTCATATGTTCAACCAGCATCATGCATCTGTTGAACATTTACAACCCTAGTTGTTAATAGAGAAACAACTAGAAGATGAAAATTCTCTTACACTTTAAAAAAGTGGCATATTTTACACTGTTTGTAGTTTTAAAAGTTGACGTTTAGCAATATCAATACAATTTAATCTACATGCTAGCAATGACTGCAAATGTTCCCTCCATAAGTCTATGAGCCCCGTGTGTTCATGGTCAGTTCCTATTGTGTTGTCTTTCCAGTTCAAACACCATGTCTTGGGGTCACCAATCAGGTCACCTCTTGACACTAGTCTTGACCTTTGGCCATATATCAGCAGGCCACGACTAAATGAAATTCTAACAGAGAGAGGGAAGGAAAGCTTTCTTCTCTCATTTCATTCCACACCTCCAAAACATCTAGTGTGATGTCTCCTGCCTAGAAAGAACCATTTTTAACCATCCATGTCACACCATGAATATCATGAACTGAATAGCATGCACTAGGGCACCAAAAAGCTTTATAGAATTTAGTTCATATTTATCCATATTATCCAACAAAATTATAATGAAACATCTCTGAATGGTTATTTGTTTTAAATGAGAATGTGCACTCTTTAGTTTCTAGATTATACTGCTCAGCAAAAACCAGAAAGACAAATCTGACAAACATGGCTAATACCAAGAAAAGAGCACATGAAAACGAGAAAGCGAGGTGGGACTTTCGGTGGGAACGCAGCAAAGCCGGTGTTATTATAAACCCTTATTCTTTGCCTGGAATCTCTAATGGGAAAATCAAGTGCTGTGACTCCTGTATAATAGGATTTGCTGGGTCTCGTGCTGCATCAGGGCCCAGTGGGCAGCACAAAGCCTGTTAAGGCTGGACAAGCATTACTAGAACGGGGGTGTGGAGTATAGTGGGCCTGTGGTGTAATGGGGCGAATGTAGTCTTGACAACAAAGGTTGTGAAAATGACTGTGAATGGATAGGTGATTGTGCAAAATCCCAAGTATCACGATAGACTCACTCTCAAATGCTTTGTTACCCCAAAATCAGGAATTGTCTAAAATCTATTGGTTTGCTGAATCATTCAGGCAAGATGTCAAGTCAAGCTCCCGAAAAACAACTTCACACCATAATCTCCCTTAACTTCCTCTCAGACAGATGCAGATCATCTGGCAGCCACAAAGACTGATCCATCAAACAGCGAATGGAGAAGTGTGATTTGTCATCGCAGAGAATGCGACACCACTAGAGTTCAGCGCTTTAGGTTTGCTTTTCATTCCACATGGTGATGTATAGCTCAGACTGAGATGCTAGACCATAAAAATCCAATTCATTAAGCTCTTGGTGCACTGTATTTGAACTAATCTAAACGTCAAATGAATTTACAGAAAGTTGAATCTACAGAAAGTGGCCGACTTCTGCAAGATATGCGCCTTGGCAGTGACGGTATCCCCAATGTGTCCAAAATCCTTCCACTTTGTTATAATGCCAAAATCAGCTGACCATGAGATAATTAGTCACATCTTGACCTATAGCACTCTCTTTACAGGTGGATATGCAACAGAGTGATCAAGATGTAAGTATTGGATTGTTGGAAGACAAAGAGCAAAATTGGCAAGAATGACATTTCTTCTCTTTTCTGCAAGATTTTTAAGAAAGATTGCTCCTCTGAAGTGCTTGAGGTTATGGCTAAAGAAGCACCGCCATTAACAGATTTACAAACATACTGTAGTCTGCTCCTTTTAAAAAATAATAATAATAATAACTGGTTTGTAGAAGTGTTGCTTTTCTTTCTTCAGTTTTAAGTCTTGGTTTAGATCACTGTCAGAAAATCATACATGGTAAATCCTGTTCCATCTGTGTTTTCGGCACAGAGAACAGTATTCTTTCACCAAGGCAGTTCTCCACCTCTGGGATCTTCAGTACCCCGTAGCACGAAACTGCAGTAATTTTATCCACGGCACAAAACAGGCTGAAATTAGTTACATCTTATTTAGCAGTATGATTGTGCTCACGACCACCATAGACCATAGTTAAGAAAGTCAGAAACATGAATTCTCAATTTCTACACTCCTCTATGAAGCACAAACCTTCAGAGAAAATAAGCCACAGTTGGTGCGCACAATTTGGCAGACCACCCCCCTTTTTCTTGAATTTTTCAATAGTGAGATGTGAAAGTCTCAAGTCTGTTCTGACTCTTTAAAACGTACCAATGTTCATGATCCTCCAAAAATGACACTAAGATGCAAAAAATGTATTACAAATAGCAAAGATCAAGTTACAGGAAGGTCTCTTTATTAATCATTAAATATTCCGATTAAACATCACTCACACGCCTGCATGTCACAGATAGAGAGAACAAGGTGTTGGAGGCGTCCATAGGGTAAACGTTGATGATGCAAGGTCAAAAAATGAGCTCAACTCCATTTGTCTTTGTTATGGGACCTGTTCAAAATGAGTGCCAGTTCTAAGGACAGAACCATGAAATTAATCCTGCTAAATGGTCATCTCATGCAAGAGACTTAACTGTAAGTGTTTATTTATTCATTATTCAACGTATACATTGTTAATAGGAACTTACTTAAGATTCATTTAGGTTGTTACTATAAATAAATGTGCGGCGCACTCCATTAAAATCAGTCCTCGAATGTCGCCCTGTCGAAAATTAGCAAGAGTGACACATCAATGCTTGTCAGGCTGACACTGTATATCTCTCACACCTAAGATTCAAGGCAAGGAAACTCAATCTTTTCTACTGGATTATTTGGGTCATTGGTGGAGCGAAAAGAGACACCGGTCAGTTGCATCAAGCGTGAGTCAGGTAACAAGGCAAAAGGAAGGCAGGGCTTTGAAGAAGTCTCCCCATTATTCTTATCCATCCAAAAAAACCACATGTAGCATTCATTCATTGGCCTTGTTCATTTCAGAACAAGCTGTGATTGAATTGCAAACATATGCTGGTTGAGTCCTGAGCCAGCTGGCTTCAAGTGGGCAAGAGCTCAGAGGAGTGCCGTCTACCATGATGACAAGTTTATTGAGTCTCCTGAAAACTTGCTGACAGTGGTTAATTAGCCGTTAATCTAGCTCCCCAATCAAAGATCAGAAACAGGAGCTGCTCTGTTGTAATGTTTGGCTCCACCGTGAGACTCTAGGTTTGATAAGTTTGGATGGATTGTGTTTCTCTATCGTTGTGTGCAGTGGTAGACACCTAGCTAAGCACTGAATAAGATCTCCAGTTCTCTGAACCCCCTCCTGACTGGACCATGAATCATTAAATACTCAGGCCGTGCAAGCAGAACATGTAAAGAGCACAGCAAAAATAGATAGCCATTCTCCCTGCCTTTGAGCAACGTTGCTGCTGGAAAGCTTTGTTAAAAAACTACAAAAATACTTGTTTTTGTCTTCCTGGACTTTGAGTGGGCTCTTTATGGAATTATAGAAATTGCTCGTCTCTAGCTTAGCTGGACGTGGAAGTATATCCAGATAAAGCAGGTCTGGATGCTAAGAGTTCCTTTTTTTTGATTTGCCAGCTGATCTAATCAGCGCAGAAGATGCAGGTACGACATTATCAGAATATTTTCTTTTGTTTATTTTAACTGCAATATACTGTAGAACATAACACCAGTTCTATACAGGTTTTATAGCATTTATTTTATGATTTTATTTTATACATTTATTACATCTAATGAAACTGCTGGTTTACTGACCTCAAGTACTAAATCTGTCCAAAAAATGTCTTTACTTAGAGATGATGAGACGTAACAAGAGCTTGGCACTCACTTTAGGAGAGTGCTTCTATTGCCCATTATGTCTAGTCTTTCCGACTCTTGGCCAAGCCTTCGGAAGAGTTGGATGTCTCCTCCATATATTTTTCTATTCTTTCTTTTCTCTTTTCCACCCACTCTGACTTGGTTGAGGTTATACTGACACATGACTCACTTAAAAATATCTATTAATAAATGGCTTTTAAGCAGATCTGTAGTGTATTTAGTACAAGGTTTGTATTTCATGTTGTTTATGGTAAATATTTAAATTGGACAAAGTTTGTTTAACAAAAGACTAATCCTGAAATGTCTATTTTTTATGCCAATTTGATCTTGGTATTGATATTGATGCATGTTCCAAGTACTTCTATAAACACAGGTGTATGCCGACTGCATTTGTGACAAAATGGTCCATTGTTAGCAATTTATTGAGAGTAATAGGATGCTACCTATGCAATGAGTGTAGTCATTAAATTTCCTCATGCACCCCTAAATATTCCACCGTAAACTGTCCGGGGTATTAAATCAAAGTTGAAGTAATTGGGAAGACAGCAACAGTGGTAGGCCAAGTTAAATAACAGAGCCAGGTCAGCGGACACAGAGGTCGCTAACTCTTTGCAGTTAATCTCCAAAGACCCCAAAACATGTGGCTAGCAAATTAGCTCATGGACAGTGCATAAAGAGCAGTCCAACATACTCTCCAGATGCAACAGTGTCTAGTGGTTCCATCTCAGAGTGGTAAAAAAAGTCTCACCAGAACTTTCTCTTTCACAGTCTCCGGCTGGTGGAATTCTCTTCCAGTCCCAGTCCGAAAATCTGAGTCTCTTGCAACTTAAAACCTTGTTTTTTGCTGAGAGCGCTTACAAAAGCACTCTAAAGCACTTAATTAATCCTGTAACTGCTGCAACCTCTTCGGCATGCACTTGTGACTTATTATGATTAGGTTGTGATTTCTCCCAAACTATAAGTTGCTTTGGTTAAAAGCATTTGCTAAATGCATATATGTAAATGCCACCAATTGATGGGCTCTAGAGTGATACCTATCAAAGTACATTGTGACGATTGTGTGTGTGTTAGTGGTGCAACAGAGGTAATCCGCACCACACGGGGAAACAAGAAAGAAGAGGACGACAACGACAGAGAAGAATTCAAAGAACACATAGTCAACATCATGGATGTTGAGCGGTTTATACTGTTGGTGGCGGATCACAGGGAGTTATTTGACAAAAATGTGGAGAAAAGAGAGGATTTGTGGTGCACTATTTCTTTCCTGTTTCCTGTAAGAAGTCGCTGTGAAAATGTGGGATGAGAGCCACTGAGTGGCTATTTTACGTCCTACTCAGGTCATCAAATTTGGCCATCACGTGACTTTTACTCTCTCGTTAATTACAGAATAGGGGTACAAACAACTTATCCTAAATTGAGTCGTTCGTTTTTTGTTTGTTATCACGTTACGTCGACAATTAATTCTGCTAGAACAATCATAAATTAATAACATTAATTAGTTTCACAAATTGACAATTTAAGAAAAGGTTCAACTACAAAATCTTAATTTTGAACTTTTATTTTAATCAGTACATCGACTACACTTTTAAATGTTTGGTGTCCAAATTGTTTTTACAAATTTGATCGAGTGCATTGCATGTTTGTCATTTTTGTCATATTGGTCACTTTGAGTTTAACATATTTTTAGGACTATAAGGCACACCATAATATAAGGTTAAAATTTAAGGCAGACCGATCAAACTTTATTAAAGTCATTCACTATAGCTATCAACAGTGTTCAATTGTAACACACAAAATATAAAACATCAATATTCAGCATCAAAGTTTAACAATATGGTGATTTCGGCACCAAGCATGTTCAGATCCCTCACATCAATCTCTGAGTAAGTCTCTTGGCTGTTAGTGAGTTGTTTCATGATGTTTCTAGGCTTTGTGAAAGCTCGGATGTGACTGATCTGTCTCTTCACAGGGGCCATTTTGGCGTCCTTAGATTAACCCAGCATAATATTATGTTGAAGCACAGTAGGCTTATGTATTTCTCCCCAATGTTGCTGGATATGGAAGCCACTAGCCAATTCTAGATTCATAACTTACCAAAGTCCGATATTTTAACAGATTTTTGAGCTCAACCCGAATCCGTAATAAAAGGTGCACTGATGATTTTTTTCTACCAAGTTCAGGGACTTTCTCGTTCTAGTGCACTTTTTATTTCAAGAAACATAAAATATTTTGCTGGTTTATGTTGTATCTACAAGTTTAACACAGCGAGGAAGAAAAATCTTCGGGAAACTCCAATTGAAACGTTTGTTGATGATCTTTGATGTTTAGGTTTGATTTGATTTGTGAACCTTCAAGCATTTGAGAGTAGCATGTTGGGTTCTGTTGCATCTCCCGCAGAAGAGGAACAGGCTTTTCCTGTGCTGATGTCCATACGTCTCATCACACTGAAAGTGTCACACTATAAACATTAGCCTCCCCTCCATCCATTGTTCCTCATGTGACATTGAGTTCAGCTTGTTCCCATGTGGGGACTGCAACTAGAGAGGGGGAGTCTCCACAATAACGCTGAGATTGAGATTGGTTCTGACATCTCAAATAGGGGATCTTAAATGATATTGTTCACCTGCCCTTTTAGCTTAAAGGAGGGGGAGAGGGGGAGGGGCGTGTTTTGGGGTTGTCGGTGAGGACATGAAATGGTGGGGAGCGTGAAGTGTTAGGTGGAGGGTAGGGCTTCCAAAATTTGGTGTGTGAATGCAGCCCATTTTATTGGCGAACAGGTGGGTGAGAATCTCGACCCCTTCCCGAGCACAGTGCCCTTGATTACTGTGTTGGTGTATTTGCACCGTTCCGAACAAGCCTCCATTGTGTGCCCTGAGGGCATTCTAAATGAGTGTCCCAGCGAGCAGCGGGACACAGACCGTTACTGCACAATTTAGTCTGTCCTGTTGTCTCAAGAAGGCCTCATTTCAGAAGCTCTCAGATCAGACAAATTTAAGCAACCCCCTCCCTTCCTTCCTCCGTACCTCCATCCCTCCATATCTCACCCCCTCTACATCCAACCAGCCCAAATAGGCCAAATCTCATCTATTGTCCTGGGACTGCCCAGTGTGAAATTCGGTGTGACATTAAATGTTTTCTAATGAATAAATTTTGAAAGGATATGCAGAGAGAATATGTGTAATGGAATGTAGACTGCATTTTAAAAGCTTTTTCATTGTCCATCGTCTTTGGAATTTACAGGACAAAAAAAAACGGCTTCTTTTAGAGCTAATGAGGTTTATGGGGGTGAAAAAGGGGGTGAAGAGGATTTTGCGAGCTTCTAGTCGTTAGATTAGTCATAGGATCCCCCCCCCCCCCTCTTCAGTTTCTTCTTATAATTCACAATATGAAAGTTTAATGTCTTGTGATCGACATAGAGGTTCGGAAACAATTTTCTGGAGTAAACGTTAAGGAATGCTAATTCGATGAAGTTTGGCACTCTTTAAAGTTTGACTTTACTTAAACATGATCAAAGTATGTTTTATGTTTATCCCTAAGAGTTATTTCATTGTGAACTCATGTTTTCTGTGAAGTCATGTTTTTTGTCCCCTTGTTCCTTTTTTAAAAAGTCGTTTTATATATTCCACAGATATTTTTTCACAAAGTCCCATTTAATCCCATGTTGTTTATAGGAATGGTGCTGTTCTGTGTGTAGTATTGTAGACGTCTCATTACAAAAGCAGTTACAATAGAGAATGGCATTATAGAGTACTTAGTTAAACATCAGCAGGGGATTATGCGGTTGAATGATTGTGACTCAATCGGAGACCTTAGACCCTTCCTGGTCTCAGTCACAACATGATATCAACATCTATTAATGAGAGGGTGAAGAGTCATGATCTCTTTTTATCTTGCCAATTCTTTACCTATAAATAATAATTTTTGGCTCATAAATGTGTCTTCAAAGATGGGTGCTGTACAGTGAAGACCGTTAGCACCCGTCCAGCTGACTCTATGGTTACGACCCACATAACAGACTGTCTTAATGACATTTCGACATGGATAAAGGCCTATCACCTACAACTCAACATGGCAACATTGACTTCACCATACAACTACAATCCTCAACTACCTCCCCCTCTTTCTCAATCTGAAACCTTGGCAGGGTCTTAAACGAGTAGTTCATATACAAAGAGTGCATTACTACAACAACCGATCATTTAACAAAGATCAGACATCTTCTAACAGAGCATTAAACACAACTTCTAGTTCAAGCACTGGTCATATCTAGACTGGATTACTGCAATGCTCTCCAAGCTGGACTTCCTTCCTCTGTTTCTTCACTTCTCTTCACTGGCTCCCCATTGTAGCCTGTGTCAAGTGGAAACCACTGATTCTAGCATACTGAACACCTAGCATACCTTCACAAACACTTGCAGCCTGCCAGGTTAAAAGCGTCCAGTTCTATTATAACGACTCATTACGTTTTTTCACATGCGGCTGATTTCATATGTAGTCCTAGATCCGCTACGTATCCGACTGGTATGTGAACGGCGGGTGCGGATGTGTCTGACTTTTTCATCATCAAGCCTCATAGAGACACAATTCCATTCCAGTGAAATCCATACAGGAATGCGCTCAAGGGTGTATTTAGGGTGTAGTAGAAAGCTGTTTGTGTTGTTAAAATAACTCTTAATGCGTCCGCCATTGTTCTGTAAATATTACATTTGTCTCTGCCTCTTTTATCTCAATCTTTAACCTTTAAGTTTTTTTGGATCGGAACTTATCTTCGACAAAGCCTCTTCTAATCAATATTTACATCTGTAAACAGTGCATTGTAATTGACATCACTTCACACAAAAAAATTTAAATCCCTCTCCTCCTGGACCATTTGAGCTACTGCCACCAAACTTTGCCAAGATATCCAAACTGGTTTTGGGTTGCTGTATCGTTTCAGTCTGGTACCACTAAAGGATTTCTGGCAAACTGCTGAGTATTCTGTGAAAATTTCCATTGACTTAACATGGGGTGAAACTATGTGAAACTGGAACTCAAACCGAGAACCCCATAGTAATTTCAAAAAGACCACACATGTGGAGGGTATCAGTCTCTGCAAGAGCATACCAACCACTGTAAAAATTAATGAGAAAAGGCAATGAAAATATCTTCATTACAGAGAAATGCTGGTTTGTTTATATTAATCATAGTAACAAATTAAATTTATGACATCACTGACAGCTCCCTAGCAACCAAACTATTTACCCTAGCAACTAACTTTCTGAACTCAGGTAAATGATAACGAAATGGCGGTTGGTTCATATAACTTATAATATCATGTAACTTACCCCTCCATAGCAACCGAATGTTTACCATAGCAACCAATTTGGCATCTCAGCTAAGGAAATTTATATTACTCATTTTGGCATGGGACACTTTGTATGATGAATTCTCCTTAACAACCAAAAGTTCTACCTTGGCAACCATTCCATTTTGCTTATTAAAATACTTTTAAATGGCACTTTTACAAGCCAACGTCAACGTTTGTTCAAAAAACTTTAGCTCTAATAATGATTCTTCTTAACAGCGGCACTATAAAGTATTTGGTGACTGTAAATACATTACATCAGAGCTGACAAGTGTTGTGTTTGGCAGAAAGGAAAGGTTAAACTGGGTCAGTTGGACTTGGAAGGAGCCCTGATTGCCAGAGACCGAGTTGGCATCCAGGACTTTGTGCTTCTTGATTCCCACAACAGTGAGACAGCTTTCCTGGAAAATCTAAAGAAACGTTTCACAGAGGATTTGATATATGTGAGTAAAATACAAATAAATATGTATATTTTTACCATCGTGATTTGGTTTAACATTAAAAAAATGCTGTTTTTAAGACCTACATAGGTACTTTGCTGATATCTGTAAACCCGTACAAAAATCTGGACATTTATGCCAAAAAACAAATGGACCTCTACATGGGAGTGAACTTCTTTGAGCTTCCCCCACACATGTGAGTGCTTCACTTCAGTGCCATTGCTGAGCCAACTAGCAGACATGTAAATGTATTTAATCTTTCCTTCAAAGTTACGCTTTAGCTGATAATGCCTACCACACAATGCTTTCGGAAGCCAACAATCACTTTATTTTAATATCTGGGGAGAGTGGAGCAGGCAAAACGGAGGCCTCCAAGAAGATCTTGCAGTACTATGCAGTCAGCTGCCCGAGTTCCACCTTACTGGACACCGTGAGAGACCGTATGCTCATGTCCAACCCTGTGTTAGAGGTCAGTCTGATAACATAGATCTCACGTCTTCAAAGACCTTTACACCATCAAAATAACTCAAAAGGGAACCAATATTCATTCACCTTCAATTCTTGGTGTCCAGCTCAAAAGTAAGATCTATGAAAGCACTGTGGTAGCTGGGAACCCTAACCTCTAACAAGCGAAGCCCCCACCCCCCTCCTCTGTCCATGAAAAGAGCATTAGTAGAGCATAGTGCAAACAACACTAATATTTTGGGTTTAATTTCCTTGAAGATTAAGAAATGCTGAAAACACTATTTCTGGATAATTTTGGTAGTCAAAGAGCCATCAGTGTGGGGGTGTCAAAATGTTCAATTTAATGTGATTTTGACACCAAGAATCCTGCTGGATGTGCTCTGTTTTAGGCTTTTGGAAATGCAAAGACGATGAAGAATGACAATTCCAGCCGATTTGGAAAGTATATGGACATCCAGTTTGATTGCCAGGTAATACTTTATTCTGAATATATAGTAAATACAGGTAAAATGTATGAAGAATGCAAGTCATGTTTGGATTTAATGCGTAGGGAGATGCAGTAGGTGGCCACATACTCAGCTATCTGTTGGAAAAGTCTAGAGTGGTTCACCAAAACCATGGGGAAAGAAACTTTCATATCTTCTACCAGCTCGTGGAAGGAGGGGAAGAAGACCTGCTGAGACACTTGGGCTTAGAGAAGGACACAAAGCATTATTGTTACTTAGTGCAGGTATATGGAGTCTACTACTAAACTAAAATACAGACGTTTCTGATTTTAATCCATGCTTTGGCATCTGTTGTAGGGAGAATGTTCTAGTGTGAGTTCCATTAATGACAAAAATGACTGGAAAACGGTTAAAAATGCATTATCCGTCATTGACTTTGACACGACTGACACTGAGGTAAGGAGATGCGCACTTTTTATTTTTTGGGAGTGTTTTCATGATTGTGATCAAATGAATCGATCATTTTATTTTCATATCCTAGCATCTCTTTGGGATAATAGCAAGTGTGCTTCATTTGGGAAATGTGCACTTTGAGGGAGACTCCAAAGGCTATGCTTTTCTAAACTCCAATGCAGCACTGAGATGGGTATCCAAGGTAATGTTATTTGTTCAAATATGCTTCAAATTAATAACCTTCAAGGGACACTCTATTTTGTGATATTTCATTCTCCACACCTCAACCCATTCCTATTCTCCAGATCAGACTTTTAGCATAGCTTAGCATAGATCATTGAATCCAATTAGACCAGTAGCATATGAAAAAAGAGTCATGAATGAAAGGAAAATATGGAGGAGTTTACATATTATAACTATATTTTCCTACTCTAGAGAGACATTGAGCTCTAATGCATGCGTTAATCCAAAATGAACGGGGGTGCACTTTGCACATCCAAAAATGTTTTTCATGATATTCGGGTCATGGTTGGTTGGATAGCGACTAAACTGCGGCTCAGGTTTTTTTGTAACTTGAGTTGTGGGGAGGTTAGTTGAAAATATTTTTTATACATTGGCCCGTGCATCATTTGCTGTTAAACCAGCGCGAAATGAAACATTGATCTGCAGTTCCTGATAAAGCCGGAGTATGGTATTGTTCCCAAAACAATCAGCCTACAAAGGGTTCAAAATCATTTCCAGCTGGTTTTACATTGCACTGTAACTTAAAAAGAGTCAATATTTAAATATAAATGGTATTTAACTCTTTTAAAGATTTTTAAGGATATGCTACTGGTCTCATTTGGTTCAGTCTTGTATGCTAAGCTATGCTACAAACATATCTGAGAAATGATTAAATAGTATTATCTCGGGGGGAGAGTGTCCACAAATGGAGAGTCCATTAAGACACACCTGATAATCATACGAACAATACTCTTTGGCTATTACAACATAGTATGTTTTTTCCATGGTCAGCTTTTAGGGGTGCATGTTCAGGTACTTCATGAAGCGCTCACATTTAGGAAGATAGAAGCCAAATCAGAGCAGGTAAAACTGGGGAGGTGTGCATTGGTCTGACATCGATACAGAAATTCTCTGGGTGATGGAGGTAAGAAATGTCTGCTCCTCTTAGGTTCTGAGTCCATTCACTGTGGATCATGCTATCTACGCCAGAGATGCCTTGGCCAAAGCCATCTACGACCGTGCCTTCAATTGGTTGGTGAACAAGATCAACGAGTCTCTGGAGAATAAAGTAAAATCTCAGTAATTTAATAGGATTGGAACTATGTTTTTCCAGACGTAGAACCAACACCTGTTCCATTCCGTGTTTTTGTTTAGGATTCAAACAGGAAGACGGTTATCGGGTTGTTAGACATCTACGGATTTGAAGTGTTCACAGTGAACAGGTATGGGAACTCTATAGAAGATCATTACTCTACAGTAGATTTGTGCTTACATCAGATGTGTTTTTTACATTTTTATTTATATTGCTTACAGATAATGAAAAGGAAAATTGAGTGTCTCAGAAAAAAAAAAAGATTTTCAAAATTGCTCTTTTTTTTCATGAATTACTGCATCAAGGCTCCGTGGCCCTGCTCTGATGTAATGGAAGCCGGGGATGTTAAAGACTGATTAAATTTAGTTTCATTTGAAAATATTATTAAGCATCAGTCCCGTTAATTTTCTCAACAGCGCAGGTGAGATGTATCTAGCTCAGTCTCTGGTTCAGGAATAGCTTTACGCAAAGAATTTAAATTTGTAGACTGTCGTAGGAGAGACGAGCCTTAATTCACTTTTTGTGAAACTCCCTCAAATGTATGAGCGGATCAATGTTCAGATTTATGCTTTACCATCATATTTCCACCATATTGTCACATCCTTGTAAGTTACAGGACATAAATATTAGGTAATGCATGCAACAATCCCTAACCGTAAATGCCGTAGTTTTGCAACAGCACAGCTCGACTCTACATGCTTTTAGTGGTTTTTCCACCACATTCTGTTTTCTTTTGCATAGCTTTCTTTCATGCCCCCAAAAAAGCATGACATATCATGTTGTTGATTGCTGACTTGTTGAGCTCACTGAAAGAACCATTACTGCAGGTTCTTCAGAATTCCTACAAAGTAGAGCAATGCTTTTATTTATACATTTATTTTAAATGACAACCGCAGCATTTCCATTCTTGTGGAGGGTGTTAACATCTGTTACCAATTAGAAGTCTCAGCATGCAACGGGGCGTGGGCCAATCACATCAGCTGTTTTGAATTAAGTAGGAATGACACAACCCACCTATTGTTTAATTTTGATTTTAAAAAGGTTTTAGTTATATGGTTGATGTTTTGGTTTTCAACTTGCATAACAAGAATTTTGACATCATTTGCAAGGTAATTCAAATGCGTGACCCTCTTTCAGTTTCATTTTACAGACCCCAAATCGGTGCCATCAGTGCCATCTAGTGGTGAAAAGAAGGGAAAACCATTGAAAGTACAAGACCTGTGATATGGCTTGTGTTTTTCAAAATATTTGGCACAATGGAACAAAAAGTGCTTGGAACAGTCTATAAGACTTAGAAGAACTTCATGGGTTTTTTTAATACAAATTTTTTGGAAATTTGGGGGGGTTTAAAGTGGGTCTCAACTTTTTATTATAAAAAAGGAACTAAAATAATGAGAAAACGCAATGCTCAGAATTCTATTTTTAAACAAATTTAGGATTTTTGTGGATGTATTGTGTAACATAATAAAAATATGTGTAGCTGGGGTTGTACTAAAAGCATTAAACATTTCGGGGAAAAAAAAGAATTTTTTAGTCAGAATCACACCAAAAACAACAATATGTAGTAAATGGGCTTTGCTAACTTTTGAGGAAAAAAACTGAGAAAAAAATTATTTAAAACATTTTTAGATGTACCTGTAGATCAAATGCTGAACAGAAATTGAGACCCAGTTTCTAGCGATTAAACTAGTATTTTAATTTAGGCTCCAAGCCTCTGTACAACTGAAACAAGGTCCTGTGCACATCTAACCCTGCCAGAACCCATGTGGAAATCGAGAAATTCACACAAACACAAACAGACCCTTCTGCTTTTCTTAAGAGCTCAAACAATAAACCTTGAAACTGGATCCACACCTTAATGCTCTGAGTTGCTTCAGTGTGTTCAGCCGATTATATGAGTGCATCTAAAAGCTTTTGTATTATATTTTGTGAATGCTTAGTTTTGAGCAGTTCTGCATCAACTACTGCAACGAGAAGCTACAGCAGCTCTTCATTCAGTTGACGCTGAAGGCTGAACAAGAGGAATATGAATCAGAAGGAATTGAGGTTAGTATATACACCCTGAAGCCAACATAATATTGTGTCGAATACAGACATTTAGGCTTTGTCTGACACAACAAATATTGACCTCGGACAAAACTTTTTAAATAGAAAGAGTCACACTTACGGTAAGTCCAGAAAAGAGTTTTTATGCATCGAGTATTAAAAGTGCATAGTAGCTTTACATTTGAATGTAATTTTGAGATATAACGTTAATCTGCAGTTTTAAGACTAGTTGTGTAAAAGAAGAGCATTTAAAAGCTCTCTTCAAATTCAGTCCATTAAAAGCAAAAGGGGAAAAAGCACATAATGAAAAAAGTAATAAATTGAACTCCACTTTTAAATTTTGCCAAACATATTTCTTACAGTTTCCCAAGCTTTGTTTAGTTTATAAGTAAGCTCAAAATTACTTGGACACTGTAAAAGTACTGTATTTTCAGTACACTTAAAAAAAAATTAAAATTTTGGCACATTTTCAAGTTGACTAAACTCAAAATTTCTTTGGAGCCAGTTGCCTTTTGTATGGTGTGTCATTCACACTGTAATTACTTTCTAATTTAACTAAAAATAAATAAATAAATAAACTGTATCAGCTTGAACGTTCTATGTGCATGTCTTATGGTTAATCTGCCCTTGTAACAAACCTCTTATGTTAACTCCCGAACTGTAAGTCGCTTTGGATAAAAGCGTCTGATAAATAAATAAATGTAAATGTAATTAGCCTGGTGTTTCAAGGCGTATTTTATGACCATCGAATGCCTGTCAGGAGCTCTGGAGTCAGGAAAGGAGCCCAGATGCCCCACCTCCACCCCATCACTGCTAGATTTCCCAGAGTGGTGAAGAGGCAGAGATGGGACGCTTTTTAGAAATCATCCACTAGTCAGCAGGGGTCATTAGAGATAGAGTAATTGCAACAAGGTTGGCTGCTCCCAAATTTTGTTATCAAAACACCCATTAGTATCCGCAGGATGTGTCTTGACAGCTTCCCATCCTTCTTTTTATCTCAATTTGTGAGTTTCATCCAGTTTTGAGACCTGATTCTGGATTATCCCATTTAAGATAAGTAAAACTAGCATATGGATCCACCTTTGCGCTAACTTGGGGGCAGGAAATGTCATTTTTTGCAGTCCGTTCATCGAAATCCGGAGTGCATTACAATGGTTAGTGTCTGCAGGTAACAGTGAAGCATGGTTGAAGATTCTTAAACATTTGGGGCTGCATTTCTGCAAATGAAGTTTGGGATTTGGTCAGGATTAATGGTGTTCTCAATGTTGAGAAAAGTCCATCATGCAGAACCGTCAGGGAGGTTTAGGATTGGTTCTATTATTTTGCAGTAGGACAATGACCCGAACATACAGCCAAACTCATTAAGAACTGTATTCAGTTTAAATGAGAACAAGAAATGCTGAAAGTTACGGCATGTCCCCCAAAGAGAGTGTCTGGGATTACATGAAGAGACTGAAGGATCTGTGATTAGTTCTCCTAGATTTTTGAAACAACGTCCAGCAGACTTCTTTCAAGAACTTCTGCTTTTTGAAGGAAAAGGGTCATCACACCAAATACTGATTTGATTTCTTATTTCTATTTTGTTAATCCACTGCATTCACACACCCGCTTAAAACATACTTTTGCACTAAAATGTATAATAAGAAGATGAAGACATCTTTCTCTCTGTGCGTCAGTGGGAGCCAGTGCAGTTCTTCAACAACAAAATCATCTGTGATCTGGTGGAAGAGAAACACAGAGGAATCATCTCAGTATTGGTAAGCAATAAGAAAAGACTTTAATTCCATTTCTGGGCATCTATCAAAAACAGCATTCCTGATTGATTCGCATGTAATCGTCTCCGTTAGAGAACACGCATGGTTTGTCATTTCAGGACGAGGAGTGTGTGAGGCCAGGTGATGCCACGGATCTCACTTTTCTTGAGAAACTCGAAGAGAAAATGGGCAATCATCCCCACTTTGTAACGTAAGTTGGTTGTACGGCAGCTCACTGGTTTCTACTGGTGCATCTTTTAATTAATTCAGTACTGCTAGAACCTATCAGCGGTTTGATCGCTCACAACAAGAAGCCTTTAATGGCCAAGAATCAGACAGCTCCTGGTGTTTTTGAAACTTAAGCACTCACCCCCTGCTTTGAGCACATTGTCTCTCCTAATCCTGGTATTGACTGACACTCTGATGAAAGTGCACAGCAGTCTAGAGAGAAACAGAGATTGTGTTGCTGAGATCCCTCACTTTTCATCCAGGTCAAGTGCTTGCATTATAGAGTGAGCACCAGACAACTTCAGAAGAAATGGTATTGCACCGGATTTGAAGTCTGTTGAATCCATGAGTCAAATACATGGAGCTTTATTGACACCTTTTTACTGCATATAGTTTCTCATGATTATGTTGGCTTGAAAAAACCTGTACCACTAAAGGAATTCTGAGGATGCTAGGAAATCTTCCATTGACTTAACACGGGGTCAAAGTTGTACAATTGCAACTCAATCTTGTAAAAGCTTCATACTCACAACACTTGAGGAGATCCTCTATCTCTGCAAGAACATACCAAGCACTGTGCAAAAATATTAAGTTAAATTTTTACCATCATAGGTTCAGGTAGGTATTCTTCCCACTTGTGAATCTTTCCCCCTCATCTACATCTCTCATCCCCTCCCCCCTTTCCTTTTCGCACCCTCCTATCCTGATGTAATTTATGCAAAATGGTCCACGGGGAAAATAAATAAATAACAATATAAATTCACTGCTTCCATCCAGAGAAGGAAACACCACATCAGGTGTTCACTCCCCTGGAGATAATGTCGAGCTCACACAAAGCACCTACTCCCCTTGTGGTGGCTCCTAAGCAGGACAGGACAAGGTTAAAAAAATAACTTCTAATGGCCTTCAAGATAAAACATCATAGAGAAATTTGGATTTGATTATGTTAATGGGAGCTCCCTAGCAACCAAACTTTAACCCTGGCAACCAAATTATCTGAACTCTATCTTGGCTTTTGTAAGTGATAGAGTCACAGGGATTGGTTTATATAACTAACAGTGACAGAGGCAGCATTATATTATGTTGAGGACTCCTCCATAGCAACCAAGCTGTTTACCATAGCAACCAATTTCTCTGCAACCTTTATCTCAGTTCACTAATGAACCTTTAATGCTAATTAATCGGTCATTTTCATGAATGTATTTAAAGTGATTCAACTAAATTCAAACAAAAAGCAGTGGTAGTTTTGCCGTAAACATAATATTTGTCAAAACAATGCTTCATTCCATTATTTTAGGTTTTTTTTTTTGGAAACTGCCCTAATTTTTACCATAATAACATCCATTTGCAATGGATATTTAAAATAGTTTTAGATGTATTTTCAGGGATTTTATTCTGTTCATAAGAAGCAACTCCCTTCTGTATCCATTGAACTGCAGGCATAAACTGGCTGATAAGAAGACCCGCAAGTCCCTGGAAA
Organism: Danionella cerebrum; assembly: GCA_007224835.1. Taxonomy (NCBI): domain Eukaryota; kingdom Metazoa; phylum Chordata; class Actinopteri; order Cypriniformes; family Danionidae; genus Danionella; species Danionella cerebrum. Next base: position 731,512 of record SRMA01027314.1, read on the forward strand.
GAGGAGATTTTCGTCTTCTTCATTACGCAGGGGAGGTGACCTACTGCGTTGTGGGTGAGAGAAGTCACAGAAAAGCATGTTGATAAACCCACAGTTGCATATTTTTATGATCTACTCCATTTCAACAGGATTCATTGACAAGAACAATGATCTCTTGTACAGGAACATCAAAGATGTAAGTGAGGAGAGTGCAAATAAAACATAATGCTGTTTGGGCTGGATGAAAGGACCTACAAATTCCACTCAATTATTTGTGTATTTTGTTTTTTTTCTATACGGGTTGAAAGTAAATGTATGTTTCTGCTTGTATGCATGTGAAACAACAGATGATGAGGCTATCAAAGAACCCAATAATCCAGCAGTGCTTCCCAAACTCTGAAAGAGACAGCAGGAGAAGACCAGAGACTGTGAGTGCTTCATTATTGCACAGTCCACTATAAAGAAAAACTCTCTGTGGTTTAAAATATACATCTGAAAATATGAACGATGACACAAAACGTTACTGATTGGTTGAAGCCTTTAATTGTCAAACAACTGTATCATGACGACAACTTACCAAATGACCCTGAGCAAAAGTTTATATTTGTATTCCCCCCTTTAGCATCAGCCTGGAATCTCTTGAGGTAGTTGTCGATGAGGTTCTTTGTCTTCTCTGTTGGTAAAGCAGCCCATTCTTCTTTGCAAAAAGTCTCTTGTGAATTCTTTCATGAGGTCTCCCGAGAGTGGTTCATTGATATTGAGATGATCAGGAGACTGAGATGGTCTCTCCAGAGCCTTCTCTTTATTCTTGTGGAACCAATGACAAGTGGACTTGGCCTTGTGTTTTGGATCGTTTTCGTGTTGTAAGGTCCCGTCTGCAGCTTCCAGGCTGAGGATGCACATTTTCCTCAAGGAACGTTTGAGAACACGTTGCATTCATCTTCCCATCGATTTTGACCAGGTTTCCTGTACCTTTGGAGCCCCAAAACATCAGTGATCCACCTCTGTGTTAAACAGTGAGGATGGTATTCCGTCCATGTTGACTCGTCTCCAAATGTAGTGTCTATGGTTGTGGCCAAGAAATTACATTTTGGTTTTATCGCTCCAAGAAATGTTGTTCCAGGAGTCTTTGCGCTCTTTGGTGTATCGTAAATGGGCTTTCCCTTAAATTTGTCTGTCTGATTAATAAACAACAATCCTAACAAAGCTCAAATTAAATAAACTAAACCTGCCTCATATAATCTGAAGTGTTGCATGAAATTTGTAGGTAGCCACTCAGTTTAAGAACAGTCTCCTGCGTCTGACTGAGATTCTCACCGCCAAGGAGCCGTGGTATGTGCGTTGTCTCAAGTCCAATGAGAGTAAACAACCAGGTTAGAAGTCTAACCAAAATATTTATATTTACAGCACCGTCCAAAAGTTTTAGGCAGCTGGGAAATAATGTTGCAAAATGTTTTCAGAAATATAAATAATCGTTGTTTAATTTTGTATATTTTAAAAAAACATTTGTTTCAGGTGCACGATCAACCAATTATACCGAATTAAACCAGATTTCTCTTTTTTAATTCATGCATTTTGTTCATTGATTCAAACACACTTTTATTGCATTTTTTCACACCTGCCTAAAACTGCATATGTTTTTATTTTAAAACTGAATAAATGTATTTTTAGTCACGTGAAGTTAATTACCTTTCATTGCAGGGAAGTTTGACGAAGTGCTGGTCCGGCACCAGGTGAAATATTTGGGTTTAATGGAGCACCTGAGGGTCAGGCGAGCTGGATTTGCATATCGACGTAAATATGAGGTCTTTCTACAGAGGTACCCTCCATTATCTGGAGAAACCGTAGAAAATGAGATTTAAATGCTTTTTGAAATGCTGATATAATGACTAATCTAAGGTATAAAGCACTCTGTCCTGCCACTTGGCCTCACTGGAGAGGTGTACCCGCAGATGGGGTGGAAGCACTGGTGCAACATTTAGGCTACCAACCTGATGAATATAAAATGGGCAGGTGAGCTGTTTTTGGCTGAAAGCTTTACAATTTAATATTGAACAATTATCAGTAACTTCTCTTTGTGTAACATTCAAAGGACAAAGATATTTATACGCTATGCCAAGACCCTCTTTGCCATTGAAGATGCCTTTGAAATCTGCAAACATGAGCTGGGTAAGCAAAACAGAGGTAATTTTCTCAATATTAATTGTTTTTGTAAAGTACATGTGACTTTTGCTTTGGCAGCTACCAGACTCCAAGCCAAATACAAAGGTTATAGAGCCAAAGGAGAGTTTCGGAAACAGAAAGAGGCCGGTTTGTAGATTTTTAAAAATCACTAATTTTAAATCTATAATTGATATAAATAATGGCATGTAACAGAATAGAACAAAAGTTTTTATTTTTTTTATATTATTGACATATGTAACATATGTTATATAGAAATGCATTGTCATTTTTTCAAGCCACAAAAATCGAAACGTGTTGGAGGGGAGCCCAGGCACGAAAAGAGAGGGATCGTCGAGCTTGGGCTGTCAAAGTTATTAAAAAGTCAGTAATATTTAATTTTTTAATGCACACATTTATTTATATGCACATATTCTACATATTCGCTTTTACTATTAAAGATGGTTTTCAATTTTCAGTTCAATTCATAAAATCACAGCAAGCTCCTTTCTAATCATTTGGCACGTGATGTATTTGTGTAGCATCTATAACAGTCATATCCATAGCCCGTGTTGGTAATAAACTTTTTTTTATTAAATAAAACTCCAGTTGGAAAAAAATGTACCTTTAACTCTTTCCAAACTTATAAACCCTTAAGTTTGTGCTGTTTAAAGGGGTCATGAAGTGAGAAACTGCTTTGTCCATTCACACAAAAGAAGGGATGGAATATGTAATAAAAAAAAACATCTAGAACCCCATTGCCTGACAACTGGAAGTTACATCACAAACAGGAAGTTACAAATAGCTTCAACAAATCAGCACAACTAGACTAGAGAGACAGATCTGGCTCCCTCAGGGTCTCCCCCGATCTTTATTTTGTTCTCAATGCAGCATGTGTTTTAGTTAAATTAAGCTGCATTTTCTGTTAAATCTTCTTAAACCTTGCTTTCAGAGTCTTCTGTAATGGGTAAGATTTGATATTCAATAACAAACAGTAAAGACAATGTTAAAGTTACAGAATTCTAAATGTTTTCATTTAGTGAAGAAAAAAGTATCCTATTCGAGACAGCTCCGGTATAAAACAATGAAAACAATGTATACAGCTCCTTTTTGTGTCAGACAGGACTTGCTAAAAAAGCTAACATGAATATGCAAAACCTGGCTAATCAGAGAACAGGCAATATTATACACTTTAAAAAAACGCCAAGCTCAAAGAAAGGGAGAGAGAAAAGCAATTTCTTCATGGCGAGTATGCCTTTAATGTTAAACAAATCAGAATATCTATGTAAACAAACTACGTTACATTTTAATACACTTTGTTGGCTCCGTATATAATAAAACCTTCCAGGTCTGGTTGAGGGGCAAATGGAGAATATTTGAAAGGGAAATGTGAGAGAAAATCTTCTTTAATGAATCAGAGTCTATTCCCTTTATTCTTTATGTGTCTGCAGGTTTATAAAAGGCTACATGACACGAAAAGAGGCGAAAACTACAGACAACTCTGAATATCTGGCATTTGTCCGTCAGAGTTACTTGAACAGACTCAAAGTAAACTTACCAAAGAGTGTCCTGGACAAGACTACATGGCTCACACCTCCACCAGTCGTCACAGAGGTTAACCATTGGATTTGCAAATGATAACCACTCTTACCCACTATATTCTGCCAACTCTAACTATTTCCTGTGGAGCATTCATTGAATGATTTTGGTGCTGATGTGTTTGTAGACATCAGAGATTCTGCGAAAGCTGCACATGCGTGTGATGGTGAGGAAGTACGTGCGAGGGATTACACCACAGAAAAAAGCACAGGTGTGACCAGAACTATTAATTATAATTAGATGGCTACATTTTGCACACAAACTTTGACATTGGCTTGTTAAAGTGTTATTTAAATTAGTTAGTTTTTAACAAGTTATGTCACTATGAGTAAACTTGAACCAACCCTTATACTTTATGATTTTCATAAGCTGAGATACGTATATGAAAAATTGCTAGGATAAACAGTCTGGTTGCTATGGAGGTGTAAGCAACATAATATATTGTTGCCTTTCTCACTCTAAGTTATACAATTCAATCCCCATGTCTATCATTTACCACAGTTAAGATAGAGTTCAGAAAAAGTGGTTGCTAGGGTAAACAGTCTGGTTGCTATGGAGGTGTAAGCGACATAATCTATTGTTGCCTTTCTCACTCTAAGTTATACAATCCAACCCCCATGTCTCTATCATTTACCAAAGTTAAGATAGAGTTCAGAAAATATGGTTGCTAGGGTAAACAGTCCGGTTGCTATGGAGGGGTAAGTCACAAAATAATGTTGCGTTTGTCACTCTAAGTTACACAATTCAACCCCCGTTTCTATCATTTACCACAGTTAAGATACAGTTCAGAAAAAGTGGTTGCTAGGGTAAACAGTCTGGTTGCTATGGAGGGGTAAGTGACAAAATAATGTTGTGTTTGTCACTCTAAGTTACACAATTCACCCCCCATGTCTATCATTTACCACAGTTAAGATAGAGTTCAGAAAAAGTGGTTGCTAGGGTAAACAGTCTGGTTGCTATGGAGGGGTAAGTGACAAAATAATGTTGCGTTTGTCACTCTAAGTTATACAATCCAACCCCTATGTCTCTATCATTTACCAAAGTTAAGATAGAGTTCAGAAAAAGTGGTTACCAGGGTAAACAGTTTGGTTGTTACTATGATTAACTTAAACTTATATTTCTCTACGATGTTTCAGGATAGCCTTTAGCCATTTTTTGTCAATGGCTTTTATATGTCAGCGGCAAATATTTAACCCTTTCCAGAGAACATTGGTATGTTCTTGCACAGACAGATCCACAATTTGCTCTGTTTGAGTAACAGTTTTACAAAGTTTGACCACATTTTAAGTCAATTAAAAATTTCCCAGCCTTCCCAGTGATTTCCCACAATTCCTTTGGCTGTACCAGAGTGAAGACCAGTGTGAATTTCTTGGCAAGGTTTGGTGGCTATAGCTCGAACAGTATAGGATTTTGGCCAAAGAAAAAGACGAATAACAATATGTTGTCATATGTAAAAGCATTTAGGTCACTACACCTAAAGACTGAACACCGATTTGTTTTACAGCTGCAACAGAAACTGGTAACCAGTGCCATCTTCAAGGGAAAGAAGGACAGCTATCCTGCTAGTGTTGCTGCTCCATTTGTGGACACTAGAATCAGTCAGTAGTGTTTCAAATGCTCTTTAATGCAGATTTTATTCCTTATCACATGTGCTCTCTCTACCAGATGAGCAAGACATCAATATGAAGGTTCTGCAGACCATCCGTCATGAACGGATCAAGGTAAATATGAATCTTACTCATGTCTATGAGCAAGTTACTGTTCACTCAATAAGATAGGGGACTCTTCTCTGCAGTACAGTGTTCCTGTGGTGAAGTATGACAGAAACGGATTCAAACCTAGAGAAAGGCAACTCATTCTCACTCAGGCTGCTGTGTACTTAGTGGAAGACGCCAAGATCAAACAGCGGGTGGACTATGTTTCTCTGAAAGGTGATCCTTCAAATGAACAAAATAGCTTTTGCTGAGAAGATTAATTTCTCAACACTAATAGGCTACTCTATATAGCTCTACGGTGCAACGACACAACGTCAAATTCTTGTATTTTGAGGGAACTGATGTCATCCGTCAGATTTACAAACATGTAAACTGTAGTATCGCCATTGTGGCAGTAATCGACTGGAGACAATTCTTCAGTGTCCAGCTTTATTCACTGTTTAACTCAACACGCCAACACTAACTTATCATAGCTAATGTAGAGTTCAGAAAACATGGTTACTAGGGTAAACAGTTTGGTTTTTATTGATGTCATACATTTTTTAAGTTGTGTCCCAATCCAGGTTCTGCTTCCTCGGTTTCAGAGGATCCTCAGAAGGCTCAACTGTTCATAAATGGCATGATCTAGCCTGATTCTGACCCCAGAGTTTTATAAACTCCAAAAGTTAGCCACCATCCCATTCAGGTGGCTACGTATTTTTAACGTCATGTTTTCAAATTAAAACGCTACTGATTTAAAATGCTACTATCACAGAACCCTTGAACTACTGTCTTTCAAAAAAAAATCTGCTTTGCTTGCTATTTTGCGTTGATTTAATTTAAAAAGTGTGCAAAGCATCTCACGAGGCACAGTTGTTGGTATGTTCTTGCACAGACTGATAACTTCCTTGAGTGGTCCAAAAGTGAGGTTTTGATGAGGTTATTATCAGTTTTACAAACTTGTCTCCTATGTTAAGTCAATGGAAAACCTCCAGGTGATCTCTGCCATTTCCCAGAATTCCTTTTACTGGTACCCGTTTGAAAAGATATAGCAACCCGAGTCAGACCAGTCTGGATGTCTTGCCAAGGTTTTGTGGCTTTAACTCAAATGGTTTTAGAGGAGATGCGTTAAGAATTTTTTATAAGCCAATTTAATTATTGACTTCCATAAAAAAAAAATCCATGTTTTGATTTTTCTGTTTATTAGTTAGACTGACTGCTTTTCAGTACAGATTGTATAATAGCCATTAAAAAGTTCTTATAAGCCATGCGGTTCCTATCCAGCAATGACTCCAAGCATGTAAATGTGAGGCACCTGACTGGTTACTGACTGCCAAATTTAGGGCTGTACCATGGTAACTTACATGTTGAGTCACACTACACTTGTTTGGCACAGCAGTGCAGGGTTAACAGTATAAAAGCAATGCTAACTCTGATCTGGAGAGGGTTTCATGGCCTTAGGTAAAACATTGTAGTAATCCAGCTTCTGAGTTCCGATCTGAATGGTATTTTAACCTTCAGAACAATTGCAGTGTATTAACCCTTAGAAATCTGGTGCCTTTTTTCACTAGTTTATAATATGCTTTAGTGAATTACCTTTAAAATACTTTTTTGTGGCAATGCTTGATCATTTTTAGTACAACCCCAACGTTTTTTTATGTTTTATGACAAAAACCGAGTTGAGACTACATAAAAATGGTCAAAACAATGTGAAAATTGTAAAAAAAAAAGAAAAGCTCCTAAAACTTATACACTGTTCCGAGCACTTTTTTGTGCCAGAATTAAAAAAAAAAAATCACAAGCCATATCACAGGTCTTGTACTTCCAAGGGTCATACCTTCTTTTCACCACTGGATGGCACTGATTTGGGGTCTATAAAAGGGGATAGCTTAAGGAGGTACTGGAAACATTCCTCAGAGAGTTTGGTCCACATTGGCACGATGGCATCAGACAGTTGCTGCAGATTTGTCTCCGTTCCACATCCCAAAGGCACTTTGTTGGATTGAGACCCACCACCAGCCTTAACCATTTATACAAGGCAGGATGAACCCATGCTTTCATGTTTTTGACCTGAAATTCTGACCATACCATTCAAAAGTCTGTAAACCCCTAGAGATGATTGAGTATTTCATAAACAGGGATTTTCATGCACAGACTATCCAGTCTGGCCCCAACAATCATGCCAATTAAATCATCTTTCCTCCCTATTCTGATGCTCGGTTTGAACTATATCAGATTGTCTTGATCATGTCTACATGCCTAGGTGCATGAGTTGCTGCCATGTGATTGGCTGATTTGACATTTGCTGGCAGTTGGAAAGGTGAAACTAATAAATTGGCTGGTGAGTATAGCAAATCACACAGAGTAGCCTTACAAAATGTGAAATAGCATCTGGGTTGTGTGAAATCTCATGAATGTTGTTGTCATGATAAAAACAGATTTATTTTGTGTACACAGGAGTTTCTGTCAGTAATCTGGGCGACTCCATCATGATCCTCCACATTGCTGTTAATGACCCAAAACAGAAGGTGATTCACATTTGTTAGTCTGTCAGTCAATAGAACGTATGTAAACTTACAACACTCCAAAAATCCATGAATCATTCTCAAGTACTAACACGGTTTCCTTTGAGTCAAGGGGGACTTGGTTCTTCAGTGTGACCATCTGTACGAAGCTCTAACCAAACTGGCCATGATTGCAAAGAAAGAGAACAACATTCAGGTTCTCAACGGAAGGTACATATACTCATTTAGCCAATTTGTGTAATTTGCTGATACAAACACCAGATCTTCTCACAGCATCAAGTTTGAGATCCAGACAGGAAGAGAGAATGCTGTGGACTTCAGCACTGGTGCAGAACCTATGGTTTATAAAGGCTCCAACGGTCATATGATGGTGGTAAGCAGATCTTTTTTCACTCTAAATAATGACACTGCATCTTAATCTACGATGCTTTCTTTCTTCAAGGTGGCTCCGCGGATCAAATCTCGATGATCTGAAGGAGGTCAAACAAGACTGTGTATATTTAATGAGGGGAACCCTAATGGAAGAGGATATCTCTGCACATGTGCACGCACAAAAGAGCACTTACAGCTTAGCTATGTCTTAAATTACAGAAACGGACAATGTTTTGTCTACATTATAAGAGAAAAGCATTGTTAATATAAAGTTTGATCATATATTTTCACTTTGAAATCGAGCTGCATTTCTACCTTATAATGCATAATAGTGTTTATAAAAATCACAGAAATGTAAAAATGCATTTTGGTCCACTATCTTTGTATAAACCGGTTTTTTTGAGGTAATGTGAATAAATATTGTATCTAAAACGCTCTTTATTCATGGGCACATCCACACGAACCTCAGAATTACAATTCATAACTGTTTCTCTATCATTTATCCTCTATTGAGCAGAATCGAAAATATCCCTCACTCTTGTAAACTTTCTGAAGCGGTTTTTTTTAACAGAACTAACTAAATGGAATTTAAAACAGTGTTATTTTAACGCTATATCGTCTAAGGAACGCTTCTTCGTTTGGACGAATGAAACACCCTAGCGCTCTACTGCCCTCTAGCGCCTCTAGAATGATTCATCCTGAAATCATTATAATGCTCACGATTTATTATTTGATCGTTCAGGCAAAATATATTATTATTGTATTTTAATGGTGGTAATGCCGTTTTGTTACTCTTCAGGGAGCATTATGTTATTAAAAACCAAACAAGCTCGAACTCAAATCAGTTCAACCATTTTTAGTATCTATTAAATCTTCTCCGGGACTGTTGTTAGCTAATATTTTTAGCAAAGTGAAAGGGACATTAGGATCAAGTGTGAAGTGACCCATTCGAGGAACTTGTGCTCTGCATTTTACCCATCCAAGTGCACAGATACAGCAGTTAACAAACACATCAGGAGCAGTGGCTGCAGCGTCTGGGGAGCTGTGGGGAGACTGGTGACTTGCTTACGGCTAACACAGTAATGGTTGTCACAGGTGGGAGAGAGTTTCAACACTCATCCCACCTTGGACTCCCTTGGAGCTGGGGATCAAACCAGCGACTTTTTGATCTCGAGTTAATCACCTTATCCACCAGGCCATGACTGCCCTTTGTATAGATTATTAAAAAAATATATATTAAATCAGTACAATTGAAATAAAAAATTGCCCGGGTTTGCCTCTTTCTCACTTAAAACATGATAGTTTGTGTACTAAGAACAACAGGAGAAAATGGTGATTCTGCCAATTAAAATTTTCAATAGGTGGAAGGAGTGACATCAACGCGTCCGCCATATTTGTAGTGTTACTTATTAACACTACAGAGACTTCTACCAATAGAAACTAAAACTAACTGAATTATTGTAACGTGTTTATTTTTTTAATCGATGGACAAAGGTAAATATTGAACCCCAAAACAATTAAAGCGTACCGCTTGGTGGAAACTAAGAATAGAAACAAAATTCGCATTGATCCAACCGGATGTGACACCTCTTCTCACCATATAAAAGGAATGTTAGGAGCTTTTAGCATTATATCCAAGGGAAAACCTCCAGCGTTCCCTCCTGAAGGCTAATAAGAAATGACTAACTGCAATCTCTCTACCTGCCACTAGAGGCAGGTTCTCTTTCACTCCCATGTTTAAATTGCCAACTTAGGAGCTAAAAAACCCCTCACCTGTTATTTAAATCTCTAGATTTGATCTTCACGAACACAATGAGGGGGCGAACTTTTTGTTGTTGGTTTAAGATTTGCTAAGCGTTAAAGTTGTGCATAATTTTAGAGAGCTGTTTCATAACGGCAGATGATTGACAGTTCTTTCAGCCAGTCACGTCACAGCGTCTTCCTCTGACGTCATCATATGACCTCAGCTATGCATTTTTGTTTTTAGATTCTGCTGTCAGTTGTTTCTTTTCTGTGGGTGTGTGGTTTCTGCACCCACGCCACGCCTTTATCTTTTGCCCATTTTCAAATACCAGGAAGTGACGCACTTTCACAAAGCGATTATCGGTGCCGCCCACTTAGACAGAATCCTAGGCGTGACGTCACAGACGCTTCGTCCACGTTATATACAGTCAATTATATTTTAAATATTATAATTTCGCTTGCAATCTTTGATTTGTCTGGTCTAATCAGAGATCATTGCTAAGTTATGCTGATTCTGTTGCCGCCGCATACAAATGCTAAACAGGTTTAAAAATGGCAAAACTCCACGTATTGACTGATCAAGTTGGAGAAAGCTCCTAATTACAGAACATGCCAAAGATTGGCTTTAATTAAGTCTGGAAAAATGGCACTTAATGACAGTAGAATTTTCCATTTTAAGTGAAATGCCCAATGAAGATCAAGTCAACAAGCGACTTGTAAGAATAAAAAAAAAATTCTTTATTCTTAAAAAAGAATAAAAAGATTTTCTGAAGCATAAACTTGTGTAACTTATGATATTCTCTTTCACTCTAGTCTGATCAACTGAAATGTGTCGACACACACTCACCACATATCAGTTAAGACTTGATTTACTCTTTAAAATCCGACCCCTAATTAAATTGAATGCAACAAAGATAACAAACAGGAGTAACCTAATCATGAGATTTAAGTCTTGTGGAAAAATGCATGGAACAAAAACACTTGAAAGCACAGTAATGACCAATACAAGGCACCAGGAAACTTTCACTCAGAAAGAACAAGGTACACAATAGCAAACATAGCAGGCCTAGAATATAATAATAATAATAATAATAATAATTAACTTTAGAATTCACCTCATGACCAGCAAAACCGTAACATCTGCACAGTTGGATGGTTGCACTTCCCTAAATGCTACATTCATCTACTGTAGTCAGGACGATCAAGTTTGGTAAAAACTTCATGTGCAAATCGAGGAGTGAAAGTGAAGCGCTGGTAGTTGATAAGGCACTGGAAAGCTGAGGGATGCGCTGGAGGCTCACTGGTGGTGATGAGTGCGGTCGTCAGGTCGCTTGATGTGGATCCTCCGCACTCTTTCAATGCGTTCCCTCTCTTCATCTTCATCAATGTGGTGTGAGCGACCAGCAGCGCCCCCGGTGGCCTCCAACAATGCATTGTCAGGTCCTCGGCCATCTTGAGACTCATACAGCAAGATGTTGAGGGTCTCTTCATAAATCCGAGCCTCTGGGAATTCAACCTGTGACGGACATGGCATTACTCAAAAGACGGAACTCAGGATTCATGGTCATTTTGAGCGTATTCTATGTTTACACTGACAACTAGAGTAGTCGAATGCCTCTTTACCTTCGTCTGCTTCTTCTCTGTAGCATAGACTATTGATGTGCAGCACACTTCAGCGATCTTCCTGCCCTGGCCATAGAACGACCAGCAACAGATTTCATCGCCTATCACATCTTTGATGAAAAGCACTCGCCCGTTGAACCTCAGAGACAGCTTGTCAAACAACTCGATGTTCTTCAACATGTTATCGTCAGAATTGCTGCAGAAGGAAGCAGAGGTTAAGTTGGCAACGGGAATGTTTCCGGTTTCAAACAAGTGTGAAATTCACCTTGTATACGAATATTTATTGTTGCTCCTGTTATATAGCAGCTTTACTGTTGGCTGTGAAGAAAAAAAAGGCAAGATTCAACTTTAATGACACCGAACAGCATTTGGACAAATTTAATCAGGAGCGTTCTGTACCTTGTTAGCAGTGGCGATGAGCCTCTGTTCTTCCTTCAACGAAGTCACAAGAGGAACTTTACAGAACGGTTCATACGCATCTTTGTTCTGAGAACACAAAAGTTTGTTTCAGGGTTCGGTTACTGGGTTCATTCACTGGTTTATCCTCACGTTTTCTAAATGTGGCTTGGAGAAGGACAGCCAATATAGTGGTCAGAGTTTGAAGGGGCCATGTTATGCCATTACAAGGAATTATAATGCTTATAGTTAGGGCTGGGCGATATGGACCAAAAGTCATATCCCGATATATTTAGGCTGAATATCGATATACGATATATATCCCGATATTTTTATCAAAAAGTGAGAGCAATTGTTTAGTCACAGTCAAACCCAAATATGACATTTCACAAGTCGTTTTATTTAAACTGGCCGGATGAAACAATACACAGCTGTTCCCTTGTTTTTGGGAATAAAATATAATTATATTTGAATACGCAAATAAAATATAAAAATCTAAAGTTTGTTTAATGCTGTACATTCATAAATTATTAAAATATTCAATGCTGTAAGCAACTTAGGCGATTGCATTCTTTTAAACTTTTTAAACAATATTTATAGTTTTACAATGTGTTACAAGTAAATTTGACATCTACGCGGCATATAAGCAAAATAAAAATTAAAACTTTTTCATGAGTAAACATTTTATGTGAACTCTCATTGGCTTAGTCTGTGTAATCACGTGATTGAATGCGCGTTCACGCAAGAGGGGAGTCGGAATCTGCCGGGGAGTCGAAATATGGCACAACAACGGTACACCGCGGGAAAATGAAGCTTGAAGGGAGCTTTGTGTCGGGGCTGGAGCTTTTGCGGGTTGCGGTTGGCTTGCAGCTGGGGCCTCGGCAGCGCGCAGTTTCACACACTCTTCATACTGCAGTTTGTGCCACTGTTTTAGATGGTGAAAAAGATTTGTAGTGCTTCCACCCCTGGCTGTAACTTCTTTATGGCACTCCCTACATATGACATGGTTTTGTTTCTCATCAGAAACTTTGAATCCGAACCATCTCCATATTACTGAGCCGCTACTTTTTTGTTTACCAACTAATTTCTCCGCATGCTCAGCAGATGTTGTTGCTTCCTCCATGTTTGTTGAAGAGTGCCGGGCCGGCGGATTGTCTGCTCCAGAGTCCAGCCCCTCCCCTCTCTGTGCCTGAAAGAGGAGGGGCGTGGCCAGGGGCGTGCGAAGTAGTGCTGAGAGCTCCGGGTTAAAGCAGTTTGCTGGAGCAAGGCTCACAGCGCAGTTTGAACTACGCAGCCTATATCGATATATGCGATATGGTCAAATTTCATATCTCGTTTAAAAATATATCGATATATTTTTAATATCGATATATCGCCCAGCCCTACTTATAGTACTAGCACTGCACCGTTAGTAACTTTCAAAATGTTTATACTTTCTATATTTTTATAATGTCTTATATATTTTTTGCCTCCTGTTCCTCCTACAGTCATGCTTTCTCCACGCCCCCTTTAGGACTTATAGTTCGGGAATCATGGGTAATGTAGTGCATAATGGTCACCAGTCAAACAGAACGATTGTTCAAATAAGAATTAAGAGTTTTCTGTAAGTATCATGATTTCGCAAGAGAATAAATCCATGATAAAGGTGTAGAAATAATGCTTCACGCAGTTCAGTGCCTGTGTATGCTAACACGCTCTTGTGCTCTTTGCGTGAGATAGTTACTGAACAAAGTTTGGATCCATTTGATGCAAATACTATAGGGGTTTGATATCGGGAATGTTTTTTTTTTCTTTCTAATGGTGTTTCGTTGACATTATTAACCGATTTCAGGTGTTTTGTGCAACGATGGGTCGGTTAGCATTACCGCTAATATTGCTGCAGCACCATTTATTTTGAAAAAACGCTCTCTATAAAGTTGGGTCAATTAACAAATCCAAGTTAGGGATTGGGATCGCAATGTTTCACTATGGACATCATTGATGGCCAAATTGCTTGACACTGCCCAACCCTAAATACATTATCATCGACAGAAAACCCACTTTCTCTAATTGTTCTTCAGCATGGGGTTTGCTGTTCTCACTTCCCGATCTGCATAGAAATGAGCTGTACTAGAGATTAATCACTAGAGAGGGTGAAGGTAAGAATTATGGCCTTTGCAAGGAACAATGAGCCTAAATTTTAATGTTTTTGATGAAGGAATGGCAGTAAAAGATGCTAGAAATGCCAGTAAAGTTTATCCCCTTTAAGAACATGTATGGAAGGATGCTCATGTATAATTTCCCTGATGTCCATCCAAATCCTGGAATAATGCTATGAACATTGTACTGAGTCTTTGCATACCCCACTGGGAAAAAAACACTGGCCTATAGACTGAAAGGTTTATAGTTCAAACCCAGCGGCACAGGTTTGGTTGGTTGGTTGGTTTACAGGGCAGCCCGGTGGTGCCTTAGGTAACACTGCGGCCTTCCAGTTAGAAGGTTGCCAGTTCAAGCATTTGCTGTTCAACCTTCCTAGATGGATTTAGCTTGTCCTCCTTGTGCTTGCATGGGTTTGTTCTGGGAAATCCGGTTTCCCCCACAATCCCCAAAAACATACAGTTAAATTAATAGAATGTGATGAACTGGTGTCGCAAAGTGACCCCCTGTGACTCCGAAAAGGGATAAGCAGGTAAGAGTCCAGAAAACACTAAAAGGATGTTTAATTAAATAGTTGGATGTCAAATTTCTGAATGAACATGAGTGAATTTTAAGGTGAGTAAATGGCAGTATTCTAATATTACATTGCTTTTACCTGTAACGCTGCTTGACACTCATCAACCAGGCCCTGCACGAGGTAATATTTTGCCTCTGCCAATAACTCCTCTGTCTCCCTCCGGCTCTCAGGTAATGGGACAACTCCGTCCCTTAAATAGTTCAGGATGGTCCCAAAATGCTTCCCACACCGGTCAATCAGTATCCAACCTGGAGAAATGTGTTTTGTTTTTTTTTGTGTGTTTGCACACGCCACACTATGTTCAAACTGTTTATCAGGAGCCGTTACGTTTACCTTCACTATCGGTGAGGACCTCCATTCGACCACTGAACATTGCTTTCAACATTGTGTCCTGCTTGGTCAGGGTCTGCATGGTGGTGTAGTACAGGGCTCCTCCAACATTCAGCTTCACATATTTGGAACTTGGACTGGACCCCTTGAAAGATGTGGTCCGTGTCGTAGCTGCCGGCACAGCCGAGCTCACCACACTTTCTCCTGACATCTCTTCCTAAAAATTAGGCAGAAGAAGTTCACATTAATTAATATAATAATTTAGGCGGCACGGTGCCACAATGGGTAGCACTGTGGCCTTCCATTTAGAGGGTTGCCAGTTCAAGGCTCGCCAGTGACCTTCCAGGAAGGAGTTTGCATGTTTTCCCTGTGCTTGCGTGGGTTTCCTCCAGGTGCTCCCGTTTACCCCACAATCCCAAAAACATGCAGTTTGGTTAATTGAATAATCTAAATTCCCCTTAGGTGTGAATGTTGCCCTGCGATGGACTAGCGACCTGTCCAGGGTGTACCTCCGTGCGCTGGAGATAGGCACCGGCAGACCGCCGTGACCCCAAAAGAAAATAAGCGGGTTGGAAAACGAATGAATATTAATTTATTAATGAGTTTAAAATATTTAAAGGGTGAGGCACTTCCCTTCTTATCTCATATTCACAAAAAGTTCCCAATCACAGCAAAGTAATAACAATTACAATATTGTAAAGCTGGTACTTTTAATAAAATAAAAGTAATGCATTACTATTTTCAGGAATTATATAAATGACGTCACGTCTAGATGCGGTTTTGCGTCAATCCATTAGATTTTAATAACGTTTAAAATATATATTAACGTTCTATATAATTACGACTTGTAGGTAAACAAAACTGCAAATCGTCACAGGAAACTTGACGAGCTAACGTTAACTTAAGGAGGTAACAGTTACAGCAGATAATTGTCCTAATCTCAACACACTAAATAAAAATCACTCAAAGGACTGAACAGCACATAGCAGAACGTTTCCATTGAGCACATGCAATAAAAGTAACCTAAGAAACCAATTTAAAGAGCACAAAATGTCATTATTTACCATAGAAATCCCCCGATTCTTTCGGGCCTCCTGAAACGGGTTTAAAATGAGATCACTTCCGCTCGTCCCCAGGACCCGTGCGCGAGGATGTTATCGATCCTCGAAACTCAACCCTTGGTTTTTTACTCTTCTTAATGTGTGACAAATACACGTTTTTATATAAAATCTATTCAAATAAATTGTCTGATAAATACATAGAAACAACTGAATCGTTTCTAATTTCCACAGGTCTCAGTACTACATGCGACTTGCAAACATGTTTCTTCCGGAAGCTTTACAAGGTGACACACTCTGGATTAGAGCTGCGGTGTTTGGGGCGATCTTTTGTTTACATTAGATTTCGACACATTCTCAAACACTCAGGTAAAAAAATTATTTGGGAAAACACTGGTAATTTTCTTTACTTGTTGTCTGGATTTCGTTTATTGACTGACAGTGTCGCCATGGTTTTGCCACTTCGCTGAATGTTTCAACTAGGGTAACGTTTGCTAACGAGAAAACTAGAGTTTCTGCCTCTCTGTTTACTGTTATTCACTTGTAGAACTTGGTGGTTTTTTTAAAGATATCATCCATAGTTTTGATTTATTTGTGCATAAATTGCGTCATAAAGGTTGTTGCTTATGGAAACGACTAGTAAATAAATGTTTGATTTGTTTTAGGGTGATATGTTGTCAAATATTATTATGCACAATGCATTAATTGTTATATGCTCAATTTTTATATTATAACAAATAATAACATTCATTGTTATTTAAATATATAAATATACCTATTGGAATTAATGTAATCTCATTCATGGCATACCAATTATTATATTTGTTCAAATGTTTTCTTTATTTTAAAACAAAAAGCCATTTAACAGAATTAACACAATTGCTCCTCTGTTCAGTAGAGGCTGTCAGAGCTCCAGAACATGTTTGGGTATGCGGTGGTTTTCATGTGACCTACTGAAGCAGAGGCAGAAGCGAGGCAAATAAGGACAAGGTAACTGTGTGTTTATATGCAGTTGATGACAATTATTAACCCTCCACAAAATTGCAATTTTTTTTTATATTTCCAACCTTATATTCAAATCCAAACCCATCTTGCAAACTCATGCAAATTAGGTTAAATTAGCAAGTCATTAGACGACAGAGATTTTGTTGTAAAGCCACCGAAGGTAATGATTTCTTTGGCAGGCTTTTAGACTAGTTTAGATTTTTTTTTGTCATAATTCTGATTGATGTTTAATTTACAGCAAAGTTCAAAATGTTCACCGCCACGCAAACCTCCAAAACGGAGTTCCTGGACAAAGCCAGGGTTGCACGAGAGGAAAGGAAAGGCCACAAGGAGAAAGAAAGAGGCGCCACACTGATCCAGGCTCTGGTCAGAAGATTCCTTTGCCGCTGCAGGTTGCAAAGGGAAATCAGGTCAGGGTTGTTATGAACTGCTCTCGAACCAATGAAAGGATGCTATACAAGCTTTCTGCAAGAGGAAATGTTCATTTTTATACCATATATGTTAGTTAAAATAGCATATTTGCTTTCTTTTGCTTTTGCGGTTGAACATACAACAGATCATTTATGAACGTATGCCCTTACTTACTGTAAATATGTTATGATTGTGCCAGTTTTTAGTTTTTGACCTTTTCAATAGCATCTCTCTTGCTAAAATGCACTGCCAGGGAGCTGATAAAGATTGATCATTACCATTTCTGTTTTAGGAAAGAGTTTGATGACTTCATAGCAGCCACAGATGCAGGTTCCACAAAACGAAATGCTTTATCCATCTTCAAAATTACTAGGAAGCTATTATTTATATTAGGCAAGGAGGATAAGTTGGTAAGAACTGTAACACACTGTCTACTTCTGTTATTATGGTTTTATAAGCTGTATAAATGGGTATGACGGCTTGTTTTTGTATTAAACAGAGATTTGAGAAGCTGTGTAGGATAATACTAAGTACAATGGATGTGGAGAATGAACCTAAAGTAAGTGAACTCGCTCTTTTCACACATTTATTCGTTCTTACAAATGATTGATTTAGTTTTTCTGCTTCTTTCTAGGTTTGGTATGTATCCCTCGCCCTTTCGAAAGATCTCACCATCCTCTGGCTGAAACAGATCAAAGACGTTCTCTGGGTCTCGTGTGAATTTCTGAAAAAACTGAAGGTATTTCCTAATTATTGCATATTGTATTTTACGAGTTCTGTCAATCAATCACACAATGCTTTGCAATTAATTGCGATTAAAAGATTGAACCATTTTGGATATGAAATGGAATCAACTAATGTAAACTCAAGACAAAGAAACAATTTAAATTTAAAATCTGATTGTGAAACTTTTAATTAACTTGTAATTTTCTCATGTAAAAAAACAATAAACCATTAATATCCTGTTGCCTTGAAAAACATATTTATTATAGTTAATTGATCACAAAAACAAGTTTCAGAAACACTAAAGGAAACATAAAAGACCCTCTGACTTTTTAAAACCTGAATAAACTCCTCAGCCGTGGTCATGTGATAGAACTCCGGTCACATGATCAAGTTGGAACTAAATACATTGGTGAAAAGGCAGAAATTAAAGGTTATTATTATAATAAAGATTGTGACAAAAAGGCCTTCATTCACACGGAACCGAATTACTAACTTAATTGTGTGAATTCTTTTTTTATGTTAAATATATGAAATTATTCGCATGCTAATTTTGACAGCACTAGATTTTATATATAGGTTCACTTCAGATAATTAGATTTGGACAAAAAGAAGGTTCACTTCGGATAATTAGATTGCGCACTAAATGTGGCACCCATTTCAGAATGCGAGCAATTATAATACACAGATTATTTAGACGTAGAGTGCAACATTTCAATCCTTTATTTCTAGAAATGTTGTTGATTCTTCCTCACAGATCTTGGAAATATTTTACCTGAAATGTAAAAAAAAAAAAGGTGGGCTTCATAAAAAAAAGGTTGGCTAAAGGGCTGTAAACTATCAATTAGAAGCTAATAAAATATTCTTAAAACTATAGAAGAATGTGTCGGGTCTCATCTGCCCGAGATCATTTAAAAAAATGCTGGGCGTGTACAAGATAAGTTGAGGTCTGGCTGTGGCTTGGCTTTTGATAACAAATATCAGAGATAAGTGCCTAATAATAGCCAATAAAAAGCACACATACCTGCACTGAATTGGGATTGTAACCACATCACTAGCTGCCTAGGTTTGCCGTTCTACAGTTCTCGTAGCTTACTCGAGGAAAAGTCATGCTTCAAATCCAAAGTTTCCACGTTTCGATTGTTTGTGGCCAACCAACTGCTCGAATCTCATGAACTGGTGTTCAACCACAGGTGAATCTAATTCATCCAGCAGACTGGTGACTTAAAGTAGCATTACTTAACAGTAAAGAAGCCCGTCCCATTTCACACCCTCAGTAATGGCTCCCCATGGAAGTGAAATATCACAAAATCTGCGAAAGAAAGTCAGGCTACAAGAGGATCAGCAAAGCTTTACAGATCAGTCAGAATACTGTAGCAAAAGGGATCCAAAATGCAAGAAAGATGGAAGTGCAACCATCATAGTCCAGACATCTCAACAGGAGCATCTTTTGATGAGAAATGCTGAAGAAAATCACAAAATATCGTAGTACTTCTGAAGGCTACACTCAATCTACATGAAGTGCTGACCATAACAGGTGTCTAGAAGACACTCTCCATGAGTAGGTTACCTCAAGAGATCCTGGGGCTGCTGTATCTTCGCATGTTCGTGGAATGGAAAAGTGTGGTAGGATAAGTTGCACCAGCAGAGCTAGGAACCACCTTTGAGGGCATTGTTGGCAAGAAAAAGGTGTTTATTTGGAGTTTGACGAGTGATTATTTCCTGTTTTGTCTTTACTTTCTGCAGCCCGACATCCTGCAAGATAACAAACTGGTGACCATGTACCTGACGTTGCTGATTACCTTCACTGACACGTCGACATGGAGAATCGTCAGAGGAAAGGGTTCGTGTCGCGTCTAACTAGAGCTAGTTAGATGATGCAGAGAAAAACACATATTAGGGGTGTAACGGTTCATGGTGATGTATTGAACCGGCCTGTTCGGTTAGGTCCACTTGCGAACCATTTCGGTATTTTTTTTGTTTGTTATTAAATACTTTAAATTTATTATTAGCGCGATATTAAGCGCAGCGGAACAATATTCCTAGGCGAGTTTCCGCACGGACGCTATTGAGTGATGCAGAGTAGAGCTGCACGAGTAGATGTGTTGCCTGCCACAAACCCGATCTCCGTGGAACAATGTCGCCATACAACTTTAAATTTATCCACTCGTCTTTCCCCGTTATTTTAACAGAGAAGCCAAAGTGTTCCCAAACAGGAGACTGTAGTAAGGTGGGAGGGTCTTCAAGCTCTGGCTTCTCTTTCGCTGTTGCCATGATGCCATTTCTCAAGGGTTTTTTCTACTGCTTGAGATATTGTCACTGCAACCAGATCTGTGCTCTCTTCAGAAAATGTGGATAGGTTCATCTTTTTAGCCAAAAACTTAAAACTTGAATAGTTCGTTTTGTTGATATACAAGCTGAAGCTGTTGGTGATGTGAAAAGTTTTCAGGTGCAATTTATTTAAAATATGACCTAAATGGGTCGCTTTATTTTTATTTGAAATGTTACAAAATGTGTGTAGTTTATTATAAGAGTGCAATTTATTTAAAATATCATCCAAATGTGTCACTTTTATTTATTTTATGCAAGAATTCTACTGTGTATTGGCAGCTTTTCAAAATAAAGATTTTGTAAGTTCTTATTGTTTTGTACCGAAAATAAACCGAACCGAACTCTCCAAGACACTGTACTGAACCGAAAACGATTTTAGCGTACCGTTACACCCCTAGAACATATCCATTACTAGTATTTGCTGTGTTTTGTTCTTAAAGGAGAGGCATTGAAGCCTGCTTTAAACAGGATTTGTGAGAACATCATGGGGCATCTCAATCAAAAAGGCTTCTACTCTGTTCTTCAGGTACTCTTCGTCCAAACAAATCAATCTTTGTTGTAAACTGTCCTTATGCTGCTGTACAAACAGAATTTCTTCATTGTGGGATTAATAAAGTCCATCTTATCTTATCTTATTTATCTTAAAAGTTCAGCGAAGTCCTGCGGCGTGGTGTAGTGGTAGTGCGCAGGACACATATTTGCTGTTGCACAGGGCTCGAATCCCGAACTCGTTGTCTTTGCCATCCCACCCCATTCTCTCTTCTCCTGATTTCCTGTCACTCTCCACTGTCCTATCCATTAAAAATAAAAAAAATCAATAAAGGCAACTTCCAAAAAATAATAATAAAAAAAAAGTTCAGCGAAAGCTCAGGAAATTCACATTTTATTATTTGTTACTTGTAGATTCTGCTCACAAATGGATTAGCGAGATCCAGACCTTCACTTTCCAAAGGAACCCTCACAGCCATTTTTACGTTGTCCCTCAGGTGAGTGGCCATTAAATCTGAAACATGTTATGGTCTGTTTTTTTTTATTAGTGTGCAAAGCTGTCTTCTGATTTGTTTCAGGCCGGTTATTGCAGCACATTTTTCTGATAACCTGCTGAGATCGTTCCTCCTCCACATCCTGTCAGTTCCGGCTTTCATCTCACACCTCAACACACTCACTCCAGATGTAAGGTTCCACATAAATTGCAAACATAAATGATCTGTAAATGACTACTTTTCTATCCGTTACAGTGCATGGTCACCATCCAGACCCATGACCTTTTCCGCAAGTTTGTTTTGTTTTTAAGCCGAGAGGAGCAGTGTTTGGATATCTGTGTCTGTCTGGAGGGAAGCCACACTCTGTGCTTACTGGGTGAGCCCTCCTGTCCAGAGATCTCTGTGTGAACTAATATTGTATTTTTACAGGATCAGTTTTAAGGTGCATAAGATTCAAGGTTATATTAGTTTTGGCTTTTTTTTAAATCATATTTTCTTTATAGTTCAGTTATAATTCAGTTCTTATAAAACTAATATAGTATATAAAGCTAATACAGTGGAACACCGAGATACGAATGCTTCAAGGTACATTATATTCGAGATGTGAAAAAGTTTTTGCTTCGAGATACAAAAAAAATTCCAAGATACGAAAAACACCAACAGTTCTGCTCTATTATCCTCTTGTTAAGTCTGCCGTCAAGGAACAGATTAATTTCGTATCTCAGGGTACCACTGTATATGATTTTATTTTAGTATTTACACTTCTGACGAATACTTTAATGAGTTTTTCTTTAATCATCCACTCAGAGGCTCAGCTTCCTGTGACTAGTGCAGATTATACTTAAATATATCTCTCAGTTCCTAGCAGACTTTTACATTTTATTTTCAAAACTGATTTACCATACTTGTTTTAATAGTTGAGAAAATGTATATTTTTAAATAAGTTTTAAACCTTTTTATACTAAATACAACATATAGCCATGAAACAAACAAACAAACAAACTTAAATATATCTCAAACTCATTTATTTCTAGTCAAATAACATTTGTAGATATCTGTGTTTATCACTAGTAAAAATGGAGTTTGAAATATCTCTAATACATTTAGAGATATTGTACCAAACTTTTGTAGGTACCTCCATTTCCATTGGAGGAATATGACAACTTTTAGAATTGTACTTATCTTGACTATTTGAATAAATATTGTATATATCTTCAGTACCTATTAGGGCTAGTCACAATAACACTGCGGATTATCTTGGTAATTACGACTTGTCAGATAAACATCTGTGACTGGAATTATGTCTTGTTAAAATAGAGTTAGTACGGAAAGAGTATTAAATGTTAAAGCAGCTTGCCATGCCAGGAGAGCTATTATGAGAAACGTTCTAAGAAAGAAATTAAAGGGGGGATTATGCAAAATGTACTTTATTGAGCGTTATGTTGTGTTATGTCATTAAAAATGCACCTGAATCATGACTTTGAATCATTCATGGATATTTGAGTAATCCTTGAATCTCCTGCGGTAGACATTGTGGAGTGCTGAAACGCTCTGTTTCGCGAAGCCCCGGTCCTTTTGCGTAGCTCCGCCTCTGTCCCCCGTCTGCTGCTGCACCGCTGCTGCACCGCTGCTCCGCCTCCAGCTCCGGCAAAGACTCGCGTCTACGGCTGAGGGAGCTACTGTTAGCAACAGCTGGTCTCACTACGTGTCGACGAAGCTCCTCGTTCAGAGTGTTTTTCTCTATAGTTCTCCGGATTACAAAATGACTTCTACAAGGAGATGTATGTTTGGATGCCAAGGAGAGAGCCCTCTCTTTACGCTTCCCAAGGACTACACACTTCGTCAAAAATGGTTTAACAGTTTCACAGCAAAACATAGTTTCATTATGATGCATTTTTTTAATTTCCTAGTAAAATGCTGCTACGAAATGGTGTAAATTTACAAGAGGATATTCACCAAGCAGACACGTCTTGAAAAAGTCTCTGTACTTGCTCCGGTTCCGCCAAAAACTGCATCCAACGTAGGATCATGTGCATAGGCTTGTACAGTATCCTCCGTTGGCATTTTGCAAAAACTCGATTTTATTGTTTTTACTTTGAAAATGTAGCGGCGCTCGGAAAATGAAAACCAGTGGCAGTGCGCATGGACTATGACGCACTGAAGGGGGCGTGTCAGAAAGAAGGAGGGGCCTCTTAAGGAGACAGGTGAATATCAGAGCGTTACGCGCAGCCAAGATGTTAAGTCAAATTTCTATGAGGTTGTTTATGACAAATACAGCGATTACAATCCAACTGTAGGTAAAATTGTTACTTGAGTGTGCTATAAAACGACACTATATGCCTGAAAAACATATAATACCCCCCCCCCCCTAACATTCTATTAGATATGCCATATGTGGCTTTACCGCTTTCTTCCTTCTATTACGTTTTACTCATTGTGAGATCGTATGTGCACGAGCCGACTCGAAATAACAAGAGATGGAAAGGAAGGAGTCATAAACGTTCTTGAACAAAGGATCAAAATCTTTCCACGCTAATCTCATGCATATCCTCACTTGTTCCGATCTCATTTCCCGTTTCAGGCAATCTCATTCAACTTGGTTACTTCAATGTAAAGGTCTTAGAGCAAGAGGCAGGTCACTTTGTAAAGGATCTGACTGACATGTTGTCATACTGCCAGAGATACGTTTCTCAGAAGAAATCCAATCTCACACACTGGCATCCTGTGCTGGGCTGGTTCTCTCAGAGTGTGGACTATGGGTAAGTCAGAGGTTCTGGACAAAAGACAGCATCTCATTATACTCTTCTGCTCCATTTTTCTCCTTGTTTTCTCTTTCTTTGTGTCTCATCCAGACTTAACGAGTCAATGCCGTTGGTAACAAGGCAATTACAGTGTCTGTGGGGAGTTCCCGTGATCTGCACCCTGTTCTGCGATGTTCTCAGCAAGAAGCTTGAAGCACAAGACCCCACCCCACCCCCAGTTCCTCAGTCAAGCTCTTTGCAGAATAACCTGCCCGTCAAAAGTGAGAAAACACATGTTTTTTTTTCTCTTTTATGCAGATGAAACGTGAAACGGTTTAAACAAATAATTAGAATTAATTTTATGTTTCCCATATTACAGAGTACCTACATTAAGTTACAGATAATCTAAAGAAATGGATATTTAAGGATATGTTTTTATATAGCGCTTTTAAGCAGCAGCAAGCAGCAATCAACGGGGCCTCGCATGTCATCTCTATATTCTTGTCAAATGTGGTGAAACTGCACAAATAATGTGAATTGTTTGTTTTATAATGCCAATATTTGAGAGTATATACATTGTCTATACTCATATTAAGTTATAGACAATCTGATAATGTATAAAAATGCATATATAATTAAAGCTGTAAGCAGCAATCAAAGGATCCTCGCATCTCATCTCTATATTCTTGTCACATGTGGTGAAACTGAACAAATAACGTGAATTGTTTGTTTTATAATGCCAATATTCCAGAGTATTTACATTGCCTATATTAACATAAAAATGCATATGTAATTAAAGCTGTAAGCAGCGATCAAAGGGTCCTTGCATCTCAGACACTATTTTGCCTTTGTGGCCTAAATTTTACCAAATTTTATTTAGCAGATGTTTCCAAGTGAGGACATTTGCTTTTAACATTTTTTTTAAATTAGGAAAAACTAAATAATGCAAACCATAATGCAAACCATAATGCAAATGTAATTTCAGCAGGTGGCGCTGTGACTGTGTGTAATGTTTTTCTGTTGGACAACATTCTTGTCAAGTGTGGTGACTACACCAAAAAAAAAACTACATTTTCTCTGGCAATGGCTGCATTTCCTCTTGCCACCTGATGGTGTTATAACTGGTACTGTATGTTGCTATGGAGATGTGTTCACGGACTGATTGTTAACATAACTAATGAGTTTAGGACCAATCAGACATTATATGTTAAAAACCATCGAAATTCAGCATCCTGCCAGGAACCCAGTTTAACAAACCTTTGCTATTGGGAGAGACTGCCTGAGTTTGATGATGACATAAAATGAGTCTGAGGAATTCTTTAAAATGTACTGCCTGCAGAAAACTGATTTCCTGTTCGCTTTGGTAACTCAATACAACAGACTTTTTTGTAGGTCTTGGTCCCCTATATAGGTCTCCTATTTATGTGTAGCGAATTTCAATCATGTACAGTGATACCTCGAGATTAATCCGTTCTGCAGTGGCCTTCGTTCTTGGAGTTCTGTTATTGCAACAAAGTGATTCTGGAAGCAATGTTTAAAACGTTATCACAGCTTGAAATAATATATTTAGTTTTAGTGTCATATTTAGCTTTAAAACACCTAGAATTCTCAACTGCTAGAGGGAGGAGAGAGAAAAAAGGAAAGAGCGACCGGATTTTTAAATTATTTCACAGATGAATGCTACACATTTGAGTGCCCGTGTTAAGTTACTATCTGAGAAGTTGTCACAGTTTCCCACAGATTTTTTTTTTCTCGTATTGCTTTATTTCTCAACAGTCTCCCTTTTTTCTGTGATCTTCTGGCTGCTTATACTCTAACTTTAATTGTATAATTGGCTTGCCACCCATGGGTTTTTCCGTTCTACGCCTCTCTACTCTCTTGTGTCTTCATTGTCTTCTTGCACTTCCCTGATCGTTTCCACCTGGTTCATTGTTAGCTCATCATTTTTCCCGCTGTGCCCTCTGTCCCGTGCTAATTATCTGTGCTATATTTTAGCCGCGGCTGCCTGCATGCAGCGCAAGGTTATTGTTTTGCGACTCTGAACATGAGTTTGTTATGTCCGTGTCTGAGTCTAACAGGCTATCTGACTGTTGATATTATTCTTCTGGTCTTGTTTGAGTTATTTTTGTTTTTCTTTAGTTTAGTACTAGCTTCCTCTCCTTTGGTTTTTAGTTTTCTCCCCTCGTGGAGGTTTTACTTTGTAAATAAAGTCTTTAATCTCCTTCATTTGAGTTCTCAGTCTGAAGTTTTTGACAGATGTTTGAGAAATACTCATTTACTTAATGTGTTAAATGTACATTTATGTAAAACACAAAGTGTATATTTAGTACTGGGTGATAATAATGTTATTTTAACTGATTTATTACATATAATATCAGTATTTGTTGTGATTGAGATAATGCTTATGTCTTGTGCATGGTTAGATCTATTCAAGAGAGCGTTTCAGAAGTCTGCATCTGTGCGCAACATCCTGAAACCAGTCGGGGGGAAGCGTGTGGACTCGGCAGAGGTGCAGAAGGTGTGCAGTGTTTGTGTTCTGTATCAGACAGCCCTCACCACACTCACACAGATCCGTCTGCAGATTCTCACTGGTACGTTGCTTCCATACAGTTATTTTAACTTTAAAGGCCTTGTGTGGATATGTGTTGGAAATACTAAGTATGTGATGTCCACATTGTAGGGCTGACCTATCTGGATGAGCTGCTGCCCAAGCTGTGGGCATTTATCTGCGAGCTTGGTCCACAGGGAGGACTCCGTCTCTTCCTGGAGTGTCTCAATAATGACACAGAGGAGTCAAAACAGCTTCTAGCGATGCTGATGCTCTTCTGTGACTGCTCCAGACATCTCATCACGTAAGCTTGTACTACTGTCTCATCACGAGGAGTGTGGAGTAGCTTTTGTAACTATTCAAAATAGTCTATAATAGTATTCGTATACTCTTCCCTGTTGATGACCTCACCTGAATTTTCCATCCCATGTATTTTTACAAACTGAATACATGCAGTTTATGAATTCCAAACCAAAAAAATGTACACCCCATATAATATTCATATTTCTATATAATGTTTTTACAATGGTCAACAATTCAAATCGACAAAATTCAAATAGTTTTTGCAGATCTCTACACATTTGCCAAATAAATCATGGAGGTACAAAAGATCTGGGACAGATTGCTGTGATGCAGAAGCACTCTGTTGTGCAAGCTCTCACCTGTTTAAAATTTGCCGAAAAAAGACGCGCTACGGACGTAATGCAGATGGAGGGAGTGTGAAACGGGCGTTAGGCTTATTTGCTCATTGAAGAAAAACGTTTTCATTTTGTGTGTCTACTCACAAATGGACATCCCGGAACCAACTTCCAGTGAGAAGCTCCACCTTTCTCCCATGATGCATGTGAAATGCTTTTACATTGCAGGATTCTTGATGACATAGAGGTGTATGAGGAACAGATTTCTTTTAAAATGGAAGAGCTGGTCACCATCTCCTCATTCCTGAACTCGTTCGTTTACAAGATGATCTGGGATGGTATTTTAGGTATGCTGGATTTAATTAGCGAAACATGTTATCTCTTATTTTTTATACTCATGTTATTCTTGCTGATTATTTTGTTTGGATGTTCTTTGTGTGTTCATTGTTTCAGAGAATGCCAAAGGGGAGAAGCTGGACTTATTTCACAGTGTTCACGGGTGGCTTATGGTTCTGTATGAGCGGGACTGTCGAAGGAGATTCACGCCTGAAGAACACTGGCTCCGGAAGTCTGTCTGGCTTTACTTTTTATTTACACGTGGCTTGTTCTTTATGTGGAAAGCTAAATGTATCTGCAAAGAAAGTAATATATTTTTTTGCTTCAACACAGGGACCTGAAGCCTAGCCTGTTGTTCCAAGAGTTGGAGAAAGGCAAGAAGAGAGCTCAGCTGTTGCTCCAGTACATTCCTCACGTCATCCCTCATAAAAATGTGAGATTTTAAAGTTTCAATCTTAATTCTCAGTTAATTTGAACCCTTATTGGTATATTTGACAAACTCGGATGACCAAAGAACCCTGCATTGTTTTTCAAAGGATCTAAAAGCATGTATTAAACTGGTTTTGGACGCAAATTGGTCGAATTTCAGCTATGACTATAGAAACTAATATTAAACATGAGGCATAGATGATAATATTCCAATAAATTAAATCCATATGTAGACAGAATGGTTGAAATCTTACTGAATGTGTTCACACTAAAAAGGTAGCAGAAGCTAATGTTAGCTTGTTTTAGCAGCTCGTAATAATTACTAGAAGATATATATTTCCTGCTGTTAGCCCAAAATGGAAAGCCACAGGGTAATAAACGTACTCAGTCAATGGTAATATTCCAATACATTTTATCCATATGTAGACAGAATGATTGAAATTTTACTACACAGACTCAAAAGTTAGCAGAAGCTAACGTTAGCTTGTTGTAGCAACTCCTTAGAATTTCTGGGAGATCTGTGAGATTTTCGTTCGCCATAAACGGAAAAGTCACAGGGTAAAAAATGTACTCAATAAATGACAATATTCCAATAAATTATGTCCATGAGTAGACAGAGTGTTCAAAGTTTTACTTGGTGTTAACACAGTCTCTAAAGTTAGCAGAAGTTAACGTTAGCTTGGTGTAGCAACTCTTTATAATTGTTGGGAGATCTGTGAGATTTCCTGCTGTTCGCCCATACGGAAAAGCCAAAGGGTAATTAATTTACTCGATCAATGCCAATATTCCAATAAATTCTATCCATAAGTAGACAGAGTGTTTAAAGTTTTACTTAGTGTTAACACAGACTCAAAAGTTAGCAGAAGCTAACTCCTTATAATTGCTCCAATAAATTTTATCCATAAGTAGACAGAATGGTTGAAATGTTACTCAAAATTTAAAAGCTAACGTTACCTTGTTTTAGCAACATTTAATAGTTCCTGGGTGTTATTGTTAACTGTGTGAACCACCACACAACTTCCAAAGCAGTCCTTTTTTCTTTTTTTTTTATGGAGTGAAATAAACTCAATTCCTAAGCCTCAAGAGATATTTTCAGAAAAAGCACACCATTGTTGTTTCTCTTTGCAACTCTTTCTGGGTGCTTCCAATCTGCAAATGGATGTTCTGTAGTTAAGTCTACTGATATCTGTTTATTGTTGTGTTCATAACGGTGTGCTGGTCTCTTTCTGCCCCAGAGGGTGCTGTTGTTCCGGAACATTGTGACAAAGGAGAAAGAAACTCTGGGATTGGTGGAAACAAGCTCCGCCTCTCCTCATGTGACTCATATAACAATTAGACGCTCACGCATGTTGGAGGTAGACGCTGCATTGTCATGCTAACTTAGAAATACATCTACTTGGGATTGTTGTATGATAACAGTAATGTCCAATTTTTTCCCCCTTTTGATAGGATGGTTATGACCAGCTGCGACGTCTTCCTGTCAACTCCATCAAGGGGGTGATCCGAGTGAAGTTTGTAAATGATTTAGGAGTGGATGAGGCTGGGATTGACCAGGATGGTGTGTTTAAAGAGTTCTTAGAAGAGATCATCAAAAAGGTTTTCAACCCGGCGCTCAATCTTTTCAAGGTAAACTAATTTCCTCCTTTATCTGTTTTGTCCAGTGTTTTTTCCAGACACACTCGATGATGTTGAGATAAGGGGGGCTCTGTGGGGGCCATACCATCCCATCGAGTACTTCTTCTTTTTTCTGCTGCTTATAAGTTACTAAAGAGACAGTATCCGTGTTAGTAAATGTACACTAATAAACAATCATTTTGTTTATCTCTAAACGCATTTTAGAGTATTTTTCACACCTGCATTATTTTTAAAGTACTGTAATCGTTAACCTCAACTTTATTCTGATTTTCAGACCACCAGTGGGAATGAGAGATTATACCCCTCCCCCACATCCAGCATCCACGAGAACCACCTTCAGCTATTTGAATTCGTTGGAAAGATGCTGGGAAAGGCCATGTATGAAGGCATTGTGGTAGATGTGCCGTTTGCCTCGTTTTTCCTCAGCCAGGTTCTCGGTCACCATCACAGCACCTTCTATAGCTCCATAGACGAGCTGCCGTCACTTGACTCAGAGTTTTACAAAAACCTCACGTCCATTAAGGTCAGTGCCAGCATCGTCGTCTAGAAAGCTTGGAACATCTCTGATTTAAAGTTTGATGTGTTTAGAGAGAAAGGGATGGATTCCATGTGAATGATTCACTTCCATAACAAAAAAGTGTTGGTGTTCTATTAAAGTCTGTAGTGGTCTATTACTTGGCAATTAAATCCAGTATTTTGTTCTTGGTGATAAAACATTACTTTCTAGGTGTTTAACCCTTATTTGTTATTGGGGATGTTTTCAGTCTAAATTTGGCCACAAATTCAGCAAACTGATCGGTTTTGGTTGACAAATCTTATTTCTACACATGTTAAAAAAAAAAATCAAAGATGCCTTTTGGACACTTTTACTACACTTTTGTATTGTTTGTGGCTGTTAGCCGCCACTAAATTAAACTGCTGTAAAAATCTTTGTTCGTTTGAATGGAACTCTTTATCTACGCCAGTTCTAGTTATATGTACATTTTTTTTTATCTGAACAATCCACAAGGGTTAAGACAAAGTCTTACATTTTCAATGCTGAAATAAGGCCTTAAATCTAATTTCAAAGCTATTAAAAGTGGCATTGCCCCTCACTGCACTGTCACTCTCAGGTTCATTACAGCAAGAAACAGGCAAAGCTTCATAGTCATGCAGCACTGTTCAATATCATTCATTCACCTTTGATACTTCAAAATGCATCTTTGAATTATTCTCTGTTGCATAAAACTAGTAAATCCAAACTTTTAAGTGTTCAGTCTTTAGAAGGTTCTATAGCACAGTTTTGGAGCCCACGGCTGAGTGTTGCTAGCAAAGAACCATAAAAACAAGAACTTTGGAATTACCCGTGATCATCTGGTGGAAAGGTTTATTGGGTTCTTGGATCTTTTTACCGATTCGTTTGTATGAATCTTAAAGACAGGGTTTGGGATTTCTGGGAGCCAATGTTTTATATACAAACCACCCCTACACCAAAGTGGTTTATACCCATAGCTTTGCTGCAATTGTCACAGACACCGTAACGCAGCCACTAATCACAGAGGAATCAACTGTGCCATTAACGGCTGGATTTTTGCAGATAAATGAGTGGAAACAGAGCATGCATGTGTTGCAAGTTCAGAGACAAGCACATTTTGATTGCAGACTTTGTTTTTCAATCGGCATGCCATTTCAAATATGAATGTGTATTGGTGTATTTTTTTATTTCCAGCGTTATGATGGGGACGTAAGTGACCTTGGTCTCACGTTATCATATGACGAAGAGGTTATGGGGCAGGTGAGGAACTTTAGTGTCTGATAATTCTGTGTTCTTGTTTTTTTTTTTTTTTTGCATTAATTCTCAGCTTTATTGTCACCACACAGTTAGTCTGTCATGAGCTGATTCCTGGTGGAAAGACCATGCCTGTCACTAATGAAAACAAGTAAGTCAAGTTTGGACATTGTTGGGTATCGTTTGACAAGTAATCACTAACAAATCCACACCTAATCACTAACAAAAAACCCACATAATCCAAGTGCAGGGGCTGGGAAAGTTTGTCATTGAGGACAAGAAGACCGTTTAGCTTCATTCTTTATAAAACATCTGATCACACTAAATAAAGTCCTCTCAGGTTGTTAGGGGCTACTGGTAAATGTGAAGAAGCAGTGGTGAAATTAAGAGAACCTCCAAGGCGTTTTAAGAATGAAAGATAGGCTCCGGTGCGAAGAAACCCTGAAAGAAAATCAAGAGAAAGGATGTCTTACTCTTGTGAAAGTTCCTTCTTTAACGCTGTAGGAATAGTTTGTTGTCAGAGTCATTATCTGACCAATAGTCTAATATATTTAACATTTCTTTCTGTACTGTTGATGTTCCGCTCAATATATCAACCTGTGAGATTCAACGTTTATTTTCAGCCCAATTTTTAACATAAATGTTTAAATTTCTTGGCAGTAGTTCCAGGTTTTTTATCAATGCCATGGATGTTTACCTCTACTTCCGATTTTCTTTCCACGGATGACAACTTGAAACTTCTCGTAGGATGTCAATTTGAAAGACTGATGCACTGCATAGTGTTTCTTTAAAATATCAGCAAATTTTAAAGAACTAACTAAACTTATTAAAAGCAAATAAAATCGGGCCTAAAATGGATCCCTGTGGCACACCACAGTACACAGAGGCATCATGCCATGTTTCCGTCCCAAAGGACCAAGTAGACCCTTAAAGAAAACTGATTGGAAGCACTTTCCCACCCAACAAACGCCCATGCTCCATATGCCCAGGCAGTGTAGCATGGTTATCCATGTCAAAAACCCAGATGAGATCCAGCAACAAAACAGCTTATTTACGAGCATCTAGAGCAGGGGTGCTCACACTTTTTCAGCTTGCAAGCTACTTTTAAAATGACCAAGTCAAAGTGATCTACCCGCTACAAAAATGTAAAACATCAATCCACAAACAATTATTTTCAACTTTTTTGAGAATTGACAAGACACACATAATAATTAATTATTTACATTTTTTGTAATAATGTGAGTTTAATTTGATGACTTGCACTGAATTGAATCATTAGAACAGTTGTGTGTGATCTGAATTTGGTGGTAATAGAGTGATTTTTATGGGAGCATTTGAGCTTTGATCCAAATAATCAAGAATAAAAAATGATGCTCTAATAAAATGTAAAAATTTTTATTGAAACTGAGTCGTACAGTACAATATGCAGGTGAGGAGTGGGGTGTTGCTTGATTTTGGTTGTAACAGATCAATTCAGAATGAAGTTATGAAGCATATTCTGGGTAAAACATATTTTGATCTGGTAATTTGCAAACGGTCCCTAAGCGATTCCATGTCAGCGGGTTGCTCATAGACGGTAATGTGTTTCTGCAAATGCCTTTTGATAAAAAACGTTTTGTAGTTTGTCCGCTACATAACACAGATTAAAAATAGGTATTATTTTTTTACTAAGAACATCCGCAATCCGTGAATCTGCAGATAACTTTACTGAACTGTGACGGGATCGATGATCGGCTGAAATTCTTTCAATTTCACGCCGCGATCGACCGGTCAATCGCAATCGACGTAATAA
This sequence comes from Danionella cerebrum, assembly GCA_007224835.1. Lineage (NCBI taxonomy): Eukaryota > Metazoa > Chordata > Actinopteri > Cypriniformes > Danionidae > Danionella > Danionella cerebrum. The sequence goes on from SRMA01027314.1 coordinate 765,044, forward strand.
GCACCCCTGATCTAGAGCAATCAAGATATCACTATGCACGTTTAACAGCATAAATTACGGTAGTTCTTGATTGGATCCCAATGTGATTAAATATAATATAATAATTAATTCATCCCACTTATTATTCAATTTCGGGGTGACTGGTGCCTATCTCCAGCGCACATCAGACGAGAGGCGTGTTAATATAATAATAATTATATATCGTGTTAATATAATAATAATATTATACATAAATACGACCTTAGTCAACTAAAATAACTGAATTCTTTACCAAAATAATATTCATTATTAATCTGTTACAACTGGAATGAATATTTGATTCTCTTTTGTTCCTCCAGGATAAGCTACATCCACCTTATGGCCCATTTCCGCATGCACACTCAGATCAAGGAGCAGACAGCGGCATTCATCAGGGGTTTCCGGTGCATCATTAATCCAGAGTGGCTGCACATGTTTTCCACCCCCGAGGTCCAGAGACTCATCTCTGGAGACAATGCTGAGATTGACCTGGATGACCTCAAGTAAATGATTCTTAGCATTTACATGCAATAATGTGTAACTGTACACTACTTAAACACGTGTACTGCTGGGATGCTGGAGACACGAGTTGTTCAATTATGCTGTGTATGCATGAAAGAAACTTTCAGGATGGAGAGAAGTATCATCACAGCACAAGTTAGCATTTGGGAGGGCCCTCTCCCTTCCTCTCAGAGCAGCTGAGCTCAATTTTTAGCCCCATTTGTCTTTTCAGCTGATGATCATCACAAATGTTATTCTTAGAAATTACATAAAATCCCACACAGTATTGTCAACAACTCTTAATGCTGAACGTCTTTCGAAAATGAGCTGTCTTACACTTTCCTTTGGCTTTTTCCACATAGTGATTTGTGCACACATGCGCACATTGAAAATGCAATCCGTGGAACTCTGCTCTTCAATGGAAATCTGCTTCCCCATTTTCCGTCTGGCACTGATATTTGATATTTACATCTTAGCAAGTGACCATGGCATAAACAACATAAGCAATGGCCATCCTTGAATTCTTAGTCTCCAACCACTGATTTCTTTTTTTTCTTCTAAAAAATTACCCATTTTTGTATCATGGATGTTTTTTTTTTCTCTTGCATCGTTATGTATGATTAATAATGAAGTAGAAGTACTAGGGGTGTAACGGTACGCTAAAATCGTATTCGTTTCGGTACAGTGTCTTGGAGAGTTCGGTTCGGTTCATTCGGTTCGGTACAAAACAAGAACTTACATAATCTTTATTTTGAAAAGCTGCCAATACACAGTAGAATTCTTGCATAAAATAAATAAAAGTGACACTTTTGGGTGATATTTTAAATAAATTGCACTCTTTATAAAGAAAAACACATTTTTTTAAATAAAAAATGAAATACTGCAACTAATTAGGATAGATAGGATAGATTAACCTATCCACATTTTCTGAAGAGAGCACAGATCTGGTTGCAGTGACTACCTCCAGCAGTAGAAAATGTTAGATGTGTTGCCTGCCCGATCTCCGTGGAACAATGTCGGCATACAACTTTAAATTTATCCACTCGTCTATCCCCGTTATGTATTTTAACAGAGAAGCCAAAGTGTTCTCAAACACGAGACCGTAGTGAGGTGTCTTCAAGCGCTGGCTTCTCTTTCGCTGTGTCCATTTCTCACAGCTACTCGTGCAGCGCTACTGTGTTTCACTCAATAGCGTCCGTGCGGAAACTCGCCTAGGAACATAGTTCCGCTGCGCTTAATATCGCGCTAATAATACATTTATATAATTTAATAAAAATACCGAATACCGAAACGGTACGTAAGTGTACCGAACCGAACAGTCCGTACCGAAACGGTTCAATACATCCCCGTGAACCGTTACACCCCTAAGAAGTAGCATTAATAAAAGCTTGTAAAAGCGCAGTTTAAAAGCCAATGTGAGTAACACAAACCCCATTAACTTTCCAAAGATGAGAAAGAGATATGCCAAATAGATTGCTATTGCTAAAGTCTTAGCTATTGCTAAACAAACCCCCTATTTTTCTTCAAAGATATTGCCGTTGGCTTTTATTTAATCTATTTTGAATGCCTATTTTAAGTCAATGGCAAATTTTGAACCCGTTCTAGAACCTAAATACTTTTGCACAGTATTTGGTATGTCTTTGCAGGGACCGATAACCTCCACAACTGTTGTGAGTTTGAAGGATCTCTGAGATTCTCAGAGTTACAGCTTTACAAAATTTAACCCCATGTTAAGTCAATGGAATTTTTCAGAGCATTCTCAGAGGTTTCCCAGAATTCCTTTAGTGGCACCATTTTGTCTGAAGCACGAAACGAATAATGATAATTTTGTTTTTCAAACAACTTAATAGTGGGGTTCTGTCTCTGTCTGTCTTAGAAAGCACACCGTATATTACGGAGGCTTCCACAGTAGCCACCGAGTGATTATTTGGCTTTGGGACATTCTTTCCAATGACTTCTCCCCAGAGGAAAGGGCAATGTTTCTAAAGGTAAGTTCTTTAGGATTTTTCTCGAGGTAGTCCAAGCTTTCATCATTACATCTGTGTGGTCCTTCACAGTTTGTGACCAGTTGCTCAAGACCTCCTCTCCTTGGTTTCGCCTACCTCAAGCCTCCTTTCTCCATCCGTTGTGTGGAAGTATCCGATGATCAGGTTAGGCACCACTTTATTATCTTTTCTTCCATAACCTTAAGTTTCAGAATTCACTGTATGCTTCATTTCCCCCAAAGGACACCGGTGACACTTTAGGAAGTGTTCTGCGAGGCTTCTTCACCATTCGCAAGAAAGAGCCTGGCGGCCGACTGCCAACGTCCTCGACTTGTTTCAACCTTCTCAAATTGCCCAACTACAGCAAGAAAAGCATTCTCCGAGACAAGCTCCGCTACGCAATCAGCATGAATACTGGCTTTGAGCTCTCGTGAGGCTCAGAGCAGACCACATTTACGAACATTAGCAGAGAATGGCGAAGGAGACGTTCTGAAAGTGGCGTCTTGCTTTTGGATCTCGATGTCTGTCATTAAAGGAATCGTTTATGTTAATTTAAAATGGAATTTCTGGAGAAAGAAGACAATACATGTTTCCCAAACGATGTCCAAACGCCACCATTTGATTGATTGCTTCGAGATCGATTCTACCACAACACTCCAAAACGAAACTGACTTGCTTTTTGCTTTGGAGCGCTGCCTCTTGGAGAACACTCCTACATTTTAGTTGCGTCCAGATTTACCGAAGGAAGATCTGCAGAAAGCTGTTGCATCTCTCTCAGGTCACTTCGCTTCAGGAAAGCAATACTAAAAGCAATGCAAGCCATGCAACTCGAGACACAAGGGAAACTTTTGCCTGTTTGGACGGCAAACCGTTTCACACCCGTAGAAGACTCTTCTTCTTCTGAGAGTAACTTCATTGAAGTGGCACCAGCAGTGTGTCTGATAAAAGATGTCCTGACAGAAATCCATCTTTGCCTTCATCTTCAACGGCTTATGCTACAAGAGCGCATCCCAAACTGCATCAATAAAGAGTTAATCAACCGATTTCATTAGGCAATGTTTACTTTTGTATGTAATCTAACACACAAATCCATCCACTAACAATCAAATTTCCTACAAGTGTTGACCACCACTTGCAACATTGACGCAAAGATCAACAACCTGCATTTTGACCTTTATGTTCACCCTTGAGACTTTGAAATGGTCCATTCTTTGAAACAAACCACTAACTGGATTTTTATTTATGTTGTGAGGATACAAACCATCTCTCATCTCCTACAAACTCTTCGTCTATCATCTCAGTGTAGATACCTGGAACTAAGCCATAAAGCGAGGTGACTAGCTATCAAACCAGCTCTTTCTTGAAGGAAACTGGGGGGTCTTTTCAAATGGTCAAGAAAAGTCTCCGTCCTATGATGTCTCCGTTTGACACCATCTGAGTGTTACGCAGGTCGAATTCTGTGGTTCGTGTTGGACATTTTTGTTTATTTTACAAAAAAAAGTCCATCAAACTTTTAACTAATGTCTAGGTCTTTTTTTCCTAAACATCTAGAAATATCAGGTCTATCAGCATTATTTTGGTATATCCTGCTGGTATTTATTTGCATGGATGTATATCTGTAGATATAAAAGCTCCCACTCCTCTAACGGTCTGCATTGCTGGTAATGTCAAGTTATTAATGTACTGTCCTAATGCACAAGGGCTGTGTCCTATAGCAGAGTTCTGTATTTATAACATGATGTGCTCTTTGAAAGGTGTTCTATTTCTCTGGTTGAGGTGGTGAATGAGAACTGTCGCAGTGTAAATGCAAAAAGAGATTTATGGGCTGTTTGGTGAAAAGACTCACCTGAATTTTATGATGTCATTTAATCCTGCTCTTCAGCAACCTTTAAACTGTATGTCTCTAATATTTGCTTAATGAAGAAGTGTCTTGAAGTTGGCTTTGGTGAACGGAAGCTTATGTACACAGTATGTTAGAAAAGCAATGGTATTGTAAAGTTATGTGTATAGTAAAGTCTCCTGTAAAATGTCAACTTAAACCATTCTAAATATTTACTAAAAACGGAATGTTTTTTGTTATTATGTTGACTTTGTATGCTTTGAAAAAAAAAATTGTAAACACATCACCTAGAATGTTCGCACTTCAACCTCCAAACTAGACATTCAAACTGGTCTGACTCAAGTCTTTTCAGACTGGTACAGCTAAAGCAAGAGAATTCTGGGTAATATTTATTGACTTATTGTGGCTATTGAAAAGAAAACATGGAAATTTTCATGATGATGCGTAACTTATAATTTTATGTCCACCAATAGCTCCCTAGCAACGAAACTGTTTAACCAACTAACCACAAATTCGAAATATGATAGTAACATGGGGATTGGGTTTTATAACCTATAGTGAATAAAGCAACATTATATTATTTCACTGTCTCCTCCAAGGCAAGCAGACTGTTTATCCTATCAACCAATTTGGCAGAACTATAGTTCAGATTTGAGAAATCACAAATACGGGGGTTGATTTAATGTATATCACTGTTTACCATAGAAACCATACAGCGTATAGATACAGTGGTACCCCGAGATACGAATGCTTCGAGTTACGAAATGTTTGAAATACGAAAGGTCTCGCTGGAAATTTTCTGCTTCGAGATACGAAAAAAAGTATGACGTCGCGTAGCGCTTCCAGGTTCTTGCGCTCTTTTCTCCCAGTGCAAAAAGGGTCTGATGCTCTTCAAAACACTTCAATAATACAGAGACAAATTATGTATAGATTACTAATGTGCTATAACAAATGTTAGAGTGAAGGTGTCATTAAGAAATAACGTTTATAACGTTGGAAGCGCTGCTCTGTATCGCAAGTTAGAGAAACAGTCACGCGTCTCTCCATCGGTCTCCGCTTGTGCTTGAAACTGTGTTTGTGTCAGTAATTCGTGAATTATCTCTTTCATACGTGGAATAACTTTTATACGTAGTGCCGTAATGTTTTCTGCATCCGTTCCACCTCCTCCGACACATCACTTCACTCAAGTTATGGTTTCACATTTGTGTACATATTACATATTTTGCATGTGTTTTATTCTGTTTTATTATCATTTATTACATGAACAATGTGTAGATTTAAGGATTGAAGAAACGTTACTTGATTTTTCTCTGGTTTTCCATCAACTTATACTGTTTCTGAGAGCCGTTGCACTGATTAGGCGTTTTACATGTAAAACTTGCTTCGAGATTCGAAATGTTCGAGACCTGAAAGTCACCTTGGAACGGATTAATTTCATATCTTGGGGTACCACTGTATCTTGGTATATGAAAATCATAAGCTCGCTGGTTGGTTTATGTTACTCGTAGTAACAACTCATAAAAACAACACTTTTACAAGCCAACATCAAAGTTTGTTTACAATCTTAAGCCATCTAGTTAATAAAGGGATTTTTTTTATTAATTTTGGTTGATCTGAGTAATCTGTGTGTATTATGCAAAATAACTTGTCCCCTTTGACGTGTGTAAATCAAAGTATAGATATCAAGGGTGGCTGGTGCATTTTTTTAATGAGGAGGAGGAGCTTCTTATTCCTTTTAACCTTCATACAGTTCTCCATCCTGGGTCTGTTTTTGAAAAAAGCTGAAGCAGAAAAAAAAATCATTGGCTTCTGCACATCCAGTTAGCCAAATGTTCTTTTCATACCACAACCTTCAAATATTACCAGGCATATTTCCCTCTGTTGTTTGAATACAGATTTATAAACTCTCACAGTTCTTAAGCATTCCTGCAGTGAAGGAGGTTTTCCTCAGTCTATGTGCTTAACACGTCTGAAGGTGAAGTGTTCACCCATGGTGCACTGCTGGATTTACTATTGAAGGACCATGAGCAACCCACCAAGCCCTTCTCCAACCAGATGGTTCAGAGCCCTTCGGAGGTTAGTGACATCTTATGATTTAAAAAAAAATATGTAAAAATACCTAAACTAAACCTTCAGCTGTTTATCACATCTTTAATTACTCTAAAAGGTTTATTACATATGTGAAATGGCTAGAAATGTTGATAAAACTAATGATTTTAACTGCAATTTTATGCTTATTGGAATTATTGCACTACAGGAACTAAATTCCGAGTCGTAAGGGATTTTAAATGATCTGCATACCAACCTGACTTCTCTACAACACAAAAGATGGTCCCGATCCGATCAAGAGGCCAAAACATGGCACAAATGAACCTTTTAAAGTAAAAAAAAAACATTTAAGATGAGTACATTAGCCGTTGAGAGAAGGCTGAGGGTCCACGGTGTCAACAAAGACACAACTAATATAATAAACACACTCTTTCATGTTTGTTTAACAAAATAATCCATGTATATCCATGTATGTCTTCACTGCAAGAAGTGCTAAAAATAATCAATACTAGAGGTGTAACGATACACTCTGCTCACGATGCGATACATATCTTGAAGTTGCATCACAATATTTTACAACACTATTTTAAACTATTGAAACTATAGATTAGAAAAATCTAATTTACAAAGTTTTGTTTGAGAGCATTTGATACTATCCATCCACTAGAGGGCAGTGTTAATATTTGCATTATGTCGTCTTTTTTTACTATAGAGTTAATTTTATAAACTTTCTTGTTAAACGTGAGTAAAAGATAATTGTCAACTATCAGAAGTGACTAGAATCACAATCATACGCGAAGCAAATACACTTCAGCTAGACGATATCTCCCAGTAACTCCACGAAACGTATTATAACAACTTTGTATTGCGATATATTGTGCCACAATATATTGTTAGACCCATAATCGATATTAAATAAGCTGTACAAATATGTAAATGCAACACAAGTTGTGTCTGATGGAGGTATGACTTTGTTGCAGGCCGAGGGTCGAGGATGTTTCTGTGACGAATGGATACCCAGCGTGTTCAGAGCTTCTGAAGAGAGCTAGGGCAGCTTTCAGAGCTGGTCGAACGGCACAGGACAGTTTCAGACTGAACCAGCTGCAGGCTCTGCTTCGAATGCTGCTTGAACATGAATGTGACTTCATCGATGCTCTAGGGAGGGATCTGCATAAGGTTGGGAGATTACGAAGAAGGTCTTTCTTGTAATGGAACTCAGTTTGTCTTTGTGTCTGTCTTTTTAACGATCAGTCTTAACATTGATCCACTTGTCACTTAACCAATGGTTCCTGCTAGTAATGATAGCATGCATATAAAAAAGATGATTATTATTATTATTAAACATATAAAGTGATGATTTCTTCCACAGCCTCGCTTTGAAACTGTGATGTCAGAGCTATTGCTGGTCAAGAATGAGGCTCATCATGCCATCCTTAACTTGAGGAAATGGATGGAACCTCAACGAATAGAACGTGACTGGGTATGAACTGAGAGCAGAGACTGAAATAGCAACAGGCTTAGCTTGAAAAAAAAAAACAGGATTATAGATATATTGCCTGAAACACAAAGCTCCACATTGTGATGTTTGTTTCAGCTAATCAAAGCAGCTTATGACAAACCATGACCTGCAAAACACGCCTTGGTCTGACTCATTATGGTGTGTCTGCTGTGAAACGATAACCTCGGAACTCAGATTTAAGAGTTTGGATATGCAAAGTGTATACAAATGTCATTTAATGGCAGTGCTGTAGCACAATATTGTTAATTATATGAATTATAGTGCCTAATTATACAACTTAAAGGCGAGACGACTTCTGGAAGCCAATGTTGACAGTTCAATTTACCAAAACAAACACATCCCTGCACCTAATAGACCTGTCCACTTATGATAGAAGCAACACAAGTGCAATTGAAGACAAAATTATTGTTTCCCCAAGGATTTTTTTACAGAGTAAAGGAAAGATTTCCTAATATAGTTTCTTAAATATAAACATCAAAAAAGATGTGCTAAGAAGTGGTTTTGTCGACTAAGCACCGATGTCCCGAACAGCTATTTTATCTCTGCATTTCTCTTTTTGAATCTGTGTCTTAATTTAAAAATTTTTAATCATTATGACTTGTTTTTATTCTTGATTTTATTAAACAGGGTTTCTGATAAAACAAGGTTGAATGAAGCAGCTTCAGGATCAGATCTGTAATTATTTAATGCTACCAATCATTAATCCTAGGGTAATTAGTATTTGAGCTAGGTAACAAAACTAGTGGAAAATGAAAAATGTTGAAATCATTGTTTAATACCAAAAAAAATAACACTATTGAAAAATACGACTATAAATAGACAATGATTCAATTCAAGGTTGCGTAAGAACACCTTTCCATCCGTACAGCTGTAAGTAATTCAGCATAAATCTAATAGTGCTGCAGAGAGATCAAGCCAAGGGGCCTAAAAGTGTCAACCACTTCTTGAAACTGTATTGTGATGCAAAAGACCCAAACAGGATTTGCTTTGGTCAACAAAGGTGTATGGCTCTGAAAGAGACACCATTTTGGTTATCTGATCTCTCAAACATAGCTTCTTCTGCTCGCTGATTTACATTTAAACTAGACCCTCCCATGGGAGGGAACTTGGATTTGGAGGCTTCTTCATCCAATCACAGAGCCCATGATCTGAAAGGCTTAGTTTTTTTTGATCACGTAGCCTCTTGGTATTGTTTTACCCGTTTAGTATTTAACATACAATTTGTTATTTCATTAAAATGTTAAATCTTGTCACTAGTTACGCTCATCACTTTCCACAATAACATTAAATGCTAAGAACTACGTGTCATATTATGTAAGGTTAATTATAACAAGTGCATTCTATAATTAGCAACAATTATTAATACATAATTTCCGATAGCGTCAATCAAAGCTAATGAAAAAGGTAAACAATAACCTTCTTATAAAAATATGGAGTCAGATATAAGTTGTATTAAAAAATTAAAGTTCCCTCAAGCTCTGAAAGAGCTGAAACCTTGGTTGAAACTTACGGACCCCCTTAAAATAATGGTTACTAGAGCCTTTGCTTGATAATATTGCCACTGATTAAATTAGTTTTTTTGTTCACATTTTGAAAGGAAGTTCATCTGTCTTCTCCTCAGGCTACAGCGTTTGATGGATGTGTGGTGGTAAATGAGCCGCTGGGTTTGGTGTTGGTCATTGGGAACTGGACCAATCCTCTCCAACTCTGCCTAGTCCCTTTAGTTGGTGCCATCGCTGCTGGTAAACGTAAAAGTTTAGACATAATTGATGAATGATTAAGGGTTTTAATTGTCTGGCTTTTGTTTTAGGCAACTGTGTGATTGTCATTCCGTCTGAAATCTGCTCCCACACAGCTGAGCTTCTGCACAGACTGCTTCCCGCTTATCTCGACAATGTGAGGAGAAGCCAGCTTTAATCATCACTCAGTGTTTTTTTTGTATGGCTATTTCTATTAATATTTTTTTTTTACCAGGAGTGCTTCCACTCCGTCTTGGCAGCAGCTCATGAAATTCCAGAAATTGTGGATCTTAAGTTTGACCATGTTTTCTTTTCTGGTAAGACCTTTTATCTTTTATTATTACGTTTTTGGCTTTATTCATCAAATTTTATTTTTTCGTGTTTGATTTTTCTCAAAAACCTGTAGGAATAATTTAAATACAAGAATGACCTTTAAATGCTCCGATCATAGTTTTTTTGTGTCGTCTTCAATGTCACTTTTTGGTAACAGCTTCTATTATATTTTCATTATTTATAATTTACATTTGTCCATTTGGCAATCCAAAGTGACTTCCGTTTGAAGGAATGCACATATTTTGTCAGTTCTAGGGTAATTAATCATAAACAGTATACAGGACAGCATTATTTCCCAACACTACCTTCATCCTCTTGGGTTTTGAGTTTTGTTGAGGTTACCGTAATTTGGAACAAAAACGGTAAAAATCTGTTCATTGTACCCATTAAAAGCCACAAAAGGTCAACAATGGTGACCTTTAAAGTCCTGAAGAATGTTTAGACCTCAAAACTCTCACACTTCTCAAGGCTCAACTTGCTGCAGCTTTATGGATTTATGGTTGTGCCAAAATTCTTTTGTAGCAGCTAATTCTGTTTTCTTTTAGGCGATAAAGAGGAAGGGATTAAAGTCGCTCAAGCCGCGGCTCGCACACTCGCTCGTGTCGTTCTGGTGTTACAGGGGAAGAATCCATGTTATGTCGACAGCCAGTGTGACATCCAGACCACGGCTCGACGCATTACCTGGGCACGGTTCCATAATGCTGGTCAAAGTTCTGTGGCTCCAGACTACATTCTGTGCCATGTGGACGCCAAAGAAAGCCTTGTACAGGCGCTCCGCTGCTCACTCCAGCAGTTCTATGGAACAGATCCTCATGAATCCCTAAGCTATGGCAGGATTGTGAATGATGAGAACTTCATCAAGGCAAAGGAGCAGCTCTGGAGATCTGGAAAGGTGATCATTGGTGGACAAGTCAATGAGATGGAGAGATATATTGGTGAGTGGAACCTGGGTGTGGTTGCCAGATTGTATTTTAAAAGTCTACAAAAGCCATTTTTTAGTCAGTATTTGTACATAACACCTAATGTTAAATTTGTTACCAAAAGCACAAAATAAGATGATTTACATTTGTGGTCCTGTATTGGTGACGAAATGGTTCCTTGGATGTTTGGGGCTGCATTTCTATAAATAGAGTTGGATATTTGATATGGATTAATGGTGTTCTCAAAGCTGAGGACGACCACAAATTTTTTCGGGCCAAACATACAGCAAGTCACTAAGAACAGAAAATACTGGAAGTGAAGGCAAGACCCCCACAGAGCCTTGATCTCAACATCATAGAGTGTGAGAAAGATATGAAAAGATACATCCACAGAAGATCTGTGGTTACTTCTCCAAGATGTTTGGAGCAACCTACCAGCAGAGTCGCTTCAAAATCACTGTGCAAGACACTACAGAGAAGATTGCTGGTTTGAAGGGTATCACACCAAATCGCATTTCTGAAAGCATTTACAGCAGGGGTTCTCAGTACGTCGATCTCGCGGCGTGAAATTGAAACAATATCAGCCGATCATCGATCCCGTCACAGTTCAGTAAAGTTATCTGCAGATTCACGGATTCGGTTTTCTCTGCTCAATAGCTCGAGACCAGAATGTTCTCAGTGAACAAATAATACCTATTTTTAATCTGTGTTATGTAGCGGACAAACTACAAAACGTTTTTTATCAAAACAAGTTTCCCTCGGCATTCGCAGAAACACATTACCGTCTATGAGCAACCCGCTGACATGGAATCGCTTAGGGACCGTCTGCAAATTACCAGATGTTTTACCCAGAATATGCTTCATAACTTCATTCTAAATTGATCTGTTACAACCAAAATCAAGCAACACGCCACTCCTCACCTGCATATTGTACTGCACAACTCAGTTTCAATAAATATTGAAATATTTATTACAGCATCATTTTTATTCTTGATTATTTGGATCAAAGCTCAATTGCTCCCATAAAAATCACTCTATTATCACCAGATTCAGGTCACACACAACTGTTCTAATGATTCAATTCAGTGCAAGTCATCAAATTAAACTCACATTATTACAAAAAATGTAAATAGTTAATTATGTGTGTTTTGTCAATTCTCAATAAAGTTGAAATAATTGTTTGTTGATTGATGTTTTACATTTTTGTAGCGGGAAGATCACTTTGACTTGGTCATTTTAAAAGTAGCTCGCAAGCTGAAAAAGTGTGAGCACCCCTGATTTACAGCATGAAACTTGTTTTATATTTTACCAAGCACCAACTGTCTTGACTGAGGTGAGCGAGTCAGATCCAATCATGCAGCAAGATGTTTCTGGACCCATTCTTCCCATACTGACAGTCAAGGATGTAGATGAGGCTGTGGATTTCATCAATTCTAGAGAGAAACCACTGTGTGTTTATGCTTACTCCAACAACTGCAAGGTAAATGCTTTTGTGCAAGCTACTGACTATTTTTGGGAGTATTTAAATGTTTCTAACTGTATTCTACAACTAAAAGGTGATTTCCAAAATAATGAACGAAACCTTCAGCGGGAGTTTTTGTTCAAATGACAGCGTCTTGCAGTGTGTGATGGTGGGACTTCCGTTTGGAGGAGTTGGTGAGACTCTTGAAACAAACAATTCTGGCTAAAGATTTCCAATCTTTGAGTTGAATAAACAGTTGTGGCTACTATTGGCAGGTGCAAGTGGAATGGGCTCCTATCATGGCCGCTACAGTTTCGATGCATTCTCTCATAAGAAGTCCTGTCTTCTCAGAAGCACCCGGATTGAGTGCATGACAATCTTGCGTTATCCCCCTTATGATGACCGGAACCTTTCCCTGGTCAGTTTGGCCAGCTCTCTGAATCTTAGGAGTCAGGGATGGTGCACTGTTCTGTGAGAAACATTTGCTGATACAATGTTCTACCGGCAATGAGAGCTGTAGGCCTTTTGGACTGGAGAAAATGTGCAAACCTGAAGGCAACTACAAACAACAGGTTTTTGTGATTACAAATTACTGTGCCATGTTTTGGGAAGTTATTTAATTGTATAAATAAAAGCAATTATTCCTGATTTCAAACAGTTATCAGCTTTGATACCACATCTTAGCTTTAATCAATTATAATAATCAGCAAGGTATCAAATGCTAACTTCCTTCACTGCAAATGGTTACTCTTTAAATATGAAATACATATAGACACTGTAAAAAAATTTCAGATGAAAAATAAATTTGGCAATCCAGCCAAGAGACTGCTGTGCCAAATACACTTGAATAAAAAATATGGTGAGCCAGCCAGGAGACTGCTGAGCCAAATGAACCAAAATGTAACAAGTTCCTCCCAGAAAAATATATAAAAAAATATATCTTTTCTAGGTTAAGTAATGTGAATAAGGGAAGAATTTCAGTTTAACCAGAAAAATTTAGACAGAAAACCTGTGTGCAAAAACCTTTTACCTTTTTGAAAAAAAAATGCAATATTATGATATATTTTTAATAGAAAAGCAACTTGATTAGAGATCATGACGAGTCTATATATATTTACATAATAAATTCATCTTCGTATTCTGGGTATAGAGCATTTTAGCAATAAAATAGACAAACATTTCATTTTGTCGTTTATGTAGAATAATGTCAGTAGAACATTTCATTGACAAGATTGAAAGATGACAGTAGAGAAAAAAAAGATTTTTATAAAATTATAATGGGATTTTATCAGTGTTTTTGAAAAAAAAAATCAATATGAGTTAAAGTTACTCAGGTCTTTTGTAGATCGTCTCTGGATTGCCCTCTTTCATCGCAGCAAATCTAGCGACTGTGAACAAGTAGTCGCTCAATCTGTGGACGTAATAAGAACTTTATAGAGTCTGTTAAAACCATACAGTTACATTTTTATCATACCTGTTGAGATATTTAGCCACCTCAGGATCTGTCTCTCCAGAACGGACAGTTGGAGCAACACTGCAATGGATAACGTTTAATATGGAGTTCAACAAAACAAATTCACATTGCAATTTATACTGAACTCTGAACACTTGACTGACCAGCGTTCAGCTCGTCGACACACTGCTCTGGCCACATGCAAAGCTGCGCTGCTTTTCCCTCCTGACTGCAGAGGAAATAACAGTTTGTTTTCTCAAAGTAATGCTCTTGTCAACAGAGTAATATAGATATTTCAGATCAAACATACAGGAAGTATGAAGCTGGTGAGCGTTGGAAGCTCCTCTGTGAACAAATCAATCCACTTCTCAAGTTCTAACACAGGCTGAGAGCTGAACTTTGTCTTCTCTGGTTGAAACAAGTACACAAATAAAGGTTTTTCAGTGGTGAATAATGTATTTGGGAAATGAAAATAGTCTTTTTACATGCTTACTGATGTGACTCTCTCTCGCTGACGACCGTGGAGTGGCAATATTTGACCCAACATCCTGAAGTACACACTGGATCTGAAAAGAGATATGCCAGCGAAATCATAACTTCATCTTTTAGCAGTAAAAACGTAAGCAGGAATTATAGGAATAGCATCAGATAGATCAACTTAATTCAAACTAAAGTTACTAAATTCATATGAATTAAGCTCTATAAAAAGATTTATGAATTTTGACCACTGGGTACATTAGCGACCGATGTCTCACACCAAGTTAGGTAACAATTTGTCAAACGGTTGCTGAGTTACAACAGAATTTTTGACATTGTACTAAAGCTTGTAAAAGTATTAGCATTTTCTCAGCTCACCTCTGGGTGGCACTGCCAAAAGTTCAGTCACTTTGGAGCATGGTATTAAACATGCATTTACAAAAAACTGTGACTTTATACATAAATCCAAATGAGGTTTAGATAAAATCCAACTGAGATTGATGCTCTGAATGCGTCGAGACTATTTTATGATTTCTAGTTATATAATTTGGGACATATAAGCCTAAAAACCCTTTTTTATGTTGTGCACTCGGAGTAACTATAAATAAACTGTGCATGCAACCTCAGATCATAATTGTTGCAACAACCACCAAGTTTGGTTTCAATATGATAAAGTGTTACGAGCATGTAAGCAAGCATTACATTGAAACTGTTCACAAGCCGGTGAACAACAAACTAACTAATCAACTTGAATTTAATTTATATTTAGTTGGCACAGATAGGAGGTGATACAGACCAAATCTAACATGCAGCCTAGGAGGAGTTTGCAATACTATTCAAAATGGTGGCAAAATGCCTTGGACTTGCCTTGAGCCAAGGATTCAGGGGACAAAAGGAATTTTGTTACTGCAAAATGCAGTTAAAAGAAATATTTGCAACACAGCTAAACACTACAACAGTCGTGAAATGGTCAGACTCAAAACTATCATTATTTTCCTGCGAGCGGTTCTATAGGCTGGCATTGACTTCCATAGCAGAAACAGAAGACCAATGTAGGAAAAGCAACAAAAACAGCTTCCCCCATAATCAAAAGCCAATCGATGTAAATCAAGTTTCAAGACAATAATATAATATAGGATTCATGAGTGTCTATTGTCTGTATCGCTCTACATCTTGGATGATGTGATGGTGAGTAAATGCAGAGAAATTGTACATTATGTTTTATGTAAACTATTTTTTGACATTGAGACAAACAAACCTTTTCAAGCTGGTCTGTGAATGAATGACCGCTGTCAATGCAAAATTCTTTTGCTAGTCTGAAATACAGAACCGAAGATGTTTTGTTGGTAAAAATTAACAACATTTATCATTTTAGACAGAGCCATTTATTTAACATGTTACGCCACATTAACCCAATCCATTACCCAATAGCTGAAGATAATTCATCTGTTGTTCCCAAAGCATCGAATATATGATCCTCCTTTGGTCTCCGTTCACCTGTGAAGGTACTGGAAAAACCTAATGAGGTGAGACACAGAAAGCAAGCTAATGTTTACTGCACCAAATGACACTTTTAGTAAGGATGCATATCTTATAACTAACATTTGTAGCATAAGAGAAAATATGAGTGTTCAGAAAAATTAGGAGCTGAACCTTTATCGCCAACTTTAGTGTAGATCTTGGGGGATTTTCTATTTTCTTCAGATGTACTGACATTCCTTGGAAAAAACAGTATTGCACGAGAGTTCAGTCACATGCAAAATTAGCTATATACTAGCTTAGATTTCTGTTTTTACCGTCTTTCTTTCCCACAAAGTGGCTGTATCTGAAGAATGCTCATACATGTCCTTAAACGAATGACACGGTGAAGATTTGTGGATATAGCTGCAAACGAAGACATCGTTAGCACGTTAGAGCATTTCCAATCGCGCTCGAATGTTTACTATTGACTGTTTTGACCTCTTTTGCAGCCCGTAGAAGGCCATGCGGTCACGCCAATGTGGTGCGCCGTGTGATTGGTCGTTTCAGTCCATGTGGCTATGAGAGCCTCTTTCTGATTGGTGGTTTTAGTGACACCTAGATGAAAGCTCAAACCTGATTGGTTCAGCGGACAGGGTTCGCTTGTGCACTGTACTGAACCAGTATTTATGTAAATCTCGAGATTTCTTATTTTTTTCTGTCGTACATTATCCACTACGAGAATATTAGTTTACTGTCATTGAGTTAATAGATGCATGTCATGTTTTTTAACAAAGACTGCTGCGGTTAACGTACTATTATATATTTCCTCGAGGATAAAAGTTTCAAAGTGAAGTGGATCAAGGATGCAAACAAGAGAGGTGTTCGTTTCAGCACCTGGGAAAGTCATTTTCCATGGTGAGCATTCCGTCGTGCATGGGAAGGTGAGTAATATTTAAAAATTAAACATTAAAGGAAACTTAACTATGTAACAACATGAACTAAATAAAATAGACCATTGCAGACATCTAGTATTTTTTGCTATTAAACATATTAATTAGCAGCACCCATCTTCAACACTTCTAAAAGAATTGTGATGCATTTTTAAGTGTGATGATAAATTTTAGCTTTCGTGGCTTGCCATTTCACGATTAAGTTTATGCATTAAAGCAGTCTTTTATAAAATAAACAAAAGCACTCATTGATCTTTGGACACTACTGAAACTACTGAAAGTGTTATAAAAAGACAGTCTTTAATTAAGGTAGTTGTAATAACTCAAACCTCATCTTCAAGGTGAAGCATGTAGCACCTCACCTGTTTATCAATAATATCATAGTATCTGAAAAAAGAACTTAACTAACACAGAAAATTGTTAAGTTTCTCAGTTGTGCTTCAACATGATTGGAATGCAGTTGCTGCACAGATTTATTTGGGGAAAACTGATCTTGACATGACATTTCATCTAATAAATGTGTCTGTGGGAGCTTTATTTAAGGTCAAATATGTTGTCCCTTGTTCAAAACATAATTATCTTTAATCAAGGTCAGATTATAGTATGGAATTGATAATGTAATCCTAGATAATATTTATGTTTACCAAATGTATGAAGGGATAGTTTGGTTCCAAAATGCTATGAAATGTTTAATTGTAAAAAAAAATATATAATAAATTATTAATAATAATTCCCCAGGAAAGCGTTTGCATTAATAGTTGATTGGACCTCAGCTTGCTTAAAAAATGTCTACATTCATCATATTCAAATAAACTCTTAAAACAATTAATTGATTTTTACTTTAAAAAGAATATTTCTGTGCAACTTCAAATACTATAAATTATAGAATATAGATGTAGATATAAATGAATCTCCTAGTGCTGCGTAGACAGTTCAGAAATCCTCTTTGGTGGAGGATTTTTTGGTTTAATATAAATTTGGTTTTATATTAAATATATTGTCAGTTTATTCCAAACTGCAATGCTTTTTTATGTTTAAAATTATGAGTTCACTGTTGATGGATCTCAGTGAAATAATTAGAAAGAACGAATCACTAAAATCCCGTTCTATTTCGATTCCTGCTTATCATCGTACAGGTTGCTTTGGCTGTGAGCGTGAACCTGCGAACCTTTCTGCGATTGAAGTCAACATCATCAGCTGAAGTTAGAATCAATCTCCCCAATATTGATACTTTTTTATCTTGGGAAATAACAGCTTTGCAGCCCCTTCTTGCAAACTTTAAAGGTGGGAGAAAATCTGACAGTTAAAATGAGAAAATTTTTTTACTATTTGTTAAAATCTCAAATCTGTGTTGAATGTCACTGTTTTGATGCTCTTGTGCATCAGGTGGGCAATGCGATCCAACGGAACTTGACACAGATCTCTTAAAGAGACTGCGCACATTCACAGGAATTTCAGATGATTCCACGGACACGAGAAGCATGGCTGTGTTGGCGTTCCTCTACACGTATCTGACCATTTTTGCAGAGTCAGTAAAATTGCATTGTTGACGTATCTTTATGTGCAGTAAAAGCCAGATATGACACTTGAGGGTTTTCATCTCCAGGTCTCTGGCCAGCATCACATTAACTGTGTGGTCAGAGTTGCCCACTGGAGCTGGTTTGGGATCCAGTGCTGCCTATAATGTTTGTTTGTCTGCCGCTCTTCTGTCTGCTAGAGAAAGCATATCATCTCCTCTTACACCGCAGCTGGAGTCCGCTAGGTATTATACTTCATGACACTAGATTATAGGGATTTTGTTTAAATGTGTTCTTAGAAATTAATAATGCGATTATTCATGATACCATTACAGTCCTAGATTTATGCCGCATTCCCAGTACATGATTTAGACAGCTAGCATGACCCGCCGTTTGCATCCATTTTAGTGCGCGTAATATCATTTTGTAGGATATACCATGTGTCAAATTAGAGTTAGAGCTATGGTTATGATTAGGATTTTGGTTTTGTTTTCGGTTATAGCTAGGGTTATGGCTATGGTTGGGGTAAAGTGAAAAATGAAGGTTTGTGGGAGGTATTATGGTTGGGGTTATGCCTGTGTTTATGGTCATGGTTAAGGTCATGGCTATAGTTGGGGTTGTGGTCATAGTTAGGGGAAAATCATGGTTTGTGGGAGGCTTTATGGCTATTGTTAGGGTTATGGCAATAGTTGGGGTAAGGGTTAGAGTTAGGGTTATGGGTGTAGTTGGTGTTATGGCCATAATTCGGGTTGGGGTTACGGTTATAGTTAGGAAAAGTAATGTTTGTGGGAAGCATTATGGCTATGGTTATGGCAAGAAATTGTGGTTGGATTATGGCTATGGCTAGGGTTATGGTTGGGGTTAATGCTAATTTTAGGATCACGGTTATGACTATGGATAGGGTTATGGCTATAGTTGCGGTTAGGGTTATGGTTATGGATGTTGTTGGGTTAGGTTTATGGTTACGGTTGGGGTTTTGGTTAAAATCAAGGTTCGTTGAAGGCTTCATGGCTAGGGTCTGGGTTATGCCTATTGCTATTGCGATGGTTAGGTTTGGGGTTATGTCTATGGATAGGGTTATGATTATGTCTATGAATACGGTTATGTTTATGGTTATGGTTGGGCTAATTTTACATCCTTCAAATACTACTTACCAACAGTGTTACCGTAACCCTAAACATTATATTGACACAGCTTACAAAATATGACACAGCGCATTGAAATGCAGGCAAGCAGTGGATTTTTGTGGGCTCTCTGTATCGTGTACTGACATCCTGTTTTGCTGTGAGAATTTTACATCATATTTGGTGTAAAATTATTGGTTAGTAGGTGGAGGTTGGAGGATCAAAGTGTTTTGAGCTCCCAGCAAAGGAATATAGGATTACACAAATGTAAATACAACTTCAATGATGACATTTTAACTATAACATGTCAGAAATGTTGCATATTGTGGCCCAAAAATCAACAATATTCTATTGTAGCTGGAGTAAAGAAGAGTTGGAGCTGATCAACAGGTGGGCATTCATGGGTGAGAAGATCATCCATGGCAACCCATCAGGGGTGGATAATGCCGTGAGCACATGGGGTGAGACTCTTGAATCTACTGTATGAGTAGCATTTTAATTTGCTCTGTTATCTAATCTGCTTTTGTTACAGGGGGATTTTTAAGATACCATGCTGGCAGTATAACTCCATTAAGCTGGTAAAGAATCCCTCTAAAAATACCAAATGTGTGTTGTTAACATAAAGCCATTGTTGAGGACCAGCAGATTTCTAAGCATATCTTTGGGGTTCATTTTTTCCCCAGGGTCCCCATTCTTAGAATCCTTCTAACCAATACCAAAGTACCACGCAGCACCAAAGTACTTGTTTCTGGAGTGAAGGACAAAATTAACAAGGTAGTAAATGTCCCCCATTTCCACACCTTTTATAGTTATACAAGCGCCCTTTAGTTAGCATAATGAGGGAGGAACACACCGGGGGCCTGCTGCTGAGTGCCTTTTATAAGAACGCCAAATGAAACGCTTCTGTGCTCCATTACCTTGACGGCAGCAGTAGGTATCCTCACTGCTGGCACAAGTGGAATTTCTGTGTTATATGTGTGGAAAAGAGCAAGCCGGAACAGATTTATTTTCATTTTCCATTGTAATGTAATTCAAAGTCATTACAACACAGTCTTCACTAATCAACTTTGCATTTTCTTATAAATTTGGTGTTTCTGCAGGGTGTTAAAGTCCAACATGTAATAATTTTGTTGTTCTAGGTCTTGAAAAAATGTCTTATTTTTCGATGTCCATGAACAGTGGTACCCCGAGATACGAATGCTTCGAATGTTACAAAATGTTCGAGATACGTAGCGTCTCACGGGAACTTTTTTGTTTCGAGATATGAACATTCACAAACTGTTCTGCTGTATTTTCCATCCGACGTCATGACGTCACGTTGCGCTTCTGGGTCTCGTCGCGTTGTGCTTTCGGGTGCTGATACGCTTCAAAACACTTCAACAGCAGAGCGAAACATTATGTATAGATTACTAATAATGTGCTATAACAAATGTTAGAGTCAAGGTGTCGTAAAAGAAATACGTTTATAACGTGGAAAATGCTGTTCTGTAGCGCAACTTAGAGAAACCCTGTGACGCATTCTCAGAAGCGTCTCTCCATCTGTCTGCGCTTGTGCTTGAAACCATGTTGGTGTTCATAATTCGTGAAATATCTCGAGAAAGTTAACTTTGATCCGTAGGGCCGTAATGTTTTCTGCATCCGTTCCTCCTCCTCCGACACATCCCTTCACTTAAGGTAAGGTTTCACATTTGTGTACATATTACGTATTTTGCTTGTGTTTTATTCTGTTTTATTATCATTTATTACATAAAAAATGTGTAGATTTAAGGATTGAAGAAACGTTACTTGATTTTTCTCTGGTTTTCCATTTTTTCATCTACTTATATTGTAGTTTTTGAGAGCCGTTGCACGGATTAGGCGTTTTACGTATAAAACTTGCTTCGAGATTCGAAATGTTCGAGATCCGAAGGTCACCCTGGAACCAATAAAGTTCGTATCTCGGGGTACCACTGTACAGCTCACTTGAGTTCTGTTTTTTTGTTGCTCGTTTGATTGTGGTGTTGTAGTTTTGTTCCACTTTTATACACGTGTTTGATGTTCTTGATGTAGGTCTTATTTTTGACATTTTGGATCATGCAGAAACCCTGCACGAATAGAGTACTCTGAAACTTTACAGCGTTGACTGAAAGGGACACTCAATAAAAGAAGAATTCGGATCACACTTACGCCATTTCTAGTTCACATTAGCGCAGTATGACATAAGGCTTTAATGTAATCTGCAAGTGTTCACCAATTTTTTATGTTGACCTCAAGTGTTTTGTATTGTATACAAGTATTTACAGAATTCATATCTTTGGAGGTGACTTGCTGAGGAAGCGTGGAAACCCTTTGCTCTTTCGTTCCTTGCAGTTTCCCACTGTAATGAAGCCTGTTCTGGAGTCTGTGAGTGCCGTGTCGTGTACCTGTGAACAGACTCTGACAGAAATGGCTGCACATGGACCTTCAGCTGAGCACTTCAACATACTCGAGGTAATGTGTTTTTATTACACATGGGGGGTATTTTTACATTAAAAAAGCAAGTTAATGTCAACTTTGTGTTTTTACCGGAAGAAGTGGTGGCTCTGTTGGTAAGGGCCGAAGATTTTAATTCCCTTAATTTCTAATAGAGGATGTATGTAAAGAAGAGAAAAGAAAAGAAAATCAATATTGAGTGTTCCTATCTTTTGTCCATGAAATCTCATAGTTGCACTTGCAAAGTAAGGCGTATGAACAAGCGGTTACACCAAACAGCTCCTAATAGTCATAAATGTCACACATGGGGTGGAACCCAGTTATGGACCGAAACAGAAACAGCTGTGTATGAGGTTTAAATCTGGGTGGGAATCAGTTTTGAAAAAAACAAATCCACAAAAGTGAGTTTGGAATAATGGAAAATTCTTATAAAGTACATATTACTGACTAAATATAGTATTTTATATTTTATATATATATATATATATATATATATATATATATAAAAAATCTTTCCAAAATGACAACATTCCTCCCCAGACTATAGTAGAAATAACAAAACAATCCCGTTTAAATGTGAAAAATTATTGTATGTGAAGGTCTCGTATAACATTACAAATTGAAATATCAGTATCATAAAGTAATACTATAAAGGTCTAAAACAATAAATCGATGTTGTCGCTAGTAATCAACTTTAAGCTCTTCATTTTGGGTTTGATCACAGAGATTCTATTAATAATAGATGGATCACGAGGATCAGTATCTTGTTCTTTCAGTAGATTTGACAAAGTCCTCCATGCCTTTGCATGAATACTGAACACTAAAATGATGCATTAAAATTAAATCAGAAATTAGACGTGTTTTTAAGTGGTAAGGTCTTTGCACACCGAAGTCCAAAACTTTTGTTGAAAAAATATTTCTAGGTCCACAAGCCTATTCTACCCAGATGCATAAAAATAGCAAAAACACACAAATAAATCACGAAAGAAAATCCTGTTCAGGCAGTGATGATGAATTTCTAATTGCAAAAAACAAAGAAAATGAATAAATGCTGCGTTCACCCGATGCTGAGAATGTGCGAAACGGAAGGAGAATTTATCTTTCTTAAAAGAGCTATGGAAGTATCCGGAAACATTTTAAGTGTTGGCCCTTCCGTTTGATGCCTTACTGGTAACGCATGATAAAAAGCGCTTTGTCATACTTTATCTGAGACTCATAACAGGTCTGAAGCCAATGACGACCTACGGAGCCACAGAAGGACCAATTTGAAATTTCTATCAGAAAAATGCAAAAAACACAGAAAATTTGGACCTGTTCTGATTTTGTTTACATTTTTTTTTTATCGAACTTATTATTCAAAGACTTCTCTCAGATTCGTAATTAACCTTTTTCCTAACGTCAAATACACATTTGTTTAACTTAAGTGTCCTTAACATAGTCTCAGAAATGTGTCATGTGAACAACTCTGATCTCTTAAAGGCACAGCATCAATTCATTTCACCTGCGTTTTTAACCTTTTCCTTCCTTCACTTCTAAGGAATCAGCATTTAAACTCCCGAAGGAAGGTTTTCAGGGATTTCTTTTAATTGATGTTGGTTCTCAGGAGCTGATTGATATAAACCAGCATCATCTGAACGTGATGGGGGTGGGCCACTCATCTCTGGACACGTTGTGCAGGGTCACGCTGGCCCGAGGGCTGCACAGCAAGCTGACCGGGGCAGGAGGGGGAGGATGTGGAATCACACTTTTACGACCAGGTAAAGGAACGGACATGAGTGCTTTTGGTGATGCTTGGCTTGTTGCTAGGAGATTCGTTTCATATATTAATGGTGGGGTCAGTGATTTCTGGGAGCCGATGTCAAACAAATCTGCGCTTACACCACTTACACTGCAGCCACACACACTGCTGATGATCAGGCCGACCCTGCTCCAGAATAATGCAAGTAAATGATGAAAACAGAACACCTCGGAACACAGGCACATTATTGTGTAGGGATGCACGGAAATGAAAATTCTGGGCCGAAAACTGATAACGAAACTGGCTTCATTAAAAAACATGTAACAAAAAATATTTACTTTTTGTTAGTATTAAATAAAGAAAACTACAAATTAATTAAGCAATCAAACTTTTATTGATAATAAATAACAGTAATAAGGCTGTTTTAACAATAACAAAACTAAATAAAATTTCTTTCTGTAACAAATTCTAGCTGCTTTTTAAAAAAAAATATTGCAACTTTGCTGTCCTCATCTGAAACTTTGAAGTGCTTCCAAACCGCCGACATACTCCGTGTTTGATGCGTAACGACAGCACGAACGAGACGGGAGGATGGGAAAGGCATGGCGACAAATTCGGTTTTTATTTTCTGCACGTTCTTACGTTTCAGCTGAAACCGATAATGCTATAAAATTTTCTCCGGCTGAAATTTCGGTGCATCCCTATTATTGTGCTGTTGCCTAATTTGCATAAAGACCACGTGCGATGCATGAAATAAATATTTTTTTCTATGTAAAACAACATTTGATGTCATCATTAAATTCAGCACACATACTATTGAAAAATAAACACCAAATAACAATCCTATAAAAATAAATAATACACCAAAATAAACAATCATTATTAGATTTCTGAAAGATTTCTTTGTTTTTTTACACCAGCCTAAAACTTTTGTACAGTTTTGTATCTTATTTCAAATAAGAATGATTTCTTTTAAGGAAGCAAGCAGTTATTTTAAAAAATTTTGTGTGTTTTTTTTTGTCATTTTTCGGTAAATGTGACTGAGAAAAAGTGTAAAAAGTTATAAAATAGTTTAGAATTTGTATTTTCTGAAAAATAGAAATCCGATTTTTTTCCTGGGTGTGTTAACATATGAGCACAACTGTACATTTTACTTTCATAACTGCAAAAATGTTTTGCATCAGGAAAAAAAATCCTCCATAGAGGGACGTATTTTAATCGTTGTTGATTTATGAGTGAAAGATCTGCATGAAACTCTCAGGGATGCTTTTTGCATACGATTCCTGTGGCGAATCACTCTGATTGAGGAGGATCTCTCGACTTTGGGCGGCACCCTGCAGTCTGCTTGCTCTTTAGCACCGTTTGTGAAGTGAATCCTGCTTGTCACTCTTGTCTGACAAAGATAACAACTTGACGCAGGAGCTGTCAGACAGGGCCACGCTCTCTGTTTATGCCTCAAGCCAATAATGCATTGAATTTAAAAGAGGAGCGGTTCAGGTGAGGTGCGATGCAGGAAGAAGATCACTGATATCTTAAACAGGTTATTTCCCAGTGCTTTTAAGGTTGTGACATTGTTATCTCAAAGGTATCTCACAATTATCCTGACTTTGTGGTTCTTTACTCTGTAGCTGAAGATGGAAGTACTTCCCGTGTAGATTATACACTAGCCATGTTTCCATTTAAAGATGGAATTAAATTTATGCGCAAAACTGGAATATTTTATGAAATATCTGGGAATTAAGCACCTTTTTCTTCCAATGAGTCCAAGAGAAGAAACCTGTCAATTCCTGATAAAATGGTTGCAAATCAAATCAAAAGAAAAAGGAAAGTGGCTGCATTAAGAGACGGCTTTTTTAGTATTTATTAAAGTACTTGCTTCTTGGAATGCGTAGACGAAATGTATTATGCGCAGTCGTGTCTTCTTGCTTTTGGATGCGGGAGACTGCTCTTTGGGAACGCAGATGTGCAATGCAGTTGTCAAGAACCCCTAAAGGAATTCTGGGAAATTTTCCATTTCTGTGCTAGAACATACCAACCACTGTTTTTTAAGTATTTGAAGTTCTTCTTCACCATTGAATTATGAATGCCATTGAAAAGAATTGGGAAACGGCAAAGAAATGTCTTCAAGGTGAACATCATAGAAAAATGTGATTTGTTTATGCTTATCATAGTAAAAAAAATCATAACACAGCATTCTTCAAAAAGCTGTTTGAGCCGTTAAAAGTAAACTGTTATAGATATAAAAAATGGTTATCAGTAAACCGTTTAATTACATTATTGTCTGCTCTGTGCCATATTTATTGTTGTTCTTTGTGAAAACCTTTTCTTTCTGTACTCAAAGGGTTTTTTCGGATCCATTCCACTGAATGTGAGATAAAACCCCATAAAGGATCCATTAGCAATCAACAAACCTCTTCAATTTGGTTTATAAGTTTGCTATATTATACACCGGCATACATACTCCACTCACTGTTGTTGACGGCCAAAAAGTCCGAAATCCCATAGTTAACCAGTGCCATGTTCGTTTTTCTCAGGGAAACAAAGGTTTTCTGTTGGCATCTGTGGCGCAGCGATCTTAAAAGTCTGTTAACGTCTTTGTTTTAATCTTTATGTCATGGCTGCTTACAGAGACGGATCCGTCAGTGATCCAGAGCACAGTTGAGGAGCTGAAGACGTGTGGCTTTGACTGCTGGGAGACCAGTATCGGAGCTCCTGGTGTCCAGCAGCATGCTTCTAATGGTCTCAGTCTGGATGTACTGAAAATTCTTAACAGCTACTGACCGATTCACTGATTTTTTTTTTTTAACACCTTATGCTCATTTTATGGTAAAAGGCTGTATCTGTCAAGTAAAGTGTGGAAATATACTTGAATTTATTTAGTGTAGATGCGTCACATGCCACTAGATGGCAGTACAAAGTAAAAAATAAACATTTTACCAAATCAGCCAATACATCATGCATTTGTTAAATGTTTTAATCAAATAAATATATTTTAAATTAGATTTTTTTAATGTGTTTGGCAATGCAATGTTTTTCAACCATTTACTGTCTAACTTGCTAGGTTATCTCCAAATGCGGCTCACATCCTGTATCTAAAACTTGAATTATTGTCAATTTTCCCTCCAAGGAATTAATATTTAGCACTTTGCAGTTTTTGTCAGGGTAATTTGCATCAGAATTGTTCTGATTCCTGGAAGGTATTTGTCGCGAGGCACATTTGGCTGTGATGAAGCTGATGAAATATACCCAGCACTAAGAGCAGACCTCATTTCTCAATTGTCCCAGGAGAGGAGTGTGATTCTACTGCTGTTTTGTTGGGAAATGATCAAGAGATCCATCTTCAGCTCGTGGGACCTGTCGCTGGACAATAGGTAATGGATATGGATTGAGATGGATGTTGTCCTGTAAAATGAAGAGCTGGCAGAATGACAGATCCTCTGATGCTTGAAGAGGTTATAATGGGAATCCAAACAGGTTAGAGATGCTTGTGGTGGCAGTTTTGTGAACTAGTCAGCTCTTTAGTGAAGCCGTCAGTTTGTGTTAACTCTTCCGATGGTATTTCTAAGGTTGGGGGGACATAGTGTAATGTAATAGTGGTTTTGGTCATTCTATTTTGATATAAATAATTGTTATTAATATAAAATGTAAATTAAAAAAAAATTAATTGTGGATCAGCAACAAACATCCCATTGTCTTTTCCCAGAAGACAATCTGTTCTAGTCTGTGGTTGTTCAAGTTTCATTTAATTTAATTACAAGACAATAAAAATCTCGGAAAAAAGAGCACTGAGAAGGTTTGTTCTCAAGGAATAGAATGCATGGAATGGTATCTACGAGGATTTTTGAGGTTATCAAGGTGATAAAATCATATTAATTTAAATTGAAAGCAGCAACTGCAGAAAGAGTACAAAAACATTTATGAACCTTTGCTTCAAGTTCAGTTTCAGAGCTCATGATAGACCTCAAGATAATTAATCTCATCCAATTGATCACCTGTGGTATGGCTCACTTGCCCAAAGAAATGGGCCTAAACCTCTTTATGTATTTTTTTTCTCATGTACTGTGCCCTGAGTGACAGAAATGGTTGCAGTGTTGATTGTAAATTGATTGATTGATGGACAGGCAACTGGGTTAGGGCTATGGATTAAAATGTACGAACTAAACTGACTGAAAATGTATGAACCAAACTGGCAAAACACTGACCAATGAACCACCCAACTGACCAACCAACAAACTGACCAACCGAACGACCATCAAACAAACTGACCAACCGACTCACCAACGAACAGACCAATGAACCAAACCGGCAACTAACTGAACAACCAATTGACCAACGGCTTCCACCAAATAAACTCACCAAAATCAAACAACTAACTGGACCGCCAATCGGGACTTAACAGACCAATGAACCAACAAACCAAATCCTCGCCACTAAATCTAACTGACCAACCGATTTACAAACGAATGCAAACCAATGAACCAACAAACCAATCCAAACTAACTGATTCAACCGAATTTACCAAACCGTTTCAACACAAACAAACGAGCTATCAGTAACTAACCATCCACGTACGTCTAACCAACTGAAGTCAATCGATAAAATCGACAATCCGAATCTAACCAATCTAACGTAATTATCTGACAAATCAATTAATGAACCAACAAACCAACTAACGGAATCCATCAACCGACTACCAAGAACTAATAGATCAAATAACCAACAAAACTAACCAACTTAACTGACCAACCGATTTCACCAACGAACAGGACTAATGAACCAACCACCAAACTGACCGACCATCAAACCAATAAACTGACCAACCGACTCACCAATGAACAGACCAATGAACCAACAAACCAACCAACGAACTGACCAACCGACTCACCAACCGACCAACAAACAAACCATCAGTAACTAACCATCCAATGTACACACCAACCAACCAGTCAATCGATGTACCGATCAACCAACGAACCAATCTAACGACCATCTGACAAACCGACCAATGAACCAACAAACCAGTCAATCGACGTACCTATCTACTAATCGATTTACCAACCCACAAACCGACCATCAAGCCAACCAACCAAGTCAGCTACTATAAAAATCTATTGTTATTTACTAACGACATATAGTGCAGCTCAAACTTTGATTTAAACCAATTTTCCCTATCAAACCTATAATTTTTTTATATCAAACATTCTCAGCTCAGTGATTTAGGATTCAGACTCGAGGGACCATTTGAAGAGCTCACAGTAAGTGACCGACTCTAGATTTGCGCCATTGTCTTCCTGTCAATCATGGGATGTGGCATTTGAGCCACCCACCTCTTTAGATAAATCCACATGAATATTGCTTTTGCTGATGCCATCGAGCTCTAAAGGGTAAAAAATGACTCGCATCATTTCCTTCTCTCCACTGCCATGTCCACTTTAGCCCGATCCAATTTGGATCTCATCCTCTGCCAGATTGAGGAATGGCTTTTCAATCTCTGATCTGCTATAATGAAAGAGCGAGAGCACTGCCTGTGAATGCAGTAACCGGATTAGCGAAGAGAGAAGAGGGTGGCATCGGTCGTTTGAGCGAGAACAGATGAATGAGTAAACCAGGCTTTGTGTAGAAGAGGGGGGCTCATGACCATCCAAATCCCACTGACCCGCCACTAGTCATGGCTCCCGTGTTTGTGCTGACAAACAATTTTCACAAAATTGGATCCCTCAAATTGTTATCGACTTTCTTCCTTCCCTCCTTCCACGAGGACTCTTGATGGGCCCAGCTATGAGTTAAACACTATTGGCAGTTTTGAAGTCTGTCCAACATACAACAGGCAGAGGATGTTCGAGAGAAAAGGTCAGTTTGTGAAAGAGAAGAAGAGTCGGGAATAATTGATTTCTTTTCCATTCCCTCTTTCGGTTGTTTTTATTCATTTCTTTAAATGTCAGAAGGCTTTTGTGCGTGTTGGCAGAAGGGTTTGCTGAGTGAATGGGAGCTGGCTGGACGAGGCTGCCTTGGATGAACCCTGACCCTGTGAGTGGCGTCTTCTCTGCGCATACTCGGTTTTGCTGGAAACCGTGTGTTCGGCCCCCGCCGTGACCCCAGCTTGAATTTAATTACCACTGAGCTCTTCAATTCAAATTGCATTGATGAAGAGGAATGAGGAGGAGGATGATTGGGGGGCGGTGTGTGCTGCACCTCTGTCTCTCCTCCCTGCGAGGCACAGATGGTATTTTTATCAATGTCAGCGGCAGCTTCTTTCTGCACTGATGAATAGATTCTAAGGATGGCTTGACATTATTTCAGATAACAGAGGCAGCCAAGAAAAGAGGTCAAGGATGGAAGAAAACCGTGAAGCTATTGACATTAGATCTAAAAAAAACAAGTATTCAACCCCTCTTCCTCACTTTTTAGATGGAATCTTGCGTTTCACAACATCAATTGGGAGCGGTGTTGTAGGGCTTAAAAGTAGAGATTATAGGATTTTTTTTGATTAAGTATAATTTTATGTTCTTTGTTCTCTTCTGTAGAAGAAAAACAGCCCCTCTTGAAAAGAAAACCCATTTTTTGTCAAATGAAGCTGCACCTGTGTTTGCTTTTATGTGTTTAATGACCCAAGTGTTAATGATTTACTCTGGACATCTACGCCGCTCGACTCCCATCAAGTTCTGTACCCATTAGCCAAACTTTTTTCTACACATTTGGATGAGGTTCTAAAAATCTAAGTTTGGATAAGGTGATACTTGTTCCTGTTTGGAAAGAAGAGCCTGAAAACATCCTGTTGATTCCTCACTGATTAGACGGCACCTCTTCCAGGTCATATTGGGGGCGTGTGGGGCTGAAAGTCTCCCGGAGCCTGCCAAGAACTCCGTCCAAGAAGGCATCCTTACAAATGCCAGAGTACTGGCTCTACTCTGAGCTCCTCCTGAGTTACTGAACTCCTCATCGTATCTCTAAGGGAGCAACCAGCCACCCTGCAAAGGAAACTAATTTCAGTCACCTGTATCCGGTATCTCATTCTTTCGGTCATGACCCACCTTGCAGCTTCACCGCGACGGATCGGTACTCAGAGGGATTATTCCCTTTTTGACTCATTAATGTCTGATACATAGTACAACTCGAAAATAGCCAGCCAACTATTATAGCAAGGTTTTCCCATCAGTTTGTACTGCTTAAAGGGGGTGTCCGCAGAGTCTTAAAAAGTATTAAAAGTTGATAAATCAATTTAGGTAAAATGAAGGTGTCCTAAAAAAATAATCAATATCATTTAAAGAAAATCAGATTTATGTTTGTCTTCTTAAAAATATGTTTTTTCAAAAGTTAAAGCTAACATTTGTTAGTACATGGTTGTGGTGTTTTTAAAGTGTTAATTGTTTTAAAGTTGATCAATATACAGTGGTTTACAGTGTGGTTCAAACACACATGGATGTAAATTTGTAAATGTTTACCGTAAATCAACATTTGGTCAATTTAATTGTACATTTAAATAAACACCACTTAGAACCAGCATTGGGTATCTGTAGCACTTAAGGGATGAGACATTTTGAATTCCTCCGAGGTGGAGGAGGAACCAAAGATTGTAAGCGTTAGTCCTGAAAGCCAAACGTCCAATGAGATTTGCCTTTGTAGCTACGCCGTTTGTCCACACGGAAACTCTGCATTATTTTTGTGAGTCATTTTGAAAACACTCTGGTCTCTTTTTCCATGTGGAGGGATAAAATGGTTTTCTAGAGTTTTGGAGGTGGGGTTTGTCAAGGTCTGACCCTGGCGTCACTGCTTGGTTTTTAAAAGCACAGTGTAATGGCAGATGAAACAAGGACTGTGTTCCTGTTTCCTCTGCTATCACGGCTTACAGCTTGTCCAGGCGTACATGCAGATATTTCCAGTTTGATCACCGAACAAAGGCGCCTGTGTTTTTTGCAAACTCAGTGCAGAATACTCAATTTAAAAAATGCCAGTTATTTGGTTTGGTGTAGTTTTAAATGGGTTTTGTGTGGAGGCCGTTGAGAAAAAACTCTGAAAACTCATATTCACAGAAAAATATATCTGCACAATTTTAAAGATGGCTAAGTCAATAAAAAAAAAAGTGTGTTACTCTGCTCCTCTTCCTTATTCCTGTCCATGTCTGTCTCCTTCATTTTTCTCTTCCACTCTTAGATAATTCAGTTATAGATGTTCAAGCCCGGTAGAACAAATGAAGTGGTGATATTTCATGGACAAATCTTGGTGCGGTTCAAATTCTGGAGGCTTTACTCTTGCCCTGAGTAACCTGTGACCCTTCCAAAGAGCTCTAGCAGGCCTCTTTTCTCCATTCCTCTCGAAAAGATGCTGCCAGGATCAGGGTCAAGGTGCTGTAAAATGAGAGTTTGTGTGTCTTTCAGAGCAGAGAAAGGCACACCCCTTCTTCCTGGCCCGGCTGAGAAGAGAGAGCAGAGGTCAGCCGACCCCATTAAGGCTGTTGGCTGCAAAAGAATCTGCCACAGAGGCGCTCATGCCAAGTGTGGAGAAGAGAGAAAAGCAGTCCTTGCATGAATCGATACGAACATCTTAGAAACTCTTCAAGTTATGAAGGACCACACTTGGTTCAAACTTTGTTTTGAAACACGTTCCACTAAGAAAAGTGCCAATTCTGTTAGAAATTAATAACATTTTCATGAATATACAGAATTTATGTTACAACAAAGGGGTCGTTATTGGCTTATTTAAAATTTCTATTAAATTCATGTTTTTATGTTGTCCCACTGCCTACAAAATCAGTTGTCATAATAGACCATCATTTCAACTTATTTAGAAAAAAATAAATGTTTAAATTGAACAATATCTTCTCCACATGAAAGAGTACATTGTAGTGTTTATTAAAAGCAGTGAGTTTGGAACAATATTTACGACTTCTTTGTGGTTGCTTAAAATGTGTCCCATATAGTCATCAGATATTTATAAAAATCAGGCAACTGCAAGGTCAACTACATTCCTGAGGACCCCATTTTCAAACCTTCAGCTTTCTGCTTCAAGATCCCCAAGCTCCTGTAAGTTTGCTATTTCCTCTCAAATGTGTTCATATTTTTAGACATTATTGCGTCAAAATGGTATTTGAGTAACTGCACAGATTGAAGGATTGTGGTGAAGGACAGCTTTTCCTACTCTGAACTGAGATGGAGAGAGAGAGACAGAGAGAAATAGAGAGAGAGCATGGAGAGATTTTGATGCTCTTTTAAGCTCTAATGACCTGCCTTTGGTGGGGACCATTATACAAAGCAGCAGCTAAGCTAAATGCAAATAATTAGGCTCTGAAAACAAATCATCCATTAGTTTAAATTCAAAAATATGGTGCACAATTTCATTTGAAAAGCATTTAAATCATTTTTAGGATTTGTGTAAGAGCATGTAGGGTAATTCTCGGTCTCTAGGTTCAAGATGGACGCTAGTGACTATTGCCAGTGACAGCTGTTTGGTTTCTTTGCTG
Source organism: Danionella cerebrum (assembly GCA_007224835.1). Classification (NCBI taxonomy): domain Eukaryota; kingdom Metazoa; phylum Chordata; class Actinopteri; order Cypriniformes; family Danionidae; genus Danionella; species Danionella cerebrum. Next base: position 798,038 of record SRMA01027314.1, read on the forward strand.
CTGCACTGGTGACAATGCATTATATTCACTACGTCTCCTTGGAAGTTGAAGTTTTGCATTTATGCTGGGTTTCCCGTCCACTTATAGGAATGCGTCCGCTAACGCATGATCTTGTAAGGGAGGCTTGACTCCAACCGTGCAATAATATTGTATTTTTTGATTCATTTTATGATCCCCTGTATCACACGATCCTCTGTACAACAGAAAATATCAAACAGAGTTTAGAGGGGTTCAACTTCACTGATTCTAATAAGCTGTGTCCCAATACAGGTTCTAAAAGCCTCCAGAGGGTCCCTCCTACCCAGCCTTTAAGGCTGTGGCTTGGGTGGATCCTCAGAAGGCAGCAAAACCCCTTGGTAAACAGGACGGTCTAGCCTCTTATTCTTCTTCTGTTGTTTTTGGCAGTTTGCTTTATGGTGCATTAGCGCCACCAGCTGGATCAGTAGTTTGGATCTTGAAATGAATGCATTAAACGTTCTTGTATTATTAATATTCTTATAGTGATTCTGTTATTTTTATGTTTTGTGTCTGATAAATTTGTAAGATCACTGTAAGTTCCTTCATTGCTTAATTTATTTTCTAGGGTTTATTTTTAATTGTTCTATTTCTTTCTTTTTGTCTTTTCTATTTTGAATACATTGTATTAAAACATGGTCTGTCTTTTCATTTTGATTGCATTGATCACATTTCCCACAAGCTTCATGCTCCTTCAAACTGCTTTATCTGCTTCTTAAAACATAATGACAGCCACCAATACTTTGTTAACGTTAATTTGGCTGAGTGTGTTAATATTTACAGTAAATGTTAAAAATAAAAACATGTTTTACAATTCGCCTATCACTACCAGCATTTAATGCTTGAATATTCTGTTCTTTTTTAAAAAAAAAAAAAAAAAACATGTTACTTGCATGTAAATACAAATTCAAGTGTGCTTTTAAGTTGATTCTAATGAAAAAAAAACACTGCAAAGCATTGTGGGATATCTGAGGCCACGAAGGATAGTTGCGATGCATGCTCGGAATTCAGGGGAAAGTAGGACGCATTTCAAGGCTGCATTTTAAGGTCCCTTCAAGTTTTGCCGAAATGAGGCGGCCTTGGCGCACCATTGTGACGTTAGTGGCCTTTAAATGCGCACTTGGGAGGATGCACACTTCTGGATTGGGACACAGCCATAGTGTATGTGACAAATGAAGGCTTTAATAATTGACTGACTGGTTGATTGGGTAGTTTGTTTGATGCAAATAATTAGGTTGATTGGTGGTTGGTTGATTGTCGGTTGATAAGTTTGGTTGATTGGTAATTAGTTGGCAGGTTGTAGGTTGCTTGGTGGTTGATTGATTGATTGATGGATAGATAGACTGATGGGTTTATTGTTGGTAGGTTGGTTGATTGAATAGATGGGTTGGTTGGTTGGTAGGTTGGTTGGTAGGTAGGTAGGTAGGTAGGTAGGTAGGTAGGTAGGTAGGTAGGTAGGTAGGTAGATAGATAGATAGATAGATAGATAGACTGATGGGTTGATTGATTTTACACATTTTAAGTTAATTTTCAGGATGTATAGCAGTGAAATGTTTCTTATATCTTTCATTGGGACAGTGACGATTATTGGGGCTGATCGCTCTGTCTGAATCTCAACACCACTTTGACATTTTCCTTCTGAAAATAGCCATCAAAAGATGGATATAATATAGTGATAAAGGAATAAAGTGGTCTTCTGCTGCTGTAGCCCATTCGCCTCAAGGTTTGATGTGTTCAGAGATGCTCTTAGGCAGACCTCGGTTGTATCGAATGGTTATTTGAGTCAACACGAATTTGCGACCAAAGTACTGCTGCTCACTGGATATTTTCTCATTTTTGGAGCATTCTCTCTCTAGATTTTAGAGATAGTTACATGTGAAAATCCCAGTAGATCCCTTTCTGAAATACTCATATCAAAGTCTCTTAAAACACCTTTCTTCCCTATTCTGATGCTCAGTTTGAACTGCAGCATCTCAACCATGTCTTCATGCCTAAATGCATTGAGTTACTGCTGATTGGCTAATTTTGTTTTAACAAGCCATTGGACAGGTGTACCTAATAAAGTGGACGGTGAGTGCAGTCTGCACCATTGACACCATTTAACATGGATTCTTTCCCATCAAATTATTTTGCTTTTCGACTATTTAGAGTCATTTAATGATAAAGCATTTCATTTAAGGTGCAGTCTCAAGGACACCCTACGCTGTAAAGTGCAGTTTAATAGTGAAGTTTGCTGGTGACCTGGGTGTTGAAGCAGCCTTTTCTTTATGTAATTCATTATGTTTCCTTAATAATTGTAACATTTGTGTTCTATAAAATATTCTGAAAGTGTTGATCTTGACATGGCTGTCAAACTCTGATCAACATTATCATAAAAGACATAATTGCTTGTGATACGCTGGATATGGAGCTTCATAAAAATGACAGATTTAAAGAGTCTAAATGCAGCCTTTGTGGATGAACCGGACACAGCCCTGCATGTCTGAAATTAATTATGGTTTAGTTAAACCCATCTTTCAACATTTCCCTTCATTCTTCTTTCGCTCGTTTTAAAATGCAGATGTTCATCGGATAAGACGGCGTCCTCCGTCCACAGAGATAAGCGCAGTTTAATCCAATGCAAATGCGATTGCCTGAGCGCATAATAGAGAACATAACATCCCACTCTGATTTCAGGCACATTTAAATAAAAACTGTAACAAGCAGTCTGTATCCGTGCTGTGCTCAATCCCTTCTCATGCAGATCAAGCGATTTTTATCTGCATTTGAATAAATTAAACTTGAAGATATACTGTCTTGATGAATGGGAACTCATCCGTGATGCTTAAAATGATTGAAGCGTTCCATCTCCAGCTCTCGGTTTCAGAGATATACATGCTAATCACTGGCTCACTTCCCTATCTATTATAACCCGGACCTCACATTCACCCTGCGGTCACCTTGCCTTTAAATTATGTGTGCAAATGACCTGCCGTAGGGCGCTGACCATGCCAGCGCTTGGCCTTTCTGTCTACCCGCCCGGCTCCTGTAATTAGAGCCGTGCAGGTAGCAATGTTCAGATGTCATCTGCTGAATTTCTGATAATATCTAATAAAGTGAAATCTTTTTAAAATTGCTCTCTCACGTGCATGCATTATGCATGAGCTGCTGATTGCTTCTTTGCATAGATTAGCAATCATTTTACAGATATATTTTAAGTCGAAACACACTCTCAGATGTTTCAAAGAGACACTGAATTTGCGTCGGTCTGCCTTTGCTATTTCCAGGTAATTTACGTCCCCTTCTTTCTCCCCGCTCCTGATTTCTGCTCATCATCAGTAGAGGAATGTTTCTAATTTCCTGTCCTCTTTTCTCCTGATTGCTCACTTGTTGAGCATTCCGTCTTCAACAGAGCTCGTCATGTCCACCGCCGTTTCCCAGAGTTCTAGTGCTGTTGAGAAATCAGCACACATTAGTCATCAGGAGCTGCTGCCATCTGCATTTATGTGAGCCGTGTCGCTGTTAAATACTTGAAAAGTGACCTCTCTCTGAGCCGGGCACAGATCGGCATGAAGCAGAAGGTGTGGGCATGCTCTAATGAGCAGAGAGAGACAGCCAAAACCTGGCTTCCACCAAGAGTCCCATGTGACCTGTACCTTCTCTGTCTTCCCTGCAGCTGATTGACCCTGCTCGCCGCTGGGTGCGTTCATCTATATTAATGCTTGCGGTGTTAAATGCTCCAAGTCACCTTGGTCCTCAATTGCTGTCAGGAGGAAAGGCACTGTGACATGACAGTGATGTTCTGTAATGAGAAAAAATGTTCCATGGAGCTTTCAAGTGGATTTGAAAACGTTTCTTAATGCAACGTGTCACAATATGAATGACATGCAGCGAGCCGCACAGGAGGAGCTGAATCCTGGCACCAACCGCTGACTTTCTAGCAAGCTCCTTGTCATATTTATAGTTGAAAACAAACGAAACCTGTGAGATGTTTAAGTTGCTTTAAGAGTCTTGTCTTTTCATGTTAAGATCTCAGAAATTCAGCGTAAATGAAAAAAAAACAGTTTAAGTAAACATTTAACAATAGACGGTCCCTAAAAGTTCTCCAAATTTGTTTGTTTATGAAAGTCATAAAGCTAAAGGTCTGTTGTGTTACTTGTTATCTCTACGTCTTGATGCTTAGTTCAAGTTTTTTTTTGATGAAATCTGTTTTTTTGCATGTATGTGTGTGTGCTCATTACTAATAAGATGTGTCTCCAATCTATCCCCTGTCTGAAAGCGTGCTACTGATGTTATGACGCAATGTGCTGTTTACAAATACAGTAAATATTGAAGTTTTGTGGCTTTGTTGAATATGATGTGTGATCCCAGACAATGGTTTTATTATCAAGTGGTACTAAAGAAGAAGATTGTAATGAAAGAGACCAAGAAAAATTGAACATTTTATGAATAATGACCAAGTTATCTTAACACGATCTTCATTGTACATCTTTAAATGTGCCTCTGAGAGCCTTCTAGGTTCAAAATCACTAGGAAACAGTCTTTTTCTGATACTTTTAACTATAGATTGATGAGCGGAAAGTCGGATACATCCAACTTGGTCATTCAAGCATTTGAAAAAATCGGAATTGAGCCATTCAGACTGTCAAGAAGAAATCTGATACTGGTCACATATGGGCAAAAAAGTGGGGAACAAAAAGTGTTAGTTATCTAAAAAATGTTTATGTTTTATACCAAAAACAAAAAGTTGAGATGAAAAAATAAACCATAAATCCCCAAAAACAAGGTCAAAACAATGAAAATCCTATAAAAAAACAGGCAAACAACTCCTAGGCCTTATACACTTTTCTGCATTTTTATTTTCCAGAATTTGATGAGCACAAGCCATTTCACAAGTATTTTACTGTTGTACTACCAAGGGTTATCCTTTCTTTTCCCCTCAAGATTGCATTGATGGCACTGATTCGGGGTCTGTAAAACGAAACTGATTGCATATTTTGAGATGATTTTGCTTGCAAATTGTGTTTCATAGCTCTTGTAATATTCGTTTAAAACATCAAATCTAATAACCTTTTTGAAACCTACATGGTATGTTTGAAATCAAAATTAAATAATAGCTAGGTCATGTAATTCCTACTTAATTCAAAACAGACGCTGTAATGGGCACACACCAGTGCATGCAGGGACTTCTAAGAGTGAAAATATGAGAAAATGGATGATCGGCGTTCAGTTTTGTTTCACAGACCCCAAATCAGCTCCATTAGTCATGAAAAGAAGGAATAACTATGGGAAGTAAAATACCTGTGATATGGCTTTTGTTTTTCAAAGTTCTGTCTCAAAAAAGCAAGTTTATTCTCAATTTGCAGTAAAAAAAAGAACAAATGTAGTACATGGAATTATATTTTTGTACAATTTCAGGTTTGTTATGGAACTATTGTGTAATGCAATACATTTTGTTAAAAAAAAGCTGGGGTTGTACTAAAAAAAATTACAAATTAGTAAATAACTTTGAAAAGGCCCCAGACTTTTAAGAGATGTCATCACAGCCATTCCTTCCTGTCCTTTGCCACACTTGGGTGGGGGTTAATCAATATCTATTCCCAGACAGCTCGCCTAGTATCGCACTCCTGATACAAGGCTGGTCTTCTTGCCTACATATTAGTACTACTTACTAATTACCTTAACTCCAAACACTTTAAATCTTGGAACTGAAAACATTCACTTTACAAAGTCCTGTAAGTTTGTTAAGCTGCAATTCTGCAGAGATTCTCTCATTCTTCCCTGGTCAAACCCACTGGCGCCATTCTCTTCCAGTGACAAAATTGCTCTCAGGGTCACATGATCACGGATTCACCTTTGCTCTCAGCCACTATCCCTCTCTCCTGCTGATCCTCGTCTTGTCTGGACTCTCTAGTTGTCTGGGCCGTGACCCTGCCTAAGTCACTGGTCTCTCTCTGACAGTCCATCACTGCCCACGGCCGCCAGAGCTAGATTCTTGCCGCCGGAGACAGGCCGTGATTGGGAGCGGTGTGAGATTGGCCCTGTCACACTCGATAAGCCGGCAGGATGCCCTGAGATGGGGACATATGGCATGTTTGACAGGCAAAGAGAGGGTGTGAATGGCACAGAATGATAAAATGCTGTTTTGCCCCCCCTTTGGCAATGTCATGCATTCAGGGAAGAGAAGCGTGCAGAAGGGCTGACCGTTATTCAGCCAGGCGCGAGACTGACTCCAGCCCTCATCTGACATCTCCTTCAAGGTTCTGAGATTCCCTCTCTTCTCTTTTTATTCTCTCTCTTTGGTCCTTTTTCCTCGCCTCCGTCTCCTCCGCTGACTGCTTGATTTGAATGGCACACATCACACAAGATCCCATCAAACCTTGAGCTGTCGTTGGAGTCCCTGGCTGTCAGCTTCGGTTAATTCTTCTCGAGTCAGTGGTAAACTACAGTAAATGAAAAAGATCAATATGACTTTCTTGCTAATGTATTCACGTGTTTTGGTAATATTGATTTGTCTCCCCATTTTCATGCCACTCAAATGGGTCATTTGTTTGCCCACGTTTTGAATATGGGGCCCTTAAAAGTGGTCGGTACCATTTATGGCTATTTTTAAGTTCTCAACTGAAGATTTACATCAAGAAAAAGTGAAGATTTCCAAAAACATAACGAAACCGGTCAAGCTGTTTATTATATTTCAGCACTCTTTACACCACTGGTCCTATGCAACAATACTCAAGTAAACGTACCATTACTTGCCAAAAAAGGTAAAGAAAGTAGAGTAAAAGTATCTGTTCTAAATACTACGAATAAAAAGTGGCTCTTCTAAAACTGTAAAAATTACATGGATAAATAATTTCACCTTATATCCTACAAACTAAAACTAGCTCACATTAAGGGAATTTCTAAGCAAGATAGAAATAGAGGAGAGGTAAAGAGAGAGAGAAAGAAACAGAGAGAAAGTCCAAGAGGGAGAGAGAAGGAAAAGAGAGTGTGAGAGGAAGAGACAAATAGGTAGCATGAGTATAGAGAGAGAGAGCTGGAGAGAGAAAAAAGAAAGGAGAGTGAAATAGAACAAAGATGAATAAATTAAAGAGAGTAAAAAATACAGGAGAATGAGATAGAGAGAGTGAAAGTAAAGAAAGAGTGGGACAGAAAGAAAAATAGAGCAAAGGGAAACGAGAGAGAACACGAGAGAGAAAAAGAGAACACGAGAGAGAATAACTGCTACATAAATAAACATTCAAATATTTTCCTGTCGATTTAACGATGAAAGAAAATAAATGATTTGTTCTTGCGAAATCATTTCTATTTCTTCTGATTCTATTCATGTGTTCGTGTTGGATTGGTTACATTCGCTAGATCTCAATTTTGGGGGATAATTTTTATACCCGATGTGATTGGACGGGACAGGTGCCAATCACTGTAGGACAAAAAAAATGCATTTAAATAATAATGTAGTTAAGGCAGGTTGAAGAAAAGTGGTGCAGTAAAAGTACAGATGCAGAACTAGAAATGTACTCAAGAAAAAGTTTGCATTTTTAAATCTACTCACTAAATTTGAATTTTGAGGAAAAACTACTCAATTACCGTAATTTGAGTATTTCTAATTAGTTACTTTACACCACTGTGTATGACATTGTTTTGAAAACACTCGATGCTTAGATGGATCAAGTAAAAGTTCACACCTTCACTGCAAAAAACGCTCTCTAGAAACAAGAAAAAAACAACTAAATCTAATTAAACTTTTCCTAGATCAAGCCAAAAATTGCCAAATTCAAATTCTTAAAATGAGCAAAAATGTCTTGCTGACAAAAATACTAATGTCTTGAAAAACAAGGGTTTTCAAGCTGCTTTGAATACAGAATATCTAAACTTGAATCTAGTCTCAATTGCTAGGCAAATTGTCTAAAAACCAGGATGTTCTTAAATTAAGTCAGTAACAATAGGATTTGGTCTTGAAATAAGAAATAGTTGCTAATATTTTAGGGGAAATAGCATTGATTCAAGAATGTTTGTCCTTAACTTTAGTACTCAAAACAGTACACAGTCCTAAAACATATTTTTAATTTCTCTTATAATTTTTTTTGGTTTGGGTATATTGGTGTTTTTCATATAGGACAGTTTTGACAGACGGGAGGGAAGTAACATTGCTGGATAATTTATTTACTCACTCAAGATTTGAACCCACTGCTTCAGAGTTGAGCGCTCTATCCACCTCACCACAACCTCGACTGAGAGTTTATAAAAACTGTTAAAGATACCATGGACCCCTCTCCTCATCTCTCTCCACTGGCTTCCCATTGAAGCTCGAATCAAGTTCAAATCATTGACGCTGACATACAGGACAGTCCCAGGCTCCGCTCCTTCATACCTCCACAAACTCCTCCAGCTCTACGTCACCTCCAGACGCCTCCGTTCAGAAAATGACCAGAAAATGAGATGGTCCCATCTCAGAGAGGCAAAAAATCTCTCACCAGGACCTTCTCCTTCACAGTTCCTGGCTGGTGGAATTCCATTGCCGTCCCATTACGGAAAGCTGAATCTCTTTACACCTTCAAAAAGCAGCTAAAAACTCTTACTAACTTAACCTACTTACTTACTAACTTAACCAACTAATGTGTATGTCTTCTGATCAATCCACTTTGTACCAAACTGCTTGATGTTTACTCCCAATGTAAGTCGCTTTGGATAAAAGCGTCTGCTAAATACATAAATGTAAATGTAAATGTAGATACGGAGAAACAATAAATCGTAAAACTACATAGTATAGCTTAAAATGAAACTGATTTTCTTTTATATAAGCATTAAATAATCTTTTTATACACATTTTGTTTCAGGAAAAATAAAATAAAATAAATAAATGATGCACGATTTCCTTCTCAAGAAAAGGTAGGTCTTTGTTTCTGTCATTGTTTTTCTAGTTGTTAAACTAGACAATTCTTCTTAAAATAAGAAAGTCAAGATTTTTTTATCAGAATTTAAGCATTTTCAGCTTTGCTCAAATTTTAGTTTTTGCAGTGTTGTTTGTGGTAATCATAAACAATAAACAGAAATGCTGTCCCTCACTCATTTAGAACCGATGCCTTTCTGTCTAGTCAACAAATCAGACTGAATTTTTCCTGCTGTGGGTGTCAGGAGGGTCTTGATTTTTAACTAGGACCACTGTTCTTGTAAGATGTCACAGAGTATATGCGTCAAACTCAAGAGCCGCTGCTCCTTTAGCTTTCACTCAGCATTTCTCCCATGAGGCCTTCAGTCAGACGTATCCCACCAGCGCACTCTTTATCATTTCAGATCATATTTTTTAATAAATAGTTCATACTGAAAGATCTTGATTTAAAACCTCAAATGTCTCCCAAACTTGAAACAAATGTGCTAGAATTCATTCCTGCATGTGATCTGGAAAATTAATGAATAGAATAGTTTCATGATTTTAATATAGATACATAAAGCACAGCAGTGACAAATCTCTAGATGTTGTGTTTTCACGGAATGATTTCAGTGTAATCTTCTGAAAATAAAAAGGTAATTGGTGGTGGAAGGCATTCTGGTTAGAAGGAGAGTTTTAATTTTATGGGTGACTTTTGCTTCAATGTGTCAAACCAGTGATTCAGACTGGAGAAAGGGAATGAACAGTAATGTTAATGTATGAGCTAAGGTCACAATATTAGTCTCTCTCATGCTAGCTCTTTGTTTTGCATCCAAGATTGATCAGAAAAGTGGTATTCATTCTCTTTGCTCTCAGAATTAAAGATCTAATCATAGTTACTCCAGTGGTGTTGTGCAAGTCCCCCTTCTCAGCAGGAGGAGTTTCACTCAGAGTTTCCAAAAAGGATAATAGTGGAGGATTATGAAAGACAAAACCTTGAGTTTTGGAAACAGTGGGTTCTGTTTTCTGATATCTTGATGATTGTGAATGATAACACAAAAGAAGGTAGTGGCTGGGTGAAGCCAATTACTGTCAAACAACTGTGTTTACTCTTATTATTTATGATTATCTAAATCATAACCAGAAAGTTTAGATACCCTTGTGATTCGAGTTCGAGTTGTTGGTAAAGGTAACCATCTTCACTTCGACCAGTTTGCTTATATTCAATGTTTGTGCAGAAAAGGTTTCTGAGATTCCTGATCTACCCTTGCCTCTTTCATCCAGTGACACACTGACATTCCTGAATTCTGAGCAATGGGGAAAGCACAACAGCAGCCAAAGGATCTACAGGAAAAGATGGTTGAACTTTACAAAACAGGAAAGGGTTATAAAAAGGTCTCAGAAGAGCTAGGAATGCCAATCAGCAGTGTTCAAACTCTGATGAAGAAGTGGAAACCAACCAAAAACTATGCTACAACTGCCAGAAAAAAATGTAAGGGATGCAAAGAAAAATCAACAACTAACTTCAGCTGAAATACAAGAAAAATGAGTTGCGTGGTTAAATTGCCAATAGTGATCGGAGGTAAGGGTCATGTTACAGATTTGATTTTTGAGGAAAAAAGGAACAAATCTTTTTGTTCATTTTAGTACAATACCAATATCTTGTGTATTACTTCCTTAACACATCTATACTATTCTAAACTATATATGCAAACCTATCCAGAAATATAATCCCAGAAGACAAAAAATAAGTACTCTTTATTAAGTAAAACATTAAGTAAATTATTTTTTTTTTAAGTCTGCCTAGTTCTTTAGTCTGGTTCACCTCACTTCTGATCTGACAATTCTCCTATGTTACACACATTACTTCTCTCTAACTTAAACGGGTGTCTTAAGGATGAGCGGGCTACACTCAGAAAACCAAAACGATGTTGCAGATTAGCCACTGAACGAATCTCTCTCTGACGTGATTCATTCCTTTGGAGTTACATCAAAAAGAACTAATCGCTCAAGAACGGCACATCGCTAGCTGCCAAAAAAAAAAAAAAGCCATTACCATGCGACAAGATCGCTTACAATACACTACAGTCGAAGTGATGAGGCCAAAATTGGAATTTTAAACATAAATGTTGCATTTGAAGATGTGATCAAACCACCTTTCCCATTGTGAAACATGGAGGTTAGTCACAGATGTTTTGGAGATGTCTGAGCTCCAAAGACACAGGAAACCTGGTCAAACTTGATGAGAAGATGAATGCAGCATGTTATTAGAGGATCCTGAAGTAAAATCAACCCAGTAGCTTCGCATAGGGCGTTACTGGACAACACAAGGCCAAGTCCTTGCCAAAGGTTCTGGAGTGTTCATCTCAGTCTCCTGACCTCAATATCAGTGAACCACTCCAGGGAAAACTCAATGTGCCGTTCATGCAAAAATGTACAAGAGTTGCAGGCTTTTACCCAAGAAGAAAGTGCTCCTTTACCCACAGAAAAGATAAAGAACCTCATCAACAACTACCTCAAGAGACTTCAGGCTGTCATTGATGTTAAAGAGGGAATACAAAATATTAAGACCTTTTGATCAAGGCCATTTGGAAAGTTTCTGTTGTTATTATGATTAGAAAAGAGTAAACACAGTTGTTTTGACAGCAAGTGTCTTCATCTAACCACTAACTACGAGCGGGAAGAATGTTTTTTGTGAATTATCATTGATATTTTCTGATATGTACAATGGTAGAATACTTTGAGAATTCACTTCTGGGTACTGTGATATCACGTGTAAATGTAATCAATCTGAAGAAATGGCTGCTCTGTCCATGTCAGATGTAAATGAAAGTTAGAGGGAAGCTTGTGAATGACAGTCCTCCGGCTCCTTAGAACCAGGACTCGGATTCTTGAAAACACAGTCAAAAGCTTTTCATGACAGCATCGCCCTTAGATAAGAAGCTCCCGTGTGCCTCTGTTCTGAGATGTACTCACAAAGTCTGTCCTTCACTGAGCACAAAACATGAAAGAGCCTGCCTGATATTCCTCTCACTAAGAAAAACATCCTCTTAACGGCGAGTGGCATTCAGAGGCCTGGGAACTGAAGGAGTCTCTTTTATCTGAATTGAGCTCAGCCGTCTAAAGCCACTAAGACACATTACTCTCCTCAGTCATAATGCTTATTTTATTCCCACCTATCAACATGAGGTGCATGGCTCTCATGTGACATAAAAGAGCATTTGAGTTTGAGATTATAAACGGGAAGCAGAAGCGAATTTGCTGAAAAGCATCTTTGATTTTTTTTGCCTCCCATCTTTAATTGCCAGGCCCTTTGGGGTAATGTTCCTTCTGCTTGCCTCAAGCTTTTACAGGAAGTTGTTATGCATATGAATGTGCTCTCTTGCATGGCATTAGCTGTGTGAATAGTCATTATCAGGAGCACATGAGCCTCAATGATCACTGTGCTGCCTCCTGGACTTCTTATGCAACATGCATTGACTATTATTAGTCTCACACACTTGATTCTAATTGGACCGCTGTCAGGTATTTGCTAATTTTATTTGTCATCATGTGGATGATGAAATGTTGTCTCATGCCTCAACATTTACTATTGTAGACCAAGGATTCTAATCTAATGCGGTTGAGTTATGCTGTTGGTGGTACATTTGTATTGCCGTGAGACTCAATCGGATAAAACTGTTCAATGCATCGTTCTTAAGGTCTTCTTCTTTTACTTTCGGCTGTTCCCAGTTTAGGGGTCGCACTCGTCTCTTCACCTCTTTTCCACACTCCCCGTCACACTGGACTGTTGACCCCAAATACCTAAACTCCTGCACCTTCTTGACCTCAGCCCCCTGTAACCTCACTGTTCTATTTCCCTCCCTCTCGTTCAAACACATGTATTCTGTCTTGCTGCGACTGACTTTCATTCCTCTTCTTTCTAGAGCTGACCTCCAACTTTCCAGGTTTTCCTCCACCTGCTCTCTGCTCTCACTACAAATTACAATGTCATCTGCAAACATCATTGTCCACGGAGATTCCTGTCTGACCTCATCTGTCAACCTGTCCATCACCATAGCAAATAAGAAGGGACTCAAAGCTGATCCTTGATGTAGCCCCACCTCCACCTTGAACTCCTTTGTCTGACCTACAGCACATCTCACTGCTGTCTTACTTCTCTCATACATATCCTGAACTACTCTGACGTACTTCTCTGCCACTCCTGACCTCCTCATACAGGACCATAGCTCTTCTCTTGGCACCCTGTCATACGCTTTTTCTAAATCCACAAAGACACAGTGAAGCTCTTTCTGACCATCTCTGTACTTCTCCATTAACAATCTCAGAGCAAAAATTGCATCAGTAGTGCTCTTCCTGGGCATGAAGCCATACTGCTGTTCACAAATATCCACTTCCCTTCTTAGCCTAGCTTCCACTACTCTTTCCCAAAGTTTCATTGTGTGGCTCATCAACTTTATGCCTCTGTAGTTGTTAATGCATCGTTCTTAAGGTGATGTGCAAATATAACCATGAAATCAATCAGCGAACAGATTGTTTAATAATCCAACAGTAAATTTGAATTCTGTTTTATTGTAAAATGCGAAAACGTTTTCAATTTAAACAGAAATTGCCCTAAAAGGGTCAAAGTCATATAATCAAAATCTTCATTGGGACCCACAGAGCATTCTACATTTATTTCCGGAAATACTAATTTTGTCTAGTTTTAGCACAGAGGCTATCAATATTGTTAGTCGTATCCTGTTTTTTGTTGTAATCAAACCATTCCAGATGTTATTTTATAATTTAACGACTTTATAATTTGAACAATAAAGTCTTTTTATTGTTTAAATTGGCAAGTAAGTACTGACCGCTCAGGAAAAAGCAATTTGTTTAGCTTGGGTTTAGGGGAAGGGTTTAGGTAACAGGGAAAACAGAAACATGCACAAACATTATACGTTCGTATCTCGAAGCAAGTTTCACATGTAAAACGCCTAATCAGTGCAACCCCTCTCAGAAACAACAGTAGAAGTAGATAAAAAAATGGAAAACGTTTACATTTAACGTTTCTTCAATCCTTAAATCTACACATTGTTAATGTAATAAATGATAATAAAACACACCCAAAATCCGTAATATGTACACAAATGTGAAACCTTACCTTGAGTGAAGCGGAGGAGGAGGAACGGATGCAGAAAACATTACGGCACTTCGTATAAAAGTTAACTTTCTCGAGATATTTCACGAATTACTGACACCAACACGGTTTCAAGCACAAGCATAAAGAATACAGAACGTGTGAGAAGGGATGGAGAGATGCTTCTGAGAAGCGTCACTGGGTTTCTCTATCTTGCGCTACAGAACAGCACTTTCCACGTTATATTTTTTACGACACCTTGACTCTAACATTTGTTGTAGCACATTATTCGTAATCTATACGTAATGTTTCGCTCGATTTAAAACTGATATAAAGTGTTTTAAGGCGTATCAGCTCCTTTTAGCACACTTTCTTCAAAGGGAGAAAGGAGCGCAAGGACGCGGAAGCGCAGCACGACGTGAGACAAACAAGTGGAAATTAGAGCAGGAATGTTTGTTATGGTTCGTATCTCACATTTTTCTCGACACAAAAAATTTCCTGCGAGACCTTTCGTAACTCGAAGCGTTCGTATCTCGGGGTACCACTGTATAACTACACCACAGGAAGCCATTACCACACAAATGCGTACAAATGTAAGTTATTTGGAGCAATGAGACCAAACACTTGACCAAACTCTTTGGATAAGTGTTTTTTGTTTTCTTTGAAGCCATCATTTCGAATGGAAACCATTTAGATGATTGTGCCACAAGTTTTACGTAGAAATATGACAGACTGTAAACTAACACACGGCGTAGAGGACCTTCTGCTGCTCCTAAGCTCTGTAATTAAGAAAAATATCCTGTGGTAGATTAGAGAGGAACTCTGAACGCCTTTGCGCTTGTCTGTCTGATTAATAAAAGGGCACTAATTTGAGCTCAGGAAGGCTGTGTGTTCCAAAACCACCATCTAATTACACATTAAGGGTGTGAAAGGCCTGAGCACTTGTGAATGGTGGCATGCCCACTCCCACTCAAACTTGTGATCATCCAGCATTCAGCCCACTGGCATCTCGGCAGCTGTCAGACTGGGAGAGGATGAGGGATGAGTCTTGGATATGGAGAACAGCATATGCAGATGTGGCATAATGTGTTTGAAACTGATGCGGCTACTGACCTTTCTGTTCAACCAGTTCAACAAATTAGGCATAAATACATTAATTAATCACACTTTGACTGTTTGAAGAACGTCCAAATCCAGCACAGGAATAATCTCTGTCCGTTTATTTTTTTCTGCTGTTGATTTTTTTTTTCTTTTTTAGTATAGACTAGGGGTGTAACGGTACGCTAAAATCGTATTCGGTTCGGTACAGTGTCTTGGAGAGTTCGGTTCGGTTCATTCGGTTCGGTACAAAACAATAAGAACTTACATAATCTTTATTTTGAAAAGCTGCCAATACACAATAGAATTCTTGCATAAAATAAATAAAAGTGACACATTTGGGTGATATTTTAAATAAATTGCACTCTTTATAAAGAAAAACACATTTTTTTTAAATAAAAAATGAAATACTGCAACTAGTTATGATAGATTAACCTATCCACATTTTCTGAAGAGAGCATATATCTGGTTATAATATCTCCAGCAGTAGAAAATGTTAGATGTGTTGCCTGCCCGATCTCCGTGGAACAATGTCGGCATACAACTTTAAATTTATCCACTCGTCTATCCCCGTTATGTATTTTAACAGAGAAGCCAAAGTGTTCCCAAACACGAGACTGTAGTGAGGTGGGAGGGTCTTCAAGCTCTGGCTTCTCTTTCGCTTTTGCCATGATGCCATTTTCTTACTCGTGCTCGTCACTCAATAGCGTCCGTGCGGAAACTCGCCTAGGAACATTGTTCCGCTGCGCTTAATATCGCGCTAATAATAGATTTTAATTATTTAATAAAAATACAGAATACCGAAACGGTACGCAAGTGTACCGAACCGAACAGGCCGTACCGAAACGGTTCAATACATACCGTGAACCGTTACACCCCTAGTATAGACTGATCTTTTTTCTTAAATCCTAAAGATGAAGCTTTGCATTTTTTTTTTCATATTGGTTCAT
This sequence comes from Danionella cerebrum, assembly GCA_007224835.1. Classification (NCBI taxonomy): domain Eukaryota; kingdom Metazoa; phylum Chordata; class Actinopteri; order Cypriniformes; family Danionidae; genus Danionella; species Danionella cerebrum. Next base: position 814,065 of record SRMA01027314.1, read on the forward strand.
ATTGATAATATACTATATGAACAAAGTTAATTATGGTTTTAATACATTTTTTTTTTATCAAATACTTTAAAAACATATAACCAATGTTCACTATGCACATGACGTCTCGGAGTGAGTGGCAAAAGGCTATTTCGTTAGTGCTGAAAGTGAGTTTTTCCCAGGCAAATGTTGAAAATGTGTAAAACTGAAAATGCAAGGAAAGGAGAAGCAAGTGGATTGCTGCAATTTGAGAAGTAACTGGAATCCAGAAGATCTGGAAACCTGTGACTAAATCAAGATGTTGGCTAATCGTAAATTATATTTTTTGCCATTTTTATATCTGCAAATAAAATCCTTGGTCCTACATTAAGCTAGGTATGTCACAAGCAAAAAGCTTCTCTTTTAAAAATTATGTATACATTCCTGTCCGCATACAACCAGAATGTCCATTGTCTCTTTAATGTTCCCGACAAATCCCACTTTAAAGTATGACCAGGCATAGTGGCTTGTACACACCATACTTTGTGAACTTTCCTGGTGTTGAAATCAGGAACATATAAATGTCAGGTCAAATCTCTATGATCATCTGATAAGTCACAACCAAGTTCAGTTCTTTATAACTTAAGGATGTAATCGTTAGCATAATTTGAGGTTCTGCACCTTTCTGTATTAAACACAGTTGTTTTTCTTGTTTTTTTGCGTTCCGTCAGTGCACATCCTGTAAAATCTTGGCACATGGTCCCCAACCTTTTTAACACCACGGACATGTGACTTTAAGACATACCCTCTTTGTAAACAGGCCCGGACATGGTCGTTCTTCAAGCACTGACTTCGGTTTGCAACCCACTTTTTGTTTATCTCGCTCACAATTTTGAATGGGTTTTGTTCCACAATCCTCTCCAGTGTGCGATTATCACTTTTTTTAAGATATTGAAATTGTGGTTTTCATTAGTTGTCAGTTATAATCACCAAACATAAAAGAAATAACATGAAATATATCAGTCTGTGTGGATTGAAGGTATACATTATAATTTTTTTTATTCTAGTGACAGAATTAATAAACTTCTTCATGATATTCTAATTAAATGATCAGCAACTTTATACACCATATAAATAAAATTAGATTTTTTTTATTAAAATCATGAAGTACCAATTATTGAATCTAAGTAATAAATTGTAAGCTGATTTTTTTTTACTTTTACAGATAAATGGCCTAAGTAATGGTCTTTAATATTTGTTGTTTATTATACAGTGATTTAATTTACGTTAAGAATTAGTTTCAAAGGCTATACAAAAAATGTTCCCTGATTTCTGCCTCCATGTCTGGATTTGAAATCATCAAATCTTTAGTAAAAATTGCCTCAAACTTTTAAAACTTGAAAACGACCTACATTACAGGTGGAGCTCTAACATGTTCCACCCAGAATGCTTAGTTCCAGAGCACTATAGATAATGGTTAGCAATCCGAGCTGTACACCGCAACACATTTGCATCCAAGCATCATTGCATTAGTTCAGCTGGGGTGAAGGGAACAGCTGCAGCAGAGATGAGCGTACTAAATTACAGCTATTGGAAGCTGCTTCCTAACAGGCTGCTGCAGTGCAGGTTTTATGGAAAGCTGGCTCCATTAAGAGAATCAAGCTGGCTGTTCTCAGACCTGTAGGATTACTTTCTGTGCCGTGTCCTTGTATGGGTTGAAGTTTCAGTGCATTTATCCATATTTTGTTTTCGTCTCTGAGGTATTTGTTTGTAGGCACTAGTTTTGAATATGTTTGCAATATGCAGATGTTTTTCTCACATGATCTACTCGGAGGTCAGGGTTGACTAGCCCCCTACGCCGGATTTAGTGACCAACTTTTCTTTTCTATTTAATAATTAATTTGGGAAGATTTTACTGATTTTACAAGCAGTAAAGAAGAAGATTAACGTATCCTGTGCAGATCTATCAATCTATAATAATAATAATAATGATTTCAATTTATAATGCGCTTTTTCAGACACTCAAAAAGTGCAATGCAGGTGAAGAGGCTTTCCCAAGGCCACAATGGCAGAATGGACTTGGTGGGGATCGAACCGCCAACCTTCTGGTTCTAGGATGACCAACACCACCAATACACCATTTGCCGCATCTAAAATCTATCATTTAAAAAAAAAAAAAAAAAAAAAAAAAAAAAAGATAATTATCCTGCTGGAAGACAAAATGTCCACCCAAACCAAGTGTTCTTGTAGACTGCCTGAGGTTGTCTTTCAAAATATTGCTATAGTCTTCCTTTTCACCCTTACAAAACTCCCCCACATCATCACACTCCCACCACCATGCTTCACTATGGAAATGGTATTCTTGGTGGTTGAATTCCTCTCCCTTCTTTGTCCAAAATAAAACAAAATAATAATTTTCCACTGTGCTGCTATCTACATTTGATAAACGCATGAATCTGATTTGCTTTTTCCACACTATATTTTCTACTACGCTCCACCCAGACCGTTACCTCTTGTGTCCTGAACATCACAGTAAAGTCCATTATTCTATATGTTGTAGCTATTATCTGTGGATGATGTGGTGTCAGTAAGCATAGTAAACACAGATAAACGCATGAATCATTTTTAAAAACTTTCTTTTTTGGACAAAGATAGTAAACATCAGCTTTAAGTTCAATTTAAATGCTCAACAAGGTAAATAAGGTTAATCGTGCAAATTTGGTTTTATTTATAAGTCATTTGACAACAGCGACTTGTTATAAAACCAACCCAAAAGGGCTAATGGCATTAACGTTAGCAGTTTTTATGTGTTTACTTTAGAATTTATTTTCAGACTTTCCATAGAAGAAAAATAAATAGGAAATGACGTCAAAGACAATCCCTTGTTCTGTTAAACATCACTTGGGGAATATTTCTTTTAAACAAACAATTTCACGGGGGCTAATACTATTGTAGTCAACTGTATGTCACTGTTTAGTGAAAATTTAGGATAGAGGCCAGTTTGTTGCAGTAAGAACTAATTTAAGAGATGTATTCAAATGAGAACTGCTAAAAATACTGAACAATACAGGAAAACCACAATATTAAATGCCTTGACCTCCAGGTGGCGACATGAGTTTTAAAGAATTTTTTGTTATTTTTTTTGGCAATATTTTTGTCACAGATTTCACAATCGTTTTTTTTTTACACTTACCAACATTTCCTATGGCCACCTGGTGGCACTATACCTGGGAGCGTATTATGTAGATGTGTGCAGACAAATAGCATAGTTATTAAAATTGTGACAGATCAGACACTGTATGGCTGAGTTATAACAACTTCCTGTTTTTTTGTGGAATATCGAATTTCGACAGCCGCAGTGCGTACGTGGTTTAACGAAATCAAGAAAGCTTCACAATCCTTAAGATAAGACTGACGAAGGTGAACAGATACAGTCTCTTGTAGTTCAGCAAAGTATGACATGAGAAAAAGTGTTTTTTTGGAAATTGTCACCAGTCTGACCCTCAAAAATGCACAAAAAGGTAAAACTCTGAGCAATTACATTAGGGTTCTACACACCTTCGTTGCTTGAGCCCCAAAAACGTACTTTCGTGTTATTACAAAAATACAACAAAAAGAAAAAAATGCAAAAACCGGGAAAGATTGAGAACTCAAACATTTCTGTTTTTGAGATTTGCTTTATAGCTTGATAAATTCTAACAGGTAATGTGATCATTTAGAAAAGTTCACTGGTTAACCAAAACAAGCAGTCAAGCATTTGAAAAGCTGTTTGGGAGCTGCCGAAATCCACCCACTCCTTTTCTCTTTCTTTCTCTCTGCCTTTCATCCATCACAACGACATGAAATCAGAAAAGTCGTCCCCCAAAGAGAAAGCAGAAAGTGTAAGATAATCCTTTTTCCCAGCTGCTGATAGACTGTGTTGATGCTGTCTGCTCGCTAAAAATTAGGTTAACTCTGCTGGTGGGGAGAGCAGATAATTGCCCTTGTCTGTCCCCAGGACGGCCCCTCTGCAATCACTCACACAGCCAATGACATTTGCTCCTCTGTTCTCCACCGCAGTTTTGCGGGTTTTTACCAACTTGGGCTTCACGGGTTTCCCAAGTCAATTTTATAGAGTGTATTACAGCCCCACTGGGCAAATAAAACCCAGCCGTTGCTCAAAATGATACAGTGATTGCCATTATCTAGCAAAACCAATCTTCTGCATATTATAACCATCGATCAATACATAGTTTGTCCTCATTTAAAATAAATGCGAATTGAATTGGCCAACAATTGATATAGGCACCAAAAAAAGCCAACCAAGTGACTCCCCTGATAAATATATAAAATTTAAAAACTTCAAAGAGCCTTTAAACGTACTGTAAACTGTTTATATAGTCACTTTAATGGAAAACTCCATTGGTTAGCTGCACTAAATTCCACGTGGTGACCTCCTCATCTCCATCATGGAGCTAAAAGTCATTTAAAGCATCTGTGGCTAAAAGGGTGCCAAAGGATTTTAGACAACAACACATGGAATGAGTATCTCCTTAAAAAATCAAAACAAAATGGCCAAGTCCATGCACGTTAACCACACAAACACCATTTATAAGATGCATCTATTCGTTTCTCTTTAACTGGTGTCCAGTCTAAATGTGTTTGCATGGATCTAAACCCCCTGTGACTGACCCATGGTTTTAAAATCACAGCAGTTATCATTTATAATTAATTTCTAATTTAATTTTTTTAAATAAAATAGCTCCCATCGCATCTAAGTACACTCACTGGCCACTTTATTAGGTACGCCTTCAGACGTGCATCCTTCTCCATTCTGATGCTCAGTTTGAACAGCAGCAGATCGTCTTCTTCATGTCTACATGCCTAAATGCCTGAGTTGCTGCCATGTGATTGGCTGATTAGAAATTTGTGTGTAGCAGTTGGACAGGTGTACCTAATAAAGTGGCCAGTGGGAGTAGAAATCTATGGGTGAAATCACAGATGGTACAACACGGCCTTTACAGCAAACTGAGAAGATGTGGGCTTTTTTAAAAAAATTTTATGAGAAAACCCTGATAAATTTTAGTATCTAAATAGCTCTACGATTAATATCTACCTCAAGTATATTGTTGATTTGTGCTGAATATTTGATGAGATTTATTCTCTGGGGATAATCGTCTGGAGCTTCTCATGTTGCTCTTCTGATAAAGCTCATTTCACATTTGTTTGGTTGTTAGTCCAGCCGCCCACCAGCTGTAAATGAAGAGCTTGGTCAGCAGGAACATGCAGCCCTTCACTCCAAAAAAAAGAGAGCTTCCATCAACACATTGTTCTTTAATTACAACCGATTGTTAGAATCTCATGTTAGTAGGCTGTTCTGTTGATGTTCTCAGCGATCACAATATCATTTGGCTTGAAGAACATGCAACGTATTTGAGAAGAAGAATAATGATCTCTAAAATTACATTAATAAATTTAATGTTAAGGAAGCATACTTTGTTAAAAATCTTCACATTATGCTCCCTTTAAGATGTTAGGGATCCAATGTCGCTATAACTTTTTTTTTTTTTTTTTTTTTTAAGACAATGAATTCCCTGAATCAACCTGCACCCCACTGAATCAGCCATCCAATCAGGACACTCCTACAACCCACCTCCCTTTTTAATAGACTCATCCACACACCTCCACAGATCTACAGCACCCAGAGTAGAGAGGAATGGTCCAAGACTCTTCTTTCTGTGTTCTCTAATGTTGTGGAATATTATAAGAGAAGATTGGCTTCTGTCTTGTTGGCAAAGGGGGGTTTACAAAGTAATAAACATCAAGGGTTCTAATAATTCCGTCACCATTGATTTGATGTAAATTATTTATAAATGTGGGATTGAACAAAACTAAATTTTTTTTTAGAAGCTAAAGAGCACATTTTAACCAGGGGTGCCAATAATGTTTTGCCAATAGTTTGTATATATAGTATCTGTTCCTGTTTCCCCTTCTCCTTTCTTTCAGACAACTGTGACATAAGGGAACATTGAATCCGTAACCATCATGCAATCTTAAAAACAGAGGGTTTGACAGGAGATGCAATTTTCTTGTACTCAGATGTCTGCATGCACTAATATGGGTGGGCTTCATAATTTGCCAAATATCTGGCCATAAATATAAAGTAATGATGGTGAAATATTCACCATTGACATGAAATCTGTTTTCTTTCTGTCAAAAGTGAACATTCTAGAGGGGGAAATGTAAATTACAGCAGTGCACAATCCATCAAATTAAGAACATGACGGATGCATTTGCATCTTCTGTATTATACGGGTGCATGTAGGCAGAGATGTACTTATAAGAGAGAAACCACACATAAAAAAACAGAAATATTGATGATAAGACATGGCTTTTTGTTGCTCTGCTGTTCAGGTCTTTCTGTGGCAAACACATGAATAAAAACAAAATGACCAAGAACTTGCAGGAAGAGGAGTCATTTACTTAAGCCCACTACAAGTCACATGAGCGGGATTTGAAAGGTACACACGAAAGGAAATTCCAGACATTATCAGCAAAATGGGGAGTGGAAACATGAGCTGTGAATATCTCAGATAATCAAATGTAACTAAAGATTGTTTGATTAATTAAGGACCTTTTCACACTGGCGTCTGTATACCGTTACAGGAGCGCTTGGCCAAGGGAACGTTTTTTTGTTTGTTTTTGTGTTTGTGAAAGTGAACGTTTCTAAAACCTCTTCCAGGGTTAGCCTCGGTACCGTTTCAATCGTTGTGGTTGAGGGATGGGTGGGGCATGTGGCTCAAACGTTGCTTGCGCTCGACGTGATGTGGACAGAAACAACATGGCGGGGAAATAATGTTTGTGGAGG
>SRMA01027314.1:821652-834207 GCA_007224835.1 Danionella cerebrum
GATAGTGGTTATATTGGTAGAAGGATGTAGAAGGATGTTGGAGATGGAGATGCCAGGCAAGAGGTCAAGAGGAAGACCAAAGACAAGATATATGGATGTGCTGAAAGAGGACATGAAGGTAGTTGGTGCAAGAGTAGAGGATACTGAGGACAGAGTTAGGTGGAGACGGATGATTCGCTGTGGCGACCCCTAAACTGGGAACAGCCGAAAGGAAAAGAAGAAGCACAGAAAACCCGGGATGAAAATGCCAAGATGTGCATAAATTAAAAAAATTATGAGCACAACTGAGAACTTTTATCCGTTAAAAAAAAATGTCTGTAAACTACAATGAAAAGTGTTCAGAAAGTATATGTACAATTACTAGCAAGTTTCATTTGAAAACTGTTGCTCTTTTGTTTGCATCACAAAAATAAATTCCAAAACACATGACATGCAACATTTCAATTGTGTTCTGCTGCATTATTTGGTCCAATGTTCAGTTTTTCAAGAATAAATCTTTCTATTTTCACATACTATTTCCTTTCTGTAAAAGTGGCAGAATCCTTTGTAAAGTCAAGGAAATGGAGAATGAGAAATGGAAAGCAAACAGGGGGAGGATGGGGACTGGGGAAAAAGAAAGAAAGACAAAATGTGCCTTAGTTCGTGGCTGAAGGCTCCAGTGAAAATCAATTTGTATACACAATCCCTCATGAAAGCCACCCATCTTCATCCAGCGGCCGAGAGGCTGAAATATGTGACTGTCTGCCCGTGTAAATTAGCTGCTCCAGCCCATTGTGTGGCAAAGCATGACGAGGCCGTACAGTGCACTAACTCAAGCGGGAGTGGAGCTCCAAACACACAACACATACACACATGCGCCGACACCAGCACAGCTATCCATAAATCACAAGCTGGGGAAATGAATGGCTGGTCGTCGGTGCAGGACACAGCAGCTGGCGAGGGCGCCCGGGGTAGCTGCGAGGGGATCACGGCAAGCAGGGCGGCCAAGCGCCAGTCTGAGCATGCAGGGATGAAGAAAAACGAGTTCCTTCGTCTGTTTTCCTCTGCTGCCTTTCTCTCGTGGGCTGTGGTTTAAAGATGTAACAACGCTGCAAAAAAGCAAGCACATGAAATGTAATGAGGGAAAGAAGTTTTTGACCTCCTGCAGATTTTGGATTCATTCGGAACAGATGTTTTCGTTTTTATAGATACTCTCTTTAAGAGAAGCTCTAGGTACATGTGTAAAAACCACCTGGAGGCTGGCAAACTTGCTGATTAATAGGTAGCCAACTACGCATTTCTATCATAGAAGTTTAAATCTGCTTGCGTGCAAAAGTTCAGTGGGGGCCAGGATACTCTGAATGACTGAGCAACAGAGATCCCTGCACTGCTCTACAATAAATAATGATGCTAATTAGAGCAGACGATGGTTCATTGCCTCTTAATCATAGGGAAGCTACTTTAAGAGGTATGGCCCACACAAACATTTTTTTTTTTTTTTTTTTACCAAAAATGTACATTTTCACAAGATACACTAGAAGCATGTACAGGTTGATTGAAAAAATTATAATAATAATAATAAAAAACTGAGAAACTCATTCCCTTAAAAAAAGCTAATTTTGACTAAAAAACAATCCTTTACATGTTTAATGTACCTATTTCATAAATTCCAAGAGCATTTATTGTTTTAAATGCAAAAAAAATTAGTTTCCATTTATTTTTAAGTTCAATCAACCTCTATATTTAAACCTAAAAAGCTGAATTATAGCTGAAAAATAATTAGAATTATTTCCTCAGAAAGTATGAAACAACGGTTTTAATGATTTTAGAGGGCGAGCAACATACAGGGAACCCACTTAAAACGTTTTTTTTTTATTATTATTATTTTCGTGTGGTTCGTGATGGTTTCATTTTCCCCTAAAAAAAGGCGGGACAATGTGATTGACAGCTAAACACAACACGTCGTGAGGAAGATCACTTATGCTGCGAACGATTAAATTCTACGATTTAAAACTACGAAATGAATTGTAAGTAACAGGCTGCGTGTGAGAGGGGCGTGTGCGAGCCAGAGAACCTCGAGGGAGAGGTCTGAAACCACGACGGTTCCATTCTTAACAGGAAGTCGCGTGTGCGCATGTGCCCCCATCAATCGCGGCTTCCCCTTCTGCTTGGAAACGGCCTCCATTAGGCTGTAGGCGATGTCGCGTTGAACCCTTTTTTTACCGTCTATGATTAAAACATAGGTAGAGTCAATTTACAATACACAATTAACAACAACCAAAAAATACAACTAACAAGGATTTATTTGCCTTTTGAAATATTTTACATACATAAAGTGACTGTCAACATTCACTGCATTATTAGGCACATGTTCAGAAAGAAATAACATTGTTTTTCCATCAGTTTGCAGAGGAATGAATGTGCGTGTTGCCCTCTGATGTACTGGCGACATGCCATATGCAAGTCTATTGTGTTAACCTTGGTCCACTATCAGACACGACTCAAAAATATGCCTTTTATACGAAAGTAACGCTTTCATTTCCCATACAGCTTTGGGCAAAGGCAGCAAATCAGTTTGTTTTGATAAGTTTGCTGGATCATTTCATCAACAGTAGCAAACAAAGACTGAAATTAAATGTGATATTGTTAATGTTAATATCTCTAACATGAGAGAAAATGTGCCTTTCCCGGTCATCTCTTAATTTAATGACTGGCCACACCCCCTTTTTCCAGAGGGCAATGCACCATGTGTTGTGAAAGCTTTAAGTGTTGCTCTTGGAATGGGCTACTCAGCCCTTCGTCTTAGCCCTTCACCTTGATTCAAAACGATTTGGGACACCACTTCACCTAACTTGAATGTGCATAATTGAGGGGTGGGTTAAAGTAGTCTTTAAAAACACTTTTTAGACTTAAAAAAAAGACTTTAAATGAACAATTCAGAGTCTGCACCATGTTCTTGATTCATCCCTCTTGTTGCGTGTTTGTGTGTGTGTGTGTGTGTGTGTGTGTTTGTGAACGTAATGCAATGTGACTGGGGTGAAGGTGGGTTTGCTGGCTTTGCATTAGATTCTAGCCTCTTCCTGGGGGCAGAAGGGAAGAAGGTCAGGCTGGGGCATGGCAAATGAGGGCAGGGCAATACTGGCAGCCTGCAGTCTGCCGGTATTAATGCTTTTTACTGACCCAGTGCTCAAAACGAAGTGGACACAAGCGCATGTTTGATTCATGAGAGGCCTGCAGAGGTGCTTTGGGCCATTCGAATGCACTGTCCTTTTAGTGGAAGGGCTCCCAGAGCTCCACTGTGGACCAGTTCGTTGTTGGGATGTGGGCGAGAGAATCCTTGCCCTGAGGTAAGAGACATTCTCACTTTACACTAGTGAATGAAGACAAGAAGTTTAAACCGCTGTAATGCTTCCCTACAGAAATCCTACAACTACACCATAATGTTTGTGGACCGGTGTCTGAATGGTTTTGTGTTTTTTCAAAGGTAGGCGTCCCAGTTTGGCTGGAGATGCTTGAATAAAACTGTAACCAATCTGCTTTCTGCACAACACAATTGAATACTGAGATAAAAGGCTAAGGTTTTATACCATTACCATCAAATGTATGTATGTTTACAGCAGATATGACAACCTGTCACATGCTTTAACGTGTTTGCTAACGCTATTTCCATGCATTTATTTCTCTGCAGCCATTCTTGCTTCTATTCCAGATTTTTCCGTTTTGTCAAAGCCAGAAAACTGTTATTCGCCTTTCGCTTCAGACAAAAATATCCCTTACAAGAGCGCTAAAGCTACAGCCGCCAAACTTTGCCAAGATTTCCAAACTGATCTGACTCCACTAAGTTTTCCATTAACGTAACAAGGGGTCAGACTTTGTGAAACTGTAACTCAAACTGAGACCACACCTGTGGAGGGTATCAGTCTGTGCAAGAACATACCAAGCACTGTGCAAACATTTTTGAGGCTCTTGAAGAGATTAAATACAATCGACTTATAAATGGGAAAGGCAACAAAAATATCTTTGAGATGAAACATCACAGAGAAGTGACATCACTAATGGCTCCCTAGCAACCAAACTGTTTACACTAGAAACCACATTTTCTGAAGTCAATCTCAGCTTTGGTAAACGAAAAAGACATATGGGTTGGTTTTATTTACCGGTAACTTATAATTACAATGGGAACATATTCTGTCGCTGACCCCTCCATAGCAACCTGACTGTTTACCATAGCAACCATTTTGGCATATCACTACCTCAGCTAAGGAACATTATACAGAAATGTTGCTTTAAATTACGCATGGCATTGGCACTCATATTATTTTAGCAAAGAATAAGCAAATACATGCTAAATAGCCACATGGTGCAAATGATTATGGAACCAGGAATTTTTTTTTTATTCAATTATTTGCTAAATGCATGAATTTTTACACTAAACTAATTAAATCTCTGAAATAATTTTAAAAACAGGGTAGTATTTTTAAACAACGCTTCAAGATTTCATCACAGATGTAAATAATAAATTGAGATTTCCACTATATGGATTTACAAATCAATGCAAACGAGAGTTTCTTTTTAAAAGATCCTAATCATTATATTTTATGGTGAAGTGTAACATCAGAGACTTTGAACAAGTAATAAATGCTATTTTCAGTGTGGATTTTATCAATATTTTAAATGTTCTAGCTTAAATTTGCAATAAGAATAGTATGTAGCACACTTTGCTTAGTAACAAAATGTATTTATGAAGCAATTTTTTGTTTGTTTGTACATATAAAGTCCCAGAGACAGAAATGGCACCCATTTGGTGGAATGGCTCATCTATTGACACAGTGATTGGTGGATGCCTCACAAATACACAGCCACTCATCTGGTATTTGAGAATTGCTTCCTCTACAGGCCAAATATTACATAGTGTGCATTTAAAAAACATGATCTCTCACTTAAGGCCTTTGAAACTCAATGAAGATCCAGAAAGTCATTAGACATCCAACGTTTGGGTCAAGGTTGAATCCCTCCAGAACCAGCTCCAGGGGGCAGGATTAAAGACTGAATCCTGACACATACATCTCTTAAATTGAACTTCAAGTAACAGCCCGGCTGCTCTGCAAAAGAAGTGCCTCTGTAATTTACCTGAGTATGTTTCGTCATCATCTTATTGCTGGTTGATATGGTTGTAATGTTTCCAGTTGGTGTAACACGTATATCGCTTTTAATTAAAATCTCAAATCCATTTTTCCTACCTTTCATTTCCTGCCTCTCTTTTACCAAGGCCATTTCCATTGTTTTCTTACCAGAGGCTTTGTGGAGCCCTTGGCTCTTATCTCAAGCTTTGTCTTTTGTTTCAGCTAAGATTATTTCTTGGGATTAAAGTGGAAATGTTCTTGTTAGCCTGTTGGAAATCATTAGCTATGTGGTGATTTTTCTTTCTCATTCCCTTCAGACCCTATATGTTAGAACTCAAGCATTGGAAACTATTGGTGTGGTTTTAAATATTTAATTTGTATGCGAGTGAACAGCAGTTAAGCTTGGCCTTGCACTCCAGGAACAGTTTGAATACCAGTGGGTTTGATTTATTAAGTTCTTCAGCGGCTCTGTCTGCGGATACGTTATCAACTAATAGGATCTCTCCCCCTCTTCCCAACTGCTTGCTCTGTCAGATGGTCGACTAATACTGATATTAATGAATTCATTGCTTCAGTCAGAAAATCAATACAGGCTTCTAAAGCGTCTGCGGATCTGAGCGTGCCCAGATACTGACCCAGTTCCCATGTACAACAGCAGCATTATACAATCTGAGTTTGCTTACCAGCCTCTTGCCTTAAATACATGCATAGGGGTGAGCAAAAGTATTGTAAATTTTAATAGTTCCATTTCCATCCGTTAAAGTTCATTGAAACGCGTATTAAATCAGCTTTGATTTTGTTTACATGTGATCAGCTGGTCCTGCGTATTTACAATTTTAAAATAATGTATAGTGTTGCATATATTTTCTATATATATTTTATGCTCCGCCTACTTTTTTACAAACACAGAGAGCCCTACATTGCTTTTCAATGTGAGTAAATAGAGTTTGGTACACAAATGGACAAGATTTCATCCCACACTAATGCCATTTCAATCCCGTTTCAGGGTTGTTGTGGAATTATTGTGTAATGTAATGAAAAAAATATTTGTAAAAAAATAGAATAGATGGGTTGGTGCTAAAGAAATTATGTAAAGATTGTAAAGTAGTAAAAAAACTGCTCTAAAAATCCCAAGGATTAAAGTACGGCATTGTGGCTTTTGTACGCCTTTAAACTTTGTTTTGTCCAGGTGTTGTAATCAGGAACGTATACATCTCTTTGTCTTTGGAAACTGCACATCTGAAAGGTAGTGTGAATCACGGACACTTTTCCACATTAAACGCTGACTGTTTGCCACTTGTTTCAGTGAAGGGCACGTGTATCAAATCCACTGTGGAGCCTTTCTATATCTGGTTATTAGAAGGATCCCCTCAAACCAGTATTTTTTTATTCACAGCTACAAATCATAGTAAAAAGATGAATTTCTTTCAAATGTTTACTGCAAACTCAACTCTTATTAAGCAACCTCTTGACAATAACAACATCTGCTACGAATGCTACTTAGAAATGCATTGGCGGGGAAAATCTGGGACATTCATTATATTTTCACAGCATCAGAAAACGCTCACGATTAACTTGGGAATATCTCCAAACAGTGAAAGAGTGAGAGTGTGAGAGATATCTTTTGCTAAACTGTCTGTGAGGTGTCAGTGAAGACAGATCGCCCACTGATTCTTCTGTGGTCAGGAAAGCAGATCTTTGAGCTTGACTGCTGTGTGAGTGTGTGAAAGGTCAAGCAGCACGTATGGACCAGGCTGGCCAGAGGTCAAACTGTCTGGCTCATGTACATGAGAGAGAGAGAGAGAGAGAGAGAGAGAGAAGGGGGTAGAAAGAGAAGAAAGTGTGGGAGAGAGAAAAGAGGTAGAGAAAGAGGAGAGAAGGAGAGATAGAGAAATGAGAGAGAAGAAAGTATGGGAGAGAAAGAAAGGGGCAGAGAGAGAGAGGTTGAAAGGAGAAATAGAGAGGAGAGATAGAAAGAGGGAGAGGAAGAGGAGAGAAAAAGAGAGAGGGGGGAGAGAAAGGGGAAGGAGAGATAGAGGAGAGGGAGAGGAGAGAAAAAGAGAAGGGGAGAGAAATGGGAAGGAGAGATAGAGGAGAGGAAGAAGGAAGAGAGAGAGGGCAGAGAGGGAGAGGGGGAGGAGAGATAAAGAGAGGGAGAGGAGAGAAAAAAGAGAGAGGGGAGAGAAGGGGGAAGGATAGATAGAGGAGAGGGAGAGGAGAGAAAAAGAGAGGGGATAGAATGGGGAAGGAGAGAAAAAGTGAGATGGGGGAAGGAGAGACAGGGGAGAGGGAGAGGAGAGTAAAAGATAGAGGGAGAGGAGAGTAAAAGATAGAGGGGGAGAGAAAGGGAAAGGAGAGATAGAGGAGAGAAAAAGCGAGAGATGGGAGAGAGAAAAAGAGAGAGGGGAGAGAAAGGGGAAGGAGAGATAGAGGAGGGGGGTAGAGAGAGAGTTTTTATATTCATTACTTTGCAAGTAGAACAGGGTGAAGAAAAAAAAGAGAAATGTAAATCACAGAAGGTATTCTTGGTACTTCTGGACAGGTTTTGAAGGAACTCTGCTGGAGGTTGTTCCAAACATCTTGGAGAACGGACCACAGATCTTCTGCGGATGTAGCGTTATCACATCCTTTTGTCTCAGTGACGTTGAGATCAGGGCTCTGTGTGGCCATACTTCTTGTTCTTCTTTACTTTCTTCTCTTCTTTAATGATTATCAGCCAGTATTTCTCAGCACAGAGAACACCTTTAATCCCGATTAAATCTCAAACTCTATTTGCAGATATGCACCCTCAAATGTTCTAGAAACCTCCACCATGCTTCCCCCTGTTGCCTGCAGACACTCATCAGTGTACTGTTTAATCTCTTAAATAGGCGAAAATGTAAAAATATTTAAAAAACAGTTTTTTATTTTATTTTTATGCACTGGATAGATCAGAGAGCTTCTGATCATGACTTTTAGAGAACGCCTGCTCTATTTCTACCAGAGGATAAACTCTACATCTACACAAGGGATAACAGCTTGATTTCACATCATTTAGAGGCTGAACTGTAAATGCAATTCAGTGTCACTTAAACTCTAAAAATGACAGCGTGCTGTACAAGTTTTTCAAATTCTCCTGTACCCAGGGCCATGGAACAGATGTGTGGGCTCAAAAATTGTGCCACAATCTGGGAGCGTCTTCCTCAAGGGAGAATCTAATTGGTTCCTCCACCCCCTCCATCCCAAACAAACACTCCAGGTTCTTTATCGTCCTTCTGTGAGATTATTTGTGAGTCTCAAAAATCTAAATCCTAAAGTGTGATTAAAAAGTAACGAGGATGCTTTGTCTCAGGATTCTCTCAAGCTCAGCAGTATTTTACATGGAAACGATAGCTGGAACTCTGGATTATGAACGAAGAGACCTATTTAACAGCCCAGAATGGATATTTTTAGGGCCTTGTCTGAGGATGAGTCATGAAATTTATGACGATGAGTTTTTCATTTAATAGATGTCGTTTCAAAAGGGGTCAAAGCAGGAAATTAAAGTCATTTTGGTGAAGATTATGTTTGAGGTTTCTATGTGCTGTTAATTCTGGAGCCAAGTGCATCTAAAAAATATCATAGTCATGTAATTTCGTACATAAATATCAATATAAAATACAAAATACAACTGCAAGCAGTAATGCGGGGCCAAGCATCCAGTAGGCAAAACATGAGCAGAAGAACCATCAAAATGTAAACCAAAGACATATGAAATCACCTCAAGGCATGGTAGCATAAAAAACAAGTTGAATTGAGCACTATTTAAAATTTTATGAATTTCGACCATTAGGTGGCGCTTTTAGAACTTTTGTTTTGGGGACAGCCTTTGGTACTGATGACTCACAACAAATTTGGTGTCAATATGGAAAACAGTTACAGAGATACAGCTTAGGAAACCACTTGACCCAACGGCATCACATTCGTCATGGTTCTTATCGAAATCCAAAACTGCAATCAACACAATACGAATAACTTTTTGCCAGCAAGGTCTAAGGATGATTCTATTCTAATTTGGTGAGAATCGGATTAACGGTCTGGGTGGAGTTAGAAAAAGTAAGGTTTTCAGCCAATTCAACATGGCAGACAGGAAGTTTAATCAATTATGGTAAATTTTATATCTATGTTTTCAGTTCCACCTAAAGAACAAAACTGGATGAGATTTTTCACAATAGGCTAAACTAGCAAAAGTTATTAGCATTTTTCTAAAACGTTTATATTTTTTGGCCACAAGGTGGCACTGGTGTAAAATTTGTTGAGTCCCTTCAGGGCATGGTGTCAAACATTCACAACAACTTTCAGAATTTCAAAGTAAAGTATGTTTGAAATACAGCATTTTTTGGCATAATTCAAAATGGTCGACGCCCAAAATGGCGAACACAGTAAAAATGGACTAGGTTCGACTCGGCTTGATGCTCCAAACGCGCTGATACCAATTTTATGAATTTTGGACAAACGGTTTGGGAAATACAGGCTGAATTGCCAATTTTTTATATCTCCGGACCACTAGGGGGCAGAGCGACGAAACACTGCATGCAGCCTCAAATTATAGGTGTTACAACATAGACAAAGTTTGGTGAACATAGGCTAAAGCGTTGCGAAGTTATAGCCTTACAATCATTTTTGCGAGTTTTGCGTAAGGATCATTCGCGAATAATTAGATAACGGTTTGACGATTCAAAAATCCAAGAAATAACTTTTGTTTGGCATAGTCAGTAGATGATGTGGAGAGAATTTTTTGAAGTTTGGACAAATGGCCACGGAGGAGTTAGCAAAAGTAGCTTTTTCATAAAATTCAAAATGGCGGAAAAATTTGCATGGCGGAAAATGACGTCATAGGGTCAGGTCGATTCGTCTCGAGCCAAGGAATCAGTGGGATGTGGAATTTTGTTTATTCGACTTACGGTTCAAAAGATATTAGCATAAACAGAGGTGTAACTTTGGCCTATTGGTGGCGCTAGATGGTTTGGTTTGGAGACTTCAAATTTGGTCAGATTGTAGGTCAGAGGCTTGGCAGTCAGTAAACCAAATTTCATAACTTTTCCGCAAATGGTTCATACGGCTCCCATTGACTTCATTACGGAAGAGGAAGAAGAAGAATAATAATAATAAATATAACTGCAAGCAGTAATGCGGGGCCAAGCATCCAGTAGGCAAAACGTGAGCAGAAGCACCATCAAAATGTAAACCAAAGACATATGAAATCACCTCAAGGCATGGTAGCATAAAAAACAAGTTGAATTGAGCACTATCTAAAATTTTATGAATTTTGACCATTAGATGGCGCTCCTAGTAACTTTTGTTCTGGGGTCAGTCTTTGGTACTGATGACTCACAACAAATTTGGTGTCAATATGGCAAACAATTGCAGAGATAGAGCTTCGGAAACCACATGACCCGACGGCATCACAATCGTCATGGCTCTTATCGAAAAGGGCAAAAGCAATCAACACGTTATGAATACCTTTTTGCCAGCAAGGTCTAAGGATGTTCCAATTCAAATTTGGTGAGAATCGGACAAACGGTCTGGGTGAAGTTAGAAAAAGTATGGTTTTCAGCCAATTCAACATGGCAGACAGGAAGTTCAATCAATTATGGTAAATTTTATATCTATGTTTTCAGCTCGACCTAAGGAACAAACCTGGATGAGATTTTTGACAGTAGGCTAAAGTAGCAAAAGTTATTAGCATTTTTCTAAAATCGTTTATATCTTTTGACCAAAAGGTGGCGCTGGCGTAAAATTTGTTGAGTCTCTTCAGGGCATGGTGTCAAACATGCACAACAACTTTCAGAATTTCAAAGTAAAGTATGTTTGAAATACAGCATTTTTTGGCATAAATCAAAATGGCAGACGCCCAAAATGGCCGACACAGTAAAAATGGACATGGTCCGACTCGGCTTGATGCTCCAAACGCGCTGATACCAATTTTATGAATTTTGGACAAACGGTTTGGGAAATACAGGCTGAATTGCCAATTTTTTATATCTCCGGACCACTAGGGGGCAGAGCGACGAAACACTGCATTCAGCCTCAGATCATAGGCATTACAACATGGACAAAGTTTGGTGTACATTGGTTAAAGCGTTGCGAAGTTATAGCCCTACAATAATTTTTGCGAGTTTTGCGTAAGGATCATTCGTGAATAATTCGATAACGGTTTGACTATTCAAAAATTTAAGAAATAACTTTTGTTTGGCATAGTCAGTAGATGATGTGGAGCAAATTTCGTGAAATTTGGACAAACGGCCAGGGAGGAGTTAGCAAAAGTAGGTTTTTCATAAAATTCAAAATGGCGGAAAAATTTGCATGGCGGAAAATGACGTCATAGGGTAAAGTCGATTCGGCTTGAGCCAAGGAATCAGTGGGAAGTGGAATTTTGTTTATACGACTTACGGTTCAAAAGTTATTGGCATAAACGTAGGTGTAACTTTGGCCTATTGGTGGCGCTAGACGGTTTGGTTTGGAAACTTCAAATTTGGTCAGATTGTAGGTCAGAGGCTTGGCAGTTAGTGGGCCAATTTTCATAACTTTCCCGCAAACGGTTCATACGGCTCCCATTGACTTCATTACGGAAGAAGAAGAAGGAGGAATAATAATATAACTGCAAGCAGTAATGTGGGGCCAAGCATCCAGTAGGCAAAACGTGAGCAGAAGCACCATCAAAATATAAACCAAAGACATATGAAATCACCTCAAGGCATGGTAGCATAAAAAACAAGTTGAATTGAGCACTATCTAAAATTTTATGAATTTTGACCATTAGATGGCGCTCCTAGTAACTTTTGTTCTGGGGTCAGTCTTTGGTACTGATGACTCACAACAAATTTGGTGTCAATATGGCAAACAATTGCAGAGATAGAGCTTCGGAAACCACATGACCCGACGGCATCACAATCGTCATGGCTCTTATCGAAAACGGCAAAAGCAATCAACACGTTACGAATACCTTTTTGCCAGCAAGGTCTAAGGATGTTCCAATTCAAATTTGGTGAGAATCAGTTAAACGGCCTGGGTGGAGTTAGAAAAAGTAAGGTTTTCAGCCAATTCAACATGACAGACAGGAAGTTCAATCAATTATGGTAAATTTTATATCTATGTTTTCAGCTCGACCTAAGGAACAAACCTGGATGAGATTTTTGACAATAGGCTAAAGTAGCAAAAGTTATTAGCATTTTTCTAAAATCGTTTATATCTTTTGACCAAAAGGTGGCGCTGGCGTAAAATTTGTTGAGCCTCTTCAGGGCATGGTGTCAAACATGCACAACAACTTTCAGAATTTCAAAGTAAAGTATGTTTGAAATACAGCATTTTTTGGCATAAATCAAAATGGCAGACGCCCAAAATGGCCGACACAGTAAAAATGGACATGGTCCGACTCGGCTTGATGCTCCAAACGCGCTGATACCAATTTTATGAATTTTGGACAAACGGTTTG
>SRMA01027315.1:5192-159342 GCA_007224835.1 Danionella cerebrum
ATACAGCTCCCCCTTCAGGTGGCTGGTATGAACCCGTTCCGTTACTCCCCTTGCTTTGGCGCGTAACGATGACTTCCGTCTCTGCCTCCTCTCTCTTGCAGAACGATGACCCGCTGGTAGCCCTTCGGGCCTCGACGCGATCTCCGCCACTCCTCCCTGCGGGTGGAGGGGTGCCTCCTTCTGGTCGTCAGCATCAACCAAGTACAGCAGATGCTCTCAGTGTTGGGCGACTTCCCCGTCAATGAGTATTCCGGGCAGGGGCAGAAGGAGTTCCCATTCAGGGACTAACGGCCTCTTACTAACCCCTCTCTTGGGTTTAGTGCCGACCTGTCTGGATGGACTTCGGGCATGGCCTTTAAAGAGGCTCCCATTCAGTCGGTCTAATCCCGACTAACGTCTCCGGGACCGACTGAAAGGGAACGTCTAGGTTACTTGCGTAACCCCACGTTCCCTGAATAGAGAACGGAGACGTTACCCTTCGCCATGCCCTGGAAGTCATGGATCTGAGGTAAGCTGGGAGGTAAGTGGGTCCAGCTCCACGGAAAATTCCATACTGAGGCTTAGGCACGCCCGGCTTTATACCCGGCTGATTGCTAATCAATCACCTTCGCCTGCAAATTAATTTGCCCGTTAATATGTTCGTCAGTCGCTCTCACAGTGATTTGCTCCCATTCAGTCGGTCTAATCCCGACTAACGTCTCCGTTCCCTATTCAGGGAACGTGGGGTTATGCAAGTAACCTAGACGTTTTGCACATGCGCAACAAAACAACATGTGTTTGATCTTTACTTCAGGAGGATTAACGTTAATGCTGTCGTGTATTATGCTTTTTTCTTCATAGAGAATTCTTATCTTACATCATAAACAAACCATTTCTTTTGAGATGGGGGAGATGTGGGATCCTGTTGTGCTAGTGTATTCATCATGCTCCAAGCTAACTGGATCTGTTATCCCTGGCGTAGACTTATTATCGGAATATGGGCCCAGCGGCGACAATATATACCTGGTCGGTGGTCACTTCATGGGCCCCTTCAGTGATCCCTGGTGGCTATCACTGCCATCCATCTGCTGCTTCCAGCGGAGGGAAATAGTCTGCTTTCTCCCGCGCTGAACAGTGTGATTCTCTCTCTCACCGGCTGCTCTCACACTTTAATGCGCCCAGCTTGATGAGACACAGCTAGCAAGCACGCACAGGCCCATGAATTGCACCTGGCAGCACTGATCAGCCCCGCTACCTCGTCACAAAAGGTTGACCCCATGTTAAGTCAACGGAAAAATTTCCAGCTTTCTCAGGGATTTCCCAGAATTCCGTTGTTGGTACTAGTCTGAATAGATATAGTAAACCGAGTCAGACCAATTTGGTTGGAATCAGACCAAGTCCAGTGTCTGTTGCTCGAATGATCTAGAAGAAGATGGGTGTAGAATTTCTAAAGCAAAATACAAACATATTTACGAGCCAACATATGGGGGTGGTATTTCCATTTCTTTATAATTGGCCATTCATGAGCAGTACAAGATAAAACATTTTAGATAAGATAAACCGGTGGCAGCACTGTGGAAGGAGTTTGCATGTTTGGGTTTCCCCGTGCTTGTGTGGGGTTACTCCGGTTTCCAACATAATCCCAAAACATGCTGTTAGGTTAATTGAATAATCTAAATTCCCCTTAGGTGTGAATGTGTGAGTGAATGTTGCCCGGTGATGGCCTGGCGAACTGTCTAGGGTGTACCCCTGCCTCTTGTCCAATGTAGGCGGGTTTGTAAAGGAATGAATAAGACAAACCTTTGTTAGTCCCACAATGGGGAGATTCCAATGTTGCATCTGTACAAACTGGAAAATTAGAAACATTTTAGTTTAAAATGTTGCATCAAAATGTTGCCATATAAGTTTGTTCTCAAAACTCAAGATCATTATTGATACTAATCTGGAAAGTCCCTGTTTTGCTCTGAAAATGTATTTTAACATTGTTTCAGCAAAACACTTTTTTTTTTTTTTATTTTTATGTTCTATTACTTTCTTGCTGCCTAATTCATTTCTTTAAAAAATCTTATGAGTGCGGTTTACCACTTCTCACCACGAGTGTACCCAGAACCTCTCTTGTTCTTGTTCTTTGCACCTGCTCTGTCTGTCTCTTGCTTGTGTTATTTGGGTCAGAAAAAAATCTGCGAAACAAACAGGACCAGACACGTGTGATGAGTGGTCTGAATGGAAACCGAGATCAGGTCAATGCAAGGGTCTTAATTCAGTGAGCCAGCAGGATAGGATGATCCATTTAAATGGGGAGGGTGAAGAAGGTGCTATCTGCCTATTGAATGACCATTATCAGTTTTTTACATATAGCATTCATACAATGGATGCAGACTCCACTTGTTTCAAAGTATTTATATATTAAACATCCTGCACATACTTTAGCTTCCAGTTGGTGGAGCAGGTACCGATTGTCTCATTTGAATGCTTGATAACAAACTTAACACACTATAGTGAATGGTGTTATTTTATCCAGAATGAGTCGGTGAAGTCATGTCTTGACTCACCCAACATGCCAGAAACAGGTGAAGTGGTAACACAGCAGTAGTGGGGCTCGCTTTGTAATATATTTTACACACTGCTGCACACACACCATCTGTGCCATCTTTTCTTCCCTCACATCAAGCAGGACACCTGAGGCTCCTTGTGAGTCTCATTGGCAGCCCTTTGAACCACTTTTGGGAATGTTATGAAAGTTGGCACACTGATACAATTGAGTCTTATGAGTCGCCTGACAGGGCAGCATGGTGGCGAAGTGGGTGACCTTCCAGGAAGGAGTTTGTATGGTCTCCCTCTGTTTGCCCCTGCCTCTTGCCCGAAGTGAGTGATCCTGAAAGATGAATGAATGAGTCACCTGACCCTGACAATCAACATTTGTTTATTGATTTGTCAAACGTTTTGCCCTACACATTGCTTTTGTGTCTTATAAGTCCATTTGTTCATCCTTATATAATAATTATGGTTTGGACTTCTATGACTTGCTGAATCATGTCCAGTTTAGTAACCATGACCATGTTGTGAATCGGACCATTTTGATTTTTTGTTTTTGTCAAAAGAAAATGCTGCTTTTTGCAAAATGCAATAACATATCTTTACAAAAACTGGCATTTCTTTATAATCTGTGGTTTCTTCTGTGCAGTTTAACATTGGTTAAAGATTTAAATTGGGAACTTTATTTTTGATGTGGCTTTTGTTTGATCATTCATTTGGATCTAGATGTGGTTTCCTAATTATCAAGATCAGCTATTGAGCTAATGCTGAGAAATGTTGTTGGTATTGGATCTAGAGAGTATGAGGTGAGTATAGATTGATTAAATAATTAAATTAAAAAAATAAATGTTAAATTCTGTTAAATAAATAAATGTCCTGCCCACATAGCTAACATATGGACGGAGAAATACATAAATAAGAAAATGTGGAAATAAATAAATAAAGGAAAATTTGAAATGTATAAATACCTTTATTATATTTTTACCAATATATTTGTATTTCTTTTTTTAAGTGTTTATTTATTAATATATTTGTTAATGTTAGTGCATTTATTTATAACATTTATTTTTTAAGCATATACTTAAATAAATTTTATTCTAAAGCATATTATATAATAATTAAAAAATATATTATTTAATCATATATTTAAATAAAAGTATGTTTTTATTTTTTATTTTTTTCATGCATTTATTTCCACTTTTATTTATTCATCCTTAAATAATTTATTTGTAAACATGCATATGGGCTTCTGGCCTCATTATAAATTTCATTTTTATTTTATTCCCCCACAGTCGCTGCAAAACAGAGACCTTAAACATCACAGGGAACCTATAACTGGTTTTAGGCTGCAAAATAACAATTGCAGTGGTTCAAAACGATTAAAATATTTTTTCTCACAAACTGCTTTTTTGTTTTTAGTGGGTGATGTATGATTTATTTGGATCTCAGAGTGTAATGTGAGCCGGGCATCATCTTTCATTCAAGGGCTGTTAAGGTTTTATCTGTGTGCGGTGGCAGTGGGCACGTGTGTGAATCGTTCTTGGAGAGTGTGTGGGTGGTTTGAGGAGTCTATCTTTTGCTGAGTTGAATCTGGAAACGATGATGGAGAAAAGGAAAAACTCTTTAGCATTTCATCTGTAAACATGGCTTTGAACTGGCTGAATTATCAAGATGAGCTGCTCCTTACATCTGAACATGTCAAGTGAGCCTCTAATTCAAAGCAATCAAGTATGTTTGTGTTGCCATCAGTGATTGGATAAAAATTGGATCAGCATTTACTCAAAGATAAAAATCTGTCACTTTTTCTAGGTTTTATCATAATCTTATGAGAGAGTGTCACAAGAATTTCCATTTACACACAGTCAAATACAAGGTTGTCATAAGAAAACAGTTATTTACTCTTGCACCCTTTTTACTCTGTGAGATGCATGTGTTCTCATGAAAGAATTGTCAAAAATCAGTTTGATTCACCATTTTTTTCCCTGCATGATTGCATTTGTGTCTTATAAGTCCATTTGTTCATCTTTAAATTATAATATTGTTCCTTGGACATTTATGACTTGCTGGATCATGTCCAGTTTAGCCATCACACCACTGATAGCTGGTTTTTGCAAATTCATTAACATATCTTTACAAAAATGGTCATGTCTTTATGCCCTGTGGTGTCTGTTCTGCAGTTTAAATAACGTATAGGACAAAATGAAGTTCTGATTGTTTAGTGTCTTCAGTTATAAGTTTTGTAGTTATTTAAAAAAAGCTGCTTTAAAAAACAAATTACCTTACAAATGAAAACTGATTTTCTGGAAACATTTATAATGATCACATGACTTTCTATGTTAAACTTACAAGATAGTAGCACTGACTGTTTATAACATGGTGTCAGTGATGTCACAAATAGCTTTATGATGGATTTTTCCATTTCAAATTGAGCATTGATCTTCCTTAGAAGTGTGTCAATAATTCAGAATATGCAAAATAAACAAAGGATAAACAGAGGTGGGATCTCAGATTTGTGTTTTATCGCCATAATGAAGAGGTTTCCACATTACTAGGAACTTGCTTCAGTGCATACAGAGAAACATAGAACTGAACTGTAAGGTTTCCAACCTGCTTATGTACCCGGAGGAAACCCACGCAAGCACGGGGAGAACATGCAAACTCCTTCCAGGAAGGTCACCTGCGAGCCTCGAACCGGCAACCTTCTGGAAGGACACAGTGCTATCCACTGCCCCACCAACATAAAAAGTATAATAAGTGAAGTTAGAACAGTTAAGTTTGGTTATGGAAAAATAGAATTACAAAATATGATAAAAATAAGAATAAAAAGTAATAATGTAAAGTAACGTAGTGCAAAGGTATCTGAAATAAGGGTGTATTTAAATACGGCTTTAAGGCTATATACGGACTTTCTAAGTGACTGTGACTTTTAAAGCTGACAGTGCAGAGCTTGGTTCGCTGCAGTTCAACAATCCAACAGCAGAGGGGAAAGGCTGTTCCTGTGGCGTGTGGTTCCTGTTATATAACATGGACGAAGCATCAGTGGTTTCTGGCAAAGTGAAATGAAGTTCAAAGTGGGCGTCGCCTTCAGGAAAGAGCGTCTCTTCCCAGTAACTGAAAAATGGGCAAAAGATCCACAGAGGCGGGACTGTTCGCAGAAACCACAAACAAAAAGAGAAAGAACCGACAGTAAAAACAAAAAAGTAGTAGGAGCAGCCGATGAAATGAGGGGGAATAAACAAGGCCGTGATGTGACTGGTTGAAAGAACTGTCAATCATCTGCACAAATTCACTTTAAATTGTTTATGCAGCAGTTACTAATGTAAATTTTAATTACTGTCATACTGTTAATATTAACAGCAATGCTTTGAAAAATTGCAGGTACAGTTATTTGTTGACAGGGTTTGAGCAGTCTTCTTTTCCTTGTAATAATGAGATCTCCAGTGTACACTTCCCTTCGCCTGAATCAGCTAAATCAAATGCAAGCTCGTCCAATCCGAAGCTGAAGCTAGATGGTGTCACCACTTGCCATTCATGATAGATGTTCAGGGACTCTGAGCTTCCAGAGATGCAGGCTTGTGTTTCTGTGACCTCATTCACATGACATGTAAAGAGAGTGTAGTAGAGAATGAGACGGAGCAGTCTTTATCATTAAATGACACCCAGGAAATCATGTCGTTAACTATTATATCTTTCTGAAGGAAATGTAATAAACATAAAACTTATGACGATGTCTTTGACTGATTGGTTGACAATAGTGGAGATGGTGCTTGCCGATTTTGATAAATGAAGATGAGCAGCTGAAGTGGCTTCTGCTTGTATTTTGACAGTAATACTCACTAATGGCTCTATATCTTAGTAGTCATTAGCTTTGTCCCAATCTAGGTTCTAAAAGCCTCCGGAGGGTCCTTCCTATCCAGCCTCCAAGGCTGTGGCTTGGGAGGATCCTGCGAAGGCTGCATAAACCCTTGGTAAACGGGACGGTCTAGCCTCTTCTTCTTCTGTAGTTTTTTGGCAGTTTTGGCTTATGGTACATTAGCGCCACCAGCTGGATCAGTTTGGATCCCAAAATGAAAATATTAAACGTTCTTGTTTTGTTAATTTTTTTCTTTAAGTGATTCTTATATATTTATGTTTTGTGTCTGATAAATTTTTAAGATCACTGTAGGTTCTTTTGTTGCTTAACATTTTTTCTAGAGTTTTAAGTTTTATTGTAATTGATATATTTTTTATAGATTTTTTTATTGTGTTTTTTTTAATACATTGTATAAAAACATGCTCTGTATTTTAGTTTTGGTTGCATTGGTCATATTTTCCTCTGGGATTATTATCTGTTGTGTGTAATTTAAACCAGGCTGACGGTATAGCTTTATGCTGTTTTATAAACTCCTTTATCTGCTTTACAATAAATGTTTAAAATAAAAATATGTTTTACAATTCGCCTAGCACTACCAGCATTTAAAGTTTGAATATGCTGTCCTTTATAATAAAAAACATGTTACTTACATGTAAATAATACGGTGAATATTCAATACGGAATATACGTCTGTATAGCCACGACTACACCACTGATTCACACCTAATGTTAATTTTGCCATTAATTGTGGTCCAGTTTAGAGAAAATACATTGACATTACTCTCCCACTGAGCATGGCAAGTGGCAAAACAAATGGTAAAACGGTTGCGTTTAATACGGAAAAGTGCCAAATTGCAAGTTATTTTGATGATTGCAAACCTGTTAAAAACAAATGGAATAAACATTTATATGTTCCTGATTTCAACATGTACAAAATACACCAACTGAGTACACTTTTGTCTGAGAAATTAAAATGGCTATGACATCCTTGGAAATTCTGGTTCTACGAATGATTATGTTGCCTTGCCAACATTTTAATCGTAATGGCATGGGAAACATATTATGTCACTGACCCCTATGTAGCAACTAGACTGTTTACCATAGCAACCGATATGGCATATCTCTATCTCAGCTTAGGAAAACCATATGGACATGGGGGTTGTTTTTTTTACTTGTATTGGCATAAGGAACGCTATATTAAGTCACTGACCCCTACATAGCAGTGAGTGAGTGAGTGCCTCTAGTACGGGACAGATCATCAACCAGTGGCGGGTCAGCCCAACAAAAGATCCGGTGACAGTCCTGAACGCCACACTTACCAGAATCTCCTGTGACCCACATCTGACCCAAAGTGGTCACACTGTATCCAAGCTTTCCAATCCATGCTTACCATTGAGGTAATTTAAGCTGAATAAATTGTTGACATCGCCAACCACCTATCTGTGTAGTTGAAGCTGTCTCTGAAAGATGTGCCATTTACTGGGATAGTCATAGCATGAAAGGGCAAGGTTAATGATTTCAGGTCAGTGGCTACAGGGAGGACAGTGAGAGAGTCACTAGTCACTTCCTGGAAATTTCAGGAAGTTTTCTAGCTTCAAAAATAGATTGAAGAAAAAAAGTTAGCGAGCTATTTGCCTCCAACGTCAACCATTATATCAAATATATATCAGATTTAAAAGTGATACAAAACCTATTTTAGAGCGGAGTAGAGACAACCTGTTGCTGACTTTATTTTCAGTAGACAAGCATAATCATAGAGAATATAAGAATAGAGTCGCGTAAGACTCATATTCTCATTGAGGTCCTTGTCATAATACTCTGCTCTTGTAAGGGTACACAAATGCCCTGTGGCTGCATTTAACCTCTCTCTGTGGAGAGTATCCACAGACTAATCTTAGTAAGCTTCAGAGGAAGCCTTCATCTTTTGTTTAACACTCCTACTCAGCATCGGGAACACAGAGTTGGCCATGTGGGCACGAAGTGAGAGATGTGCAGGAGTGCAGAGAACCAGGACTGTTTGTGGTTGGAAATACTACAGTTTAAGAAAACGAATGACCTTTTATGGGACTTGCTTTAGGACTCAGATGCTGCGAGTTCTTGAAAATGTAGGCAGAGAGAATCACAAACAAGTGAATATTCAATGTTGCTAGGTAGCAAGGCTTTCCAAAGCAGGACCCAGAAGTAGGAGGACAGTTTAAAAGTCTTTATTGGCAAAGAAAAATGTTTGAGTCAAACACAGAACACCAGCGGCTGCCGTGTGGGGTGTGATATACAGAACATTTCCCTTGGACGATAGGAAATAATTAGATCCCAAACTCATCCAGCTCGAAAGCTCAAAGATCAAACAGAAGTAGCAATAGTATGCAGTTGCTCGATTGAAGAGACAAAAGCTGTGTCCTGATCGATGTTCTGCATCCTTTGAAGTGTGGATTTCTCGTTTATGTCACAATGACCCATTTTGCAAAAAGGATGTACCGCTACCCTTTTACATATCCACTCTCATTTTTTAATAAGAATAACACAAAATAGCAAGCAATGCAAATGTTTTGTTTAAGGATGATTCTTTAAATGCTGGTAATGTTTTAAAACAAAGTTTTATTTTAAATACATGATGTAATGTGTGCTAAACATGTTTTATTTTTTAAGTTTTGTAATCTGGACCTGCCTTATATTCCTAGGCGAGAGTGGCGGAATTCGTTTGTGTCCGCGTGGACCCCCTTAGAGTGGCGATGGGGAAGGATGGTGGGATTGCAAGTTCGGACTTAGTCAGTTTGGAAACAATTGTATCTGCTTATGTGAAAATGGGATAAATGAGAGGGTGGCACGTATCTAACCCAAAACACGTTAGGAAACAATCCTTCGTTGTAGGGAGCAAGCGAAAGAGTTTATAAAGCTCTGCGGCCATAATGAGGCTAGATCATCCCATTTACGAACAGTCGATGCAGCCGTCACAAAATCCTCTGAAGCCATAGCCTCTAGACTAGAGACTAGGCAGGCTCTATCTGCTGAAGGAAGCAGAACCTTGATTGGAACACAGCTAAAGATTCACACAAGACCAGAGAAACCCTGAATAAATAGGCAGATGTGAGGAGCATGCCAACTAGGGGCGGTAATTAAGTGGGAAAAAAACAGTAGCAAGTGTTAACCGAGAAAATTGCTCTCAATTATATGAAAGTCGTTTAGCACTGAATATATATTAGGCAATTTTGAAGCTATAATGTACAAAGGTCCTTTTATATTTCAAATTACAAACATCCTCCACTCTTCTTTCACACAATCAAATCAAAGATCAGCTCCTCGTGGAAAAATCTTCCTTTGCTGAGAGTTCTCCAAGCACCTTGTTTCTTGTTTATACCTTTGCTTAGTAATCCTTTGTCTTGAATAAAGTCTGGATAGAGCTGTGGCCAACTTCATCACTACCCCTTTCAAAGCGTTTGTGACAGGACTTCTTGTATAAAGAGTTTTTGGAACACTATGGGGTGTGAAGGGTTATTTTAGTCTAACCATGTGATGTATTATGTTATAATCATTTGATTATTAAGTGTAATATTAAACAGAGAATAAATGTGATGATTTCTTTTGTTACTTGAAATTAATCAATAGGTTGATTTTATAGACCTGTGTTATTGTTAGGAGCAACCCTCCTAAGATGGTGAAAGGTTAAATGAACTCAAATGCACATACTCAAGATGAAAACAAACACCTATGGTAGGGCAAAACCTTACATAAAATATACTGTGAAGAATGTGACGGCCTGCACTTTGCGTTAGCCTTTTCTTTATTAGTTATTTTATTTAAAGTTCTAGGCGGAGCTGCTAATTGTCCTGATGGATGACACCTGGGCCCGGAGTCTCTCCACAGGATAAAAAATCCTTCCAGCACTCTCTTGGGAGTGGTGGTCGAGGAGCCGTGACTCTTTTGAGCTGTGCATCTGCTCCCGCAGTCTGTCGCTGGGCTAGCGCTACCCTGACGTGACTGTCGTGGGCTAGGACGCTCACCACCTCGTTACTTTTTGTTATGTCTGCCGGCGTTTACGTTTGTTTGTACCTTTGAGTTTTTTATTAAATATTATTATTAGTCAAACTTTCATTTTTGTCTCTCTGTCATGATCATTGAGCCAGGCCATGACAACAACTAAACTAACTCAAGAACAAAACAGGAAAAACTTTATCACAAGGCAATCAACAATTGCTAACTAGCTGGCTGGCTGCTGGGGAACAAATACAAAATAAAACTTCGAACTGAGCAGCGACAGATCAGAAGCACAGGCTTACCCGACATAGGGCACTCAAATGATAATATTAATGAACCCGCACAGGTAAGGGGGAGCAAGAGCCTTAAGAAGGCAGCGGGCAAACGATGGAATGATGAGCCAGACATGAGATGCAGGTGGGGCACATGAGGGCAATTAACAATGACACAGAATGAAGATACATGCACGAGAAGAGGCCGGAATAAAAGGTACAAGAGGGTGGAGACACAGACAAAGAGGAAGAGCAGGCAGGAACAGAAGAACGTTACAAAATAAAAGACTGACAAAATAACAAAATAAAAGTAACCGGAGGAAGAACCTAAGAGTTATTACCCCAAGTGACAAGAGGATCAAAGGCAATCCACCATTCAAGGAGGTGCAAAACTCACATGTGGGTGAGCCATAAGGCCCGGGGCAAAAAGAACTACGCCCAAGCTGATTAGTATATTTAACAACATATTTAAGACCATGTCACAAGGAAGAGTATGTGAGCTAACGCATGATGACAAGGGCTTAACGTGACTTTGCTGTTGTGCAGTTAGAACACCCAAATATAGCTGTAATGTGCTATTCATGAATTATTAGTAAATATCTAGACCTCAAACTCTCTCCTGTCTTCTCTGGAATATATTAAATTCAGAAGCAGCCTGGAATATATTAAATTCCGCATAGCAGCCATTTTGTTTGTATTTTTAGTTTTCACTAGGAGTCGTGGTTGGTTTTGTTATATTTTTTGTCTGATAGAAATAAGCATTCTTTATTAAACACCCATTATTTACTTGTACAACTATACATATACATACTACCCAATAGCACAAGGATGATTGAGCTCTCACAGTTGGTGATTTGAAGATTTTGAACTGCTGCGACTTGCGCTTATTCCAAAATTCAAGGTAATTAACAAATATCAGGTAAGTAAGAGGTGGTAGTGGTGACCATTGATATCATTGAGTCGATATCATTGATCTCTTTCAATTTAGCTAAATACTGCTGCTTTAGTATAGCAATGTATGGTGTCTTCTTGCTTTAGCATGTACTTGGCATAACTTGGTATGATCGGATGACATTAAGACCAACTCTCCCTAGCAAAAAGGGCCTCAAGAGGCTGCGATGTCTTCAGTAAAACCTGTACTTTAAAATGTTAGTTGAATGCATGATTTTTATAACGTTTCCACAACGATTTTTATATGATGTACACTCACTGGCCACTTTATTAGGTACCTTTTTGTCCAACTGATTGAATTTTTCTAATCGGCCAATGCTCATGATCAAGTTCATCTAAGCATCAGAATGGGCGAGAAAGGGGATTTAAGGGACTTTGAACTTGTTGGTGCCAGACAGCTAGTTTGAGTACTTCAAAAACTGCTGATCTACTGGGATTGTCAGACACAATTATAGTCTGAAAAAGAGGAAATATCCAGTGAGTGGCAGTTCTGCAGGCACAAATGCCTGGTTGATGTCAAAGGAGAAAGGCCAGACTGGTTTGAGCTGATAGAAAAGCAACAGTAACTCAAATAACCACTCTTTGAGCATCTATGCACAATAAGCCGAACCTTGGAGGGGCTACAGCAGCAGAAGACCACATCAGGTGCCACTCCTGTTGGCTAAGAACAGAAAACTGAGGCTACAACTCTCACAGGCTCAACAAAATTGGACAATAGAAGATTGAAAAAACATTGCCTGGATGAGTCTCTGCTAAAACATTCAGATGGTAGCCGTGTACCAATGGTTCAGGCTGGTGGTGGTGGTGTAATGATGGCTACTTGCAGCAGGATCACGTTCCATATCGTAAAGCACGAATCATCTCAGACTGGTTACCTCCAAAGTCACCAGATCCCAATCCAGTAGAAACCTTTGGGAAGTGGATCACAAATCTGCAGCAACTGTGTAATGCTACTAGGTCTCCGTTTTAAGCTCCAACCCGATACAGTGGTACTCCGAGATACGAAATTAATCCGTTCCAGGCATTCGTATCTCGAACATTTCGTATCTCGAAGCAAGTTTTACATGTTTAAGTTGATAAAAAAAGGAAAACCAGAGAAAAATCAAGAAACGTTTGAATTTAAGAAGCTAAATTTCAACTAAATTTCCCACGAGACCTTTCGTATTTCAAACATTTCGTAACTCGAAGCATTCGTATCTCGGGGTACCACTGTACTTGCAAGGTGTACCTAATAAAGTGGCCGGTGAGTGTACATGACAAAATATAACTAGAAACAACAACATTTACCCTTAGTGCACTGCCTATGGCTTTGGCCTACTTGCCGAGTTCTTGAGCACACAGGACACTTCTTGTGCTTTACAGAGGCCCTTCAGAACTCTGCACTTTCATGAACAAGTAAACTTTGGTTTTGGAAAAATAAATGTTGGGTTCACATCTGCTACTAATAATGCATTGACGGACAGGTTCTCTACCAGTTTGCATAATGGAAACAATTGGGTATTCGTTTTATATGACATTTTTGTTAAACTTGACTTTGATTTTCATACAGTTTTGTAATTGGGCCTAAATATGTCTAGATGGAACCAATTGGTGAGATGAATAGATTTGATACTGAAGACACGAGTTTCCCTATGAATTTACGAGCTTGTTTTTTTGATCTTTCCTGGTAACACATTTGAAGATAACGCTGTATTATGCCTGGTCTCTTGACACTGTGTTACCATGGCATCTGTGTGATGGTTGATGCAGCACAGATCACAAATAGACTGCTCCACATCACAGACTACATTCAATTCAACAAGCTGTCTGATTAATTCTCAAACATTGTTTGAACGCACCATCCTGAGATCTTTAATGCCAGGAATGTCCACATCACAGTCTTCTTAGATGTATTTACATCGAGCGCCTCTTTTCCTTGCCCCTTTTGCGGGACACACACTCTGTCGTTTCTGATTTCATGGATTTGGTCTTACTGCAGGCATGTTTCAGTCAGGCATAGAGGGAAACTGGGTTAGCATCATCCCTCTACCCACAAACAATTCTCTTACCTCTCATTCCCTTGCCGTCCTGCTCTATTCTCTTCTTCAAAGTCAACATGAGCCCACTGTGACCTCATTTACTTCCCTGCAGCATCTCTTGAGCAGCTCCGTGCATGATTCATCAGTGCACGCAGAACAAATCTGACTTTAAAACATTTTATTTAAAAACTTCCAAAACAAAACGTCAACTGTGTGTGCATATAAAGAGAAAGTAATACATGTGTGTTTGTTTGAATGGCAGTTTCTAGAGGAGAATCGTTGTAATGAACATCAGATTGTATTAAAATCATCCAAATATTCTGTGAATCAGGGTCTGAAATTATTTAAAAGCTGAATATCTTTAAACAAACATAAATGACCCACAAATAGCAGCCTTTAAAATAGTTTCTATCATTTTTTCTAGTGGAAATGTCTGTAGTGTTTTTATGAAACACTAATCAGCAGGAGTCATTGTTATATCCATGTTAATAAAAGAGATAAAAACATCTTGAAATGTCTAAAAGGTTGTTTTAGTAATGTTAACGCAACACAGTGTTGTTTTTGGCTGCCGTCTAAGTTTTGGTCTGGTTTCTTGGACTAAAATCATGATTAGTGTCATGTTTTAGTAAACTAAAACCAAAAACGTTCTTATCATCGAAAACAAAAGGTTTTAGTCAGAGTGAGTTATGGGTTTTATTCAAGTTTTAGTTGCTAACTTTGCTTTTTTCTTTTGATATGTTAATTTAACTCTAAATATTAGAATCTGTGTTTTATTTGTGTCTCCCTCTTTAATGCATTCTTTCTGATTGCATATGTTCCAGGTATATACGTATGTTATTTTTGTGTTTCCGATCCCCAGGCACCTCCCTCACAAAACTCTTGAATCACGAGACTTTGGACATGTTTAGAGCAGGTCAATTTTTTTTGCAAAGTGAGAGATAGACTTTTTTTGTTTATCATTTTGCATCAAAACTCAGTCATAAATAACACTTCAAGTGCGCTGAATAGTTGAAAAATGATGATGTTGTAGGTATTTGGAGCTGGTCTGTGGGTTGTCTGTGACTGCATTTCTGCTTACCTGGGATTTTTCTTGGTCTGTCACTTCAGAACTCTGCTTCTGGTCTTCCAATTCCTCACAATGTTCTCTGAGCTTCAATCTCTGAGACGGCTTTCTGTACCCTTCCCCCAAACCATGATGTTCAACAAGAATTGTTTTCAGATCATCTGTTTTGAGGCTCCCATGTTGCCACACTTACAGTTGGCCTCCTTTAAATACTTTCTCATGATTGGATTCAACTCTGATGTAACATATTTTTTCTTTTACCAGATTTCTTAATCTAGAAATACTGACTACCAATTTTACCACTGGCCCATTTGCTGTGTAAAAACATTAATTGATTTTAATGACTGAGAGTAAGTATTTGATTACTCTTTGAGATAATTCACCTCACAACTCCTTATATGTAGAACTTTCATATTTGAGGCCTAAACTATTCAGATTCAAATGTTTATTCTCTTTTGGGGTCAGGGGGCACATCGGGTGATACATGAGTCTGTGTTTAAAGCCATCAGTTTCTGTAGCATGATGGCTGAATTTATAACAATGAACACATCAAGTAAATTTGAGGAAAATGCTCTGAGTTAAAGTAACTACTCAGAGAGAGATCTTTATTAACAGAACCACCTTTTTTGTTACATACACGTGCAGTAAATTTTCTCCCCTCTGACCACAAACACAGACAAGGGGAAGGCCGGTCTTTGTTGAGAGGCAAGAAAAGTATATGTTTTTAGACATAGGAGGATTAGCTAAAAAAAAAATAACCTTCCCACACTGACCACCAGATGGTGTGCTAACCAAAATGTGTCGAAATCAACAAGTGGGTAAGGAAGAAGAAAGGTGATTTGGTGTCCTTGAGAAGGATATTATCATAATCTTGATCAAAGAGGACGTTGTTTTTACGGTCATCCTGAAGAGATGATGAAAATCTGTCTGTTTCAATCAATTTCTCTCAGTTGAGGAGTCAAATGCTTATTTAAAATAAACATTCTTATCATCTTACACACCCCCTGCCCTCTAGTGGTATGGAGAACAGGCCAAGTCAATGTGCAGAGTGGCGGCTGAAAGGTGGTCATGCGTTTTCATGGAGATTGGTTTTCAATGGAACAGATTAGCTGCTATTGTGATAAACGTTAAAATAAAGCTAATCTTAGATTGTGTTTAAAGTGGCTGACTGACAAATGGTGAACTTCAATAGTAAAGCAGTAAAAGCTGTGTATTAAGGAGAAAGTATCATGTGTTGAATGATCTAATAAACCTGGTTAATATTGAAGATGGTACTTCCTGGAGCAGTCACTTAAACAGTGTAATTAATATAATTGCAGGAGCCAAGGTAAAGAAGTGAACCTGCAGTTTAATAACTTTGAGGGAAGTATAATGTCAGTGATACAGGAGCTAGACTTGGATCAATGCATTTTTGGCAGGAATAACCACTTTCAGATAAAACATCACTTCAGCTGCATTAGCCAAGTGTTTACTGGCTCCTGGTCTTGTCAGTGAGGTTCTGAGTTGTAGATGGTTAGAGTTTGCTTAACCGCTGTTAAAATGAGTGTTTGCAGAGAGCAGTGTGTAAGTGTGGCTTCGTCACAAATCCCCAGGAAAACACACTGCAGATTAGCTTTTACATGTCGTTAATGCTTTGTGAGGTTGAGTGTCTTTTGGATATGCTTTCACTGGGTTTCTCATTTAATTTAACCTTTGCCTAATGCCATGATAAGTTAATTTTGTCCCTGTGCCAAACTCTTCTGGCTGCCTGAGCAGCTTCATTAAAGATTTGGAGCTGTTGCCAGCTTTCTGGGTAAAATAACAGTTGGTGGTTCAAGAGCTGCTGGCATCCCATCTGATTTAAAATGCCATCCCATCTCTGATGCTTTGAAATCATAGTGGTCCAGAACAATCAGGCTCTGAATGTTGCATTTTAATTTATCAAAAAATGGTCTGTAACAATCATTTATAATTACACTCACTGGCCACTTTATTAGGTACACCTTGCTACTGGAATCTGGAGAGTTTTGCCATGATCTAACAGTTCCTGCAGATTTCTTGTCTGAACATCCATGGTGTGACTCTCCTCCTTCCACCACATTCCAAAGGTGCTCTACTGGATTGAGATCTGGTGACTGTGGAGACAGGGAACTCATTGTCTGAGATGATTCTGAGATGATTCATGCTCTACGATGTGGAGTATTATCCTGCTGGAAGTATTCATCAGTAGATGGGGACACTGTGTTCTTAAAGGGACAGCAACAATACTCAGGTGGTCTGTAGTGCTAATACTTAACTGATTCCAACGGACCCAAAGTGTGCCAAGAAAATACCCCTCACACCATTACTCCACCTCCAACAGCCTGATCCATTGATACAAGGCGAGATGGATTCATGTTTTCATGTTGTTGACGCCAAATTCTGACCCTAGCAACCGCATGCTGCAGCAGAAATCAAGACTCATCAGACCGAGCAAGGATTTATCTATATCTTCTATTATCCACTTCGGGTGAGCCTGACCAAATTGTAGACTCTGTTTCCTCTTCTTAGTTGACAGGAGTGGCACTGGGTCTGGTCTTCTGCTATTTTAGACCAGCTTGTCTGGCACCAACAACCATGCCACTTTCAAACTTTCTTCCCCATTCTGGTGCTCAAAACTGCAATTTTGACCACCTCTACATGCCTAAATGCTTTTTAGTTGCTGCCATGTGATTGATTAATAAAGTGGCCGATGCATGTATTTGATATGCTTTCACAATCGCTATAGAAAAAACTTTATTCTCAGACATTTCTAGGAAAACTGCGATGGACTAGTGACCTGTCCAGGGTGTTCATCTGCCTCTCGGCCAATGTGTGCTGGAGATGCCCTGGCAGACCCCATGACCCCAAAAAGGGAATAAGCAAGTTGGAAAATGACTGAAAATAAATGTCTTGGAAAATCTGGTTCAAAAGGTCACTATGACAAGATAATACCACACTGCCCTTGATTAATTGGAGACAATATGTGTGATCTGTTGCTCTTTGAAGATAAAAACTATGATACATCTTTGTTTCAGGTTACTCAAAAACATCAAAAAAATCAATCAAAATGTGGCAGCAGCAGCAAAAACACAACAATTAAGAAATATGTAACAATAAAGTTCAGGCAAATAGAAATGTTTAAGATAAGCTTGAACACCTAGTTAGAGAGTGAACAAGGAAGGAGCAACATCTTTATCAGGAGGTCATTGTAGGGGGTCCATAAGTTGATCCAAGGATAGATTTCAACCATGGATGAAGGTTGAAATCTTTTGTTCTGTCTTTCAGGAACTTTAATTATTGAATATAACTCTTATTTGACTCCATATTTTTATAAGAAAACTATTTTTTAATTTTATTATAAGCTTTTGATTGAATCTATATTTTTTAATTGTTTTATAGTATACAAATGTACTTTAATTTTACTTAATTAATTAACCCTTTGTAACATAATGTGATTCTTTAGTTCTTAGCATTTAATGTTATTGTAGAAAGTGATTCAAGAGCAACTAGTGACAAGATTAAACTTCTCAGTTTATTAGCAAGTTACAGATGTAAAACAATACCAAGAGACTACATGATGTAAAGGGCTCCAAGGCCTTCAGACCAAGGGCTCTGTCTGTAGACAAAGAAAGAGCACAAAGCAAGAAGAAGATGTTTGAGATGTGTCTTTGAGAGGCAGACACTGTTGTTGATCAAAGGCTGTTGTTGATCAAAGGCTGTTGTTGATCACATTTGTTAATTGTAATCCTGTTTGGTCCCTTTGTAACACATGCACAAGAAGGGGTTGAGAGTCTCTGGCTTGAGCTCAGTTATTTACACATTCACATATGTTATATATTTAAATAATTATTCACAACCATATTGTGTGACCGATTTCAATTTTTGTGGCACAGTTGTTGTGGCCACCCATTTTTTCTATTTACACTTGCGCACCATTTGTAAAGGAACTCTACTGGTAACTTGTTCCAAACATCTTGGAGAACTTACTACAGATCTTCAGTGGATGCAGCTGTCTCGCATACTTCTGTCTCTTGATGTAATTCCACACTCACTCAATGTATTTCTAATGATTGAAGATACCATTAATCCTGACCAAATGTCCAACTCCATTTGCTGAAATACAACCTCAAACTATTATATGCTAAATACAACCCCTTCAACGAGCAAACTTCCTTCTGCTGCAGCCAAAAATTAAAAATGTTTTAAATTAGAAAGTATATCTGCTTTTAATCTCATTTTTACATATAGGCTTCAATCCCCTGTTACCAATATCTCACACGTAAGGATTTTCTAAATCATTATTTGTGTTGCACCAATAAAACGCAAAGAATGGCAGTCACATAAGCACTGTACATGAGGTTTTTGTGGCAAGGATAATTGTAAGATGTTCAATATTTTGGGGGGATGGGGTATGGGGGTCGTGCAAGAATAATGTAAGTAGTTGGTGCCAAGATTTTCCTGCTAGATGTTTTTTCTTTGACACCTTTCCCTACCACCAGGAAATGCCTATGTCTATTCTGCTGACACACTCTATAATTTCCCCAGCAAACTGACAGGCTTGCCACTCACTTCAGCAATCCCGTCTCTCTTTTACTCCTGCGTGAATTATTGTTTCTCCCAGAGTTCACTATTCAGAAAGAAGATCTATCTGTTTAGTTAATACAAGATCCAAACACTGTGCCTCACTGATTTTGCCAAATGCACTGTAAAGGCTTTCCTCATTCACTCAATGTTGTCTTAATTTAAATAAATTCAAAGGATTCAGCTTCTTTTTTGCTTTTATAGTAATTTATAAGAGCATATTGAACCAGAAATCAAACATGGATGTTCCCGAACAAAACACTATTTTATTTCTTTTAAAAACTAATTTTTTCAAGCCATTGACGAAGTCACATGAGTCAATTGGTTTCTTCAAAGCTGGACATGAAGTGATGCACTAAAAAACCACACCTTCTCTCATGATATCCAGAAACAAACGCGCACGAGGGAAAGATGGAGCACTTGCCTGCTAAGTATATGTGGTGCAAACTGTTAGGACAGTGATGTTACATTTTTGACACCAGTTTGACTTGTGTATTTATAACGCTTGGCGTAATGAAGTAATTTCTTTAGTGGCTCGTTAATTTATTCATTCTTCTGTAGCGGAATTATTCGAGGCTAATGAGAAAATGTTCAGGACTATGGGCACCCCCGATGCCCAGGTGGTGAAGGTGCGTTTGCATCTGATTTGGGATCAGATTCTGGCTCAAAAAGTTGATAGCTCAGTATTGAAGTTACTCATAAATTATCTCCCTCACTTCTACGTTGACCATTCAGACAGCAACTTTGTACACACTTCAGTACCTACTACAGTAACTTCTCAACCCAGTTTCGGAATAACCCTGTGTTCGAAAATGTAGAGAACAAATAGATTAATCTAAGCATTTGTTTGGCTACGTTTTGTTAATAATTCAAGGAAAAAAAATTACTGGCTGATACGGGTTCTGAAAACTAAGTAAATGACTTATCAAGTACTATTTAGGTGGATGTTTTAAAGAGGACAGCTGTGCTCCAATTACATGCTGTTTTGTAGTTGCAAAAGCAAACTGTGAAAGGCTGAAGAAAATGAAGCTTGTATAACCTTCAGTGGTCTTTGGCTAAGTAGCAGGAGACTGGAAATCACTTCCTAGACATGTACATATTTTAATGCAAAATTAACTTTGTCTATTTTTATTTATTATTTTTATGGTCACACTTACAAACTGAGTCTGAATGGGTTGTGTTTATTGGGTTGTTCACAGGGTTCGTTGGCTGTGTGATGGACCTCTTATACAAGTTTGCGGCCTCACTTCACAGTCTATTGGAGTCTAATTTTGGAGCATAGTTTGGGATAGACTCTCTTGTCACAACATGTTACATCAGTGGCAACCAGTCAATAGAGGGCACTATTACACCACCCCACCACTCACTGCTCCTTGACGAGAACATGAACAAGACTTTATGTAAAAAAAGATGTGAAGACATTCCCATAAACACACTCCTGAATCTTCTAGAAAGCATTCAGTGAACTTTTAGTAGTCACATCTGAGTATGTGTCAGTTTTCTCTGAGTTTGAGAGCAGATGTGTCATGTTCGTGATGTGCAGTAAGGGTTTGAAAGCATAATAGAAGCACAGTATCACTACTAGAGTTTGAGAGCTCTCAGAAACATCAGTCACATTCTAGAGATTTTTTCTTCTCTCCCACCGTCCACCTTTTTAATCCAGCATTAGAAGAGCCCTTGAATGCCACAATCACTACTAAACAGGGTTACTCAGCTTCGATTAAGGCTTTTGTATCCAAGTAGTTGCCACTTTCTATTTCACTGGTGTGTTAAAGTGAAAATATTCAACTGATAAAATGGTGGGCTGTAGATGATGGGTGACGGATCACTTTCCACAGATGACACAAACAAGAAGGACCACTGATCTTGAGCTTCATGTTTGTTGAAGTTAACAGCTTGAATATTATTTAAATGATTCAAAAAGTGTTACATTTTAGATGTTGATATCACAATAGTGGATCTTCGTTTGCTCCTGGAAGTAAATGGGTTGTGTGACAGAGCATGGAGCATGAAGGGGGTATTGCGCTAGACTGGTTCAAGTCATGTTTTACAGAACAGTTTTATTCTGTTCAATGGGATGGTCTCCGTTTAGAAATAGTTCTGGTCAGATGAAGGTTGGAGTTCCCCAGGGGTCAATTTTGAGACCTATTTTATTTTCGTCCCATGGTTTTTGATTGAGCCTGGTTGTCGCACAAAACTTCACACCGAAAATTTGGGTCGGGTATGTATCAGAATTTGTTTCAGTCAAATAGGTTTGTAAGTGTAGTGTTTTTTTTATAGTTTTGTTTATAGCTTTTCAAGTGTTTTTAAAGATATTGTGACAAACTTTGTTTAGTGGACTTAACATCTTTACACCTCCATACATTAACCGTTTAAAAGTTTGGAAATGTTAATCTATATCAGTAAAATGACCCAGCTTACGGGTCTATTAGATAACAGAGGTTTTAGGGGGTTTAGGAGGTTTTAGGGGGTTCTGACCACAGTCTTTTGCGTGGGGCCCTTCGTTAAGGACAGCTTGCCAATCTGTCATGGGAAATGTTGAAAGAGCATGAAGGGGAAATTTCTTCAGATCATCTTGTTGTATGTGCTATTCAGATAGCGATGGTATAAGAAGGTTTGTTCAAACTTTAATGTTATTTATGAAATTCAAATATGTTTGTGATGTGATATAATTTAAATCTGAAAATCGATAATGAACTAATATATAAATATTAGCTCTCTATCAGAGCCCTCTGTATGAACCCTCTGTAATTCACTTCCTTTCTCAGTTTTTCACTTCTTCTCTTATAAAACTCTTATTATGAAAGTTTTGTTATTGTGCAAACATTAAAATAGTTTCTAATATCTACAAATAATGAAGTTCTAGCTATGTAAGAAGGATCTATACATTCTTCAGTACTCTCTTGACAGGGGTTGAGGGTGCTTACGTCTTCTGGTGCATTCCTTTGATGACCATAGATGACCATACTCTCAAGGTAGCTTTAAACTGATTTGTTAAAAGATATTTTGAGTTTTTCCACGCTACCATTTAAAACATGAATAACTATAGACTATACTCTGGATATATTTATATACCTTACACTTACTTCAACAAGAAAAGAGTTCCATCACTGTTGAAACTTAGCATATTAAAAAATATTTGCTTAAAACAGTTGCAATATTTGCATTTACACTGTTAAGGACCCACACAAACCTGTTAATTCACCTGCATTTATAGGACCATAACTTTTCAACATCTGCAATCCCAACCATGTGTTTGAGGAAAATATTTTGAGTTGTGAGTGTGTAAAAGCCAGCACACGGTCCTCTTTTGTTTACATGTATTACCAGTGGTTCAGCAACTAAACGGGTGTTAAAATACTATATTTAAAATTTGACATATGTACACAGTTGTTAATTAGTCATTATTTTGTTTAAAATAATCAAACTTTTGTCATGAACTGTGTGTTAGCAAACACTGTTTCTCTTCCATCTGTGAAGCTTCATATTTTATGAGGGAAGCCCCATTATTGCATATTGTGCATGTTGTATTTAATGGGTCTCAGCTGTGATGGCACATTTGTCATTTATATATTCATGGGTCTGAAATGAGATTTTAAATCACCCTGAGATTGAAGCAGTGGTTAGGAGCTTGACAGT
The DNA here is from genome assembly GCA_007224835.1 of Danionella cerebrum. Taxonomy (NCBI): domain Eukaryota; kingdom Metazoa; phylum Chordata; class Actinopteri; order Cypriniformes; family Danionidae; genus Danionella; species Danionella cerebrum. The sequence goes on from SRMA01027315.1 coordinate 28,056, forward strand.
GACAAATGTTCCCTCCACATTTGGCAGACGGTTTAATCAGTTTAAAGAAAATAAAGATAGTGGATCCCCTCAAGCGCTGCTGTCTGTACGGTTCATGCACCTGAGTAACCTTGTTCCATCCCATCTGTGTAGATTCTGCTGGGGGAGCTTGTGTCCTTCTTCACGAAACCTGAGGCCACTCAGGAGAAGACAATCGTCACAGCTGACTGCTGCTATTTCAACCCACTGCTCAGACGCATTGTACGCTTCCTTGGTAAGCAGTGCTTCCTCTCATATTTTCAGAATCATTTTCAGTGTAAAAGAAATGTTTTCCATTAGAAATTATATAAATACAACATAAAAAATCTTGAAAAATAACCAAGGTTACCTCAAAGTTTGATTTGTGATGTTACAGTAGCATGGTTTTCTCTTACAAAAATAGAACTAAAAGCAATAATAACTGTGTCCAGTTAGTCAGAGTAAAATGGAAGAAAAGGGGCTTAAAGCAAACCAGAAAACATTTTGTCTAAAGCCCTGAATTCAATGAAGAACACTAAACTAAATCTGGCAATCTGCTAAAAATCCTTTATAAACATATATTCACTGAGTTGAATAGTTTTTAAATTGTTGTGAAAGAGTCAGTGTAAGGTGAACATGAGATATCAAAAGTTTCGGTACCTGCATCACATCGTAGACCATAGATTAAAGCTTTCAAAACTCTCAAACAATTAGCATTGCTTCTGACACAAGGTGGCACTGTAATTAATACTTTTGAGTAACCTGGGAGTAGACATGATTTTGTAAATCTATGTTAATGCATTTGGAACAAAGATTGTTTTAGGATAAAACACCCAACACCCAAAATGGCAGCGGTAGGAGATAGTGGAGTAATGGAGGTCCACATGTATCCAAACATGTTATATAATTTTAGGCCAAACAAATTAACATCCTATCCTATCCTATCTCTTCCTATCTCCGACCACTAGGGGAGCACTGCACTATGCTGAAGTTGTGTAAGCATCAAGTTTTGTATCAATACATTTCTACTTTATAAGTACACAGTTACTTTATAATTGTTCTGTGTTTGTTTATGAAGCCACTACATTTTTGGGAGCTTTTGCACAGCATAGTCCAGAAGATGTGACAGGACACACAGGACTGAAAAGCTGTGTGGACAAGAGCCACCGGGTGATGCAAGCATTACTGTCTCTCATCCAGTGTATCCATTGCAACGTTCTGTGGTCTGTTTCTAAAACAAATTCCTTTCCCAATAAATTATATTTCAAGGAATCGAGGGCCCATTTGTTTCTCCATCTCAATGGTGGAATAGCGCTGTTCTCGGGGAAACGGTTTCCGGGTGATGTATAGGATAGGATGTCTGTCGCTTGCTTCACCTTGTAGAAGCACTGCACCTAGTCCTATTTCAGAGGCGGCGGTCTGTAAAATAAAGGGCAGATCGAAGTTTGGGCTTTGGAGCCCTGGGTCTTTGCACAAACATGATTACAGATCATTAAAAGCTTTTTGGCAGCACAGGTCTTCTTGGTGAGATTGGTCAAAGGAACTGCTTTGCTAGAGAACCCCGTAAAGAAGCGGCGATACCAACCCAGTGGTCCTAAGAAAGAGCGAACCCTCTTCTAATACAATAGTCGAACAGTCCTTCTCACACACCACATGAGTCAGGTTTTTTTCTTGACTATTTTACACTTAGCCATCAACTGGAACCTGCTCACTTTTGGAGTCAGTCTCTAGTGGTCAGTTGATGAATTGCATAATTCCTCACTTCTTGTTATACACCACGTAGGAAAGCAAAAGGTTGACACTCGTTCTGAAGTGATGGGCTTTCAAGATAGCATTGGCAACTTCTAGTAAACAGCTGCATTTACGTCTATCAATATTTATGCACATTTTGGAATATTGCATAAAAAATAAATAAATCACAGAATAAATCACAATGCAATACAGAACTGGGGAATGATTAATGAATTAACCAATGGAGCGATTTCATTGCACAACACCTGAATTTCTGTTTTGGTTTTTCTAAAAACGGGACCATCACCTCCAAGAAATGTCTTCACTGACTGTGTTCCCAAAGAGCAGTCTCCCGCTTCCTAAAGCAAGATGATATGACTCCACATAAAGGCCTTCTTCTAATGCAGTAACTTCCTGTTTTTTTATATTTGGCGTCAGTTTATCAGGAAGTGACGATTTTGTTATCTTTGACTCGTTGGATGAAAATAGTGATTTATTAATTTATTTATTTTTAAAGAAAATTGTGATATAATCACAAATATTTTATAGGATATTCCAGTTTTACACATAAATTTAATAAGCATTTTTGGAAGGAAATATGGCTGTTGGCATAAAGACCTTATTCAGAAACATAACTAGTTATATACATATTTAATAATATATTCCAGAGAATACAGGAGAGGGCTTGATGTCCAAATATTTTTATTTATATAAATTTATATTTAATTCATATAAAAAAAACTTCCAGATATTTGGGTTGGGCCAAGTAAATTGCATAAAGGCAAAGTAGATGTTCAACCCCCTGTCGCTATGAGCTAGCCGAACAGTAACCTGGTCTTTTATAGCTTGTAGAATTTTAAGGCGGAGTTTTCCGTTTGCCCCAAACAGAGCATCAAATTGCGTGTAGATGTTTCACCAGATGAAATGGCTGCAAAGACAAACACTGAGAGCAGTTTGGCGTATATTTGAACGGCACACTTGGTTTATTCACTCAGATTAATAATAAAGAAAGTACCCAATAAATATTTCAATATTTATTAAAAAAAAATGTTAATGAAAATGCTAGAGAAAATGAATTTGTGAGGAACTGAATGAAACCTTTAACAGCCAATTATCCAAGAACTTGTGCAATAATGAAAATACGAACTGCACAAAATGCACGTTTCTTTCTCAAAGAGTGCATTGTTCTATGGCATAGGGATTCTGCAACAATAACATCTCCACCTCTCATTCTCAGGTGTGTATTCCTTTGGCCTCTTTACCACCACCATCTTTGCCAATGCAGGACAGGTTGTGACAGGAAACCAGACACCTCACTTCCTGTCTACATGTCGGCCAAACTACACTGCACTGGGCTGCCACTCACCCCTGCAGTACATCACAGAGCGCAGAGCCTGCACCGGGAACCCTTTTCTCATCTCCTCGGCACGAAAATCTTTCCCCTCAAAGGATGCAGCGCTGAGTATGTACTCGGCTGTCTATACGGTGGTGAGTACAGCCTGCACCTAAACTAAACATGACACAGAGATGACCGAGGTGTCACTTACTCATCTACTGTAGCTGTCGAGAGATGATGATGATTCAGAAGATTCTGTTCGGAATCTGATGTAAGATCTACCCACTGCTCAGTGCCATTACTTATTACGAAATTCCATTAAGGCGTTTTATCTGTGGTGTTATAGTGTTCAAATATTGCCTATAATCTAAAGTTAAGATTAAAATTCAATTTTTTAATTCCTTAATTTTAAACATGTCTGTGCCTGTCACTGGAAGAGTGCACACTCTCCCAGTGTTGTGATGGTTGTAGTGTTGCCAACTCCTATGCCAACTTTGCATAAAAATCACATTACGTGCATGCCATACATTACCCGCCCTGGGGTAATTTTAATCAATGCCAACACAAAAAGTCTTGCATGTACAGGTGTTTCATGTCAATATTAAATGAACACACATGCTGTTATAAAACAAACATGTAATGCTAAATAAAAATAATAATTATGAAAACAATGAGAACAGGATGTGTTGTTTATGTCACTCAGTATGGCATAAAAATCGTTCTTGCAATACATGAAATATACCCTTGAATCATCCCCAAAAAATGCTTTAACCGACCCTTGAACTCAGGGTATGATTCCCATTCCTTTCTGAACCGCTGTGTAAAGCTTAAACATAATGCAGCCAAAGATAAGTGTAATGCTGCCACAGAGGATCACACGCAGACAAAGCGAGGTGAGTAACTGTGGCTGAATCTGTGACTGTGCGAGTGATTCATTTATTTACAGCTAAACAAAAAAAAAAACAGAACTGATTTTATTTTATTTTGATTTTGTGGTTTATTTTAGAAAGCGATGATTTAAACTGCTGTTCTCCTCCTGACATACGCCAACCAGGAATTCTTGTCAGCCAATAAGGGTGTTACTCATGCGCATGTTTGACATTAAAAAGAGACAGACAGGCACAGCACAGGAGCGGTTCCTCCGTCTGAAGAGCCCATCAGACAGAAGGAAAAAAGTCACTGAAAGTCGCCAGGAACACCAGTAAAAGTCAATAGATTTGTCGCTAGTCGCTAGAATAAAAAAAAAGTCGATAGGTTGTCTGAAAAGTCGCTAAATCTAGCGACAAATTTGTTAAGTAGGCAACACTGGCTGGTTGATGACCCCAACTGTAAAACTGCACAGTACTGTGCTAAAAGGGCTTTCAGAAATCAAAATAATCATAGTTTATTTTTGGAAATTTGCTGAATTCTAATGTAAAAACAAGTAAATATTTGCCTTTACTTACATTCCCTTCAAACAAGCATCACTTGATTCACTTGAAATTCACCAGAAGTCAGAAGCTGGGCCCAGGTACACATCGAATGTCTAGAGAAGGAACTGTGGTGCAGATATATAGCAGGAGGTGCCCTGTGCTTATGTTTGTAATTATAATATTGTAATATGTAGCTGCAGATGAAGGCAGGTTGTTTATTGAAGGGCTGAAGAATGGTACAATATTGAGTGTCTGCATGTAACAATTTGTGGCTGCATTTCTGCAAATGGATTTGGACAGGATTAATGGCGTTCCTAATGCTGTGAAATATACGCGGATGGTTTTAAACGAACAAAGTAATCCAAGTAAAATGTGAAAATCGCCTTTCAGTTTCGTTTTACAGAGCCGTTTTCATTTTTACAGTGCCATCTAGTGGGTAAAAGAAAAGATAACCCTTGGAAGTACAAGACCTGTGAAATGGCTGTGTGAAAAGTCCTGTCACTAAAAAGCTCAATGACACAAAAAAGAATTTGGAACAGTGTATAAAGTTTAGGAGAGCTTCGTTTTGTTCATAAGATTTTCACGGTTTTGAAAATTTGCTTTTGGGGGGGGATTTATAAGTTTTAAAGTATCAAAACTTTTGATTTTTGTTATCAAACAACAAAACTTTTCAGAATTTTTGAAGTGAAGAAATGACAATTTAATGCTTGGAATTGTACACTTTCAGGTTGGGGAATTATTGAGTAATGTAATGAAAAAATATTGGTAGAAAAAGAACCTGGGGTTGTATTAAAATTACGTTTTGCCACAAAAAAACAGTTTTACATGTAATTTAGACAGAAGGGGAAAGCTGAACAGAAGATCTGTACTTAGTTCTTCAAGTGCAGCTAGAAGATTTTTTTTTAAGATATAGTTTCTATAGTTTCTATTTCGTTCATTTATTTGCTTCCATTTCTTCCAAGCATTCTCTGTGTTCTTTACTGCAACATTTTTCACACCTGCCTGAAACTTTTGCACTTTACTGTTTGTCATGTACATGGTACATGCTACTCTAGTATTTTTTATGGGGTTTTTTATGTATATTCTAGTATAATTTGTGTTGTGCACATTTACAAATCTCTACACCGCCTCAAAGAAGATCAAACACTATTGTTGTGATATTGTGTGTGTTTCTCCTGTAGATGTATGTGACTCTAGTTTGGAGGACCAAAGGCACGAGGCTGACCAAACCCACTCTTTGTCTGACGCTGGTGTTTTTGGCTATTCTGGTTGGCATTGTACGGGTGGCTGAATATCGCAACCACTGGTCTGATGTCCTTGCTGGGTATCTCACTGGAGGAGCCATCGCTGCTTTTCTGGTCTGAAAATAATGTTAATTAAATCTCTTCTTTTGTGAAAGCTGGGAATATTGTTAGATTGTAGGTATTGTAAGAGAAAGTTTAAATCTTTATTTTATTATAATTTAATCTTAATGTTTGACTATTTAAATCTACTGTAAAATACATTTATTTTTAGGAATTTCCTTGAGGAAGGGAGTGGAGAATCCAGTCGTATCCTATGTATAGCTGAAATTCGATCTCTACCACAGGAGTACTCAGAGCAGAAAGCACAGATTCTCTTTCTTTTTCTGTCCTGTCCCCTCACTAGCACAGAGATTGTAGATTGTTAATCTGGCTATACAGTGAACCCTCGTTTATCACGATAGATAGGTTCCAGAACTGGCCGCGATAGCGGAAAATCCACAAAGTAGGGACACCATGTGTACAGTATTTATTTAACAGGTATTCAGTACAGTGTAGGTTTATTCAAGATGTGATTTTGCAACAATTAATATTATTGGATGCAGTATAAAAGATTCATGGAAAAGATGCCCATTTAATACATTTGTATTTTATAATTAGTATATATGTAGCCATCAGCAGCCTTACACCATTCAAATATGACAATGTCAGACTCCATCTGATTAGCGTTTCATGTTCAGTTTAATTTTACTAGTACTATAATGAATTATCGTATGATCACATTCTCTTTTTGTTTAATTTCATTCGTACTGAATTATTGTCATAATGCATTAAACCAACAGCACTAGCAGATATTAATAATTATTAATGGAATTAATGAAATATTTGGGGTCTTCATATATCGTGACTATTTTTGAAAACCTGCTATATATTTTTTGTCTAATAATATACATATGTAATGGAAAAAATCATGAATCCACGATAGTCAAACCGCGAAGTAGCAAGGGTTCACTGTATTGAATAAAGTGCCGCTGGTGCTGTGTTCCTGTGCACGCTGGTCCTGAGTGAATCTTGATAGCAATAGAGATCATTTCCATAACAGTATATTTGGCTCAACAGTATTTTGGTGGGGCGCCAATGTTAATAGTACAGATATTAGGTACATTTGTGAAGAAAAGACTTCCTTGATGGACCCTTTGGATGAAATGCAAATGTACATGAAAGGGGGATAAGGGATGTCTTGGGTGATTTAAAGACTATCATGTTGAGACACCCTAGCAAAAGTAGTTGAATGAAGCCATTTATTGTCAAACAACTGTGTTTAGTCTTTTTTAAAATCAAACAGAAACTTTCCTTGTGACCCTGATCAAAAGCTCTTAATATTTTGTATTCCCCTTTTTAACATCAATGATAGCCTGAAGTCTCTTGAGGTAGTTGTCGATGAAGTTCTTTATCTTCTCTGGTGGTAAAGCAGCCTATTCTTCGTCAAAAAGCCTCAAACTCTTGTAAATTCTTGCGGCACGTTTGAGAAAATTTGCCATGGTGTGTAAACTTATCACCACAACTGTAAACATCCATTCATTGTCTTTACCCGCATATATCTGGTTGGTTATGGGGTTTTCACAGTAAAATCCTAAGAGTTAAATTAACTCTACTCGGAGTGTATTTGGTCCCACTCTATATAGAGTTAAACCGACTCTGAGAAAGAGTGTCTTCATGTTTTTCCAAATCTGCATGGAAAATGCAAACTAAATATTAACTATTCAGAGAGGGACCAAGTTCACTCCACAGACAAAAATAGACTGTTTAGTTCAAATAGACTTATTTAAATAACTCTCCTTCAGAGTTGGTTTAACTCTATATAGAGTGGGACCAAATACACTCTGAATAGAGTTAATTTAACTCTTAGGATTTTGCTGTGTGGTAGCTATGGCTTTGTCAGGCGCTCAGTCCACCAAGGTGAGGGAATGAACTCAACCGCAAGAGCTGAGAGAAACTGATGGTTTATTAAAGAAACAAGCAAACAAACAAATACCCACGATGGGGAAGTCTACAATAATTAAAGACTTGTTCCAGAGGAGAGCAATTAAACTAAACTAAAGAATGTTACGAGTGACAATAGAGCAGTTCAAAAAAGAGCCACGATGCTTAGCACAGAATGAACATAATGATCCTGTGCTGCAAGCAAGGAGAATAAATACTGGCAGACAATGAGCTGAAAATCAGGAACATGCGAGAAAGACAAAATTAAAAGATGGGAAACCAGACAGGTGAGAAGTGAATAATAAAGATAGGAAGAGGAGAGATGCAGGAAAAAGGGCAGAAAATAAAACAAAAAAAATATCGAAACAGGTTCACATAGAGGGTGAAAGGAAAGGGAACACCCTTCACAGGTAACCATCGCATGACTGATAAATATTACATTTCAATATAATTCATGCATTAATCCCTTATCGGGCGGCACGGTGGCGGAGTGGGTAGCACGGTGGTCTTCCAGCTCGAGACTCGCCGGTGACCTTCCTGGGAGGAGTTTGCATGTTCTCCCCGTGCTTGCGTGGGTTTCCTCCGGGTACTCCGGTTTCCCCCACAATCCCAAAAACATGCGGATAGGTTAATAATCTAAATTTCCCTAAAATGTGAATGTGCCCTGTGATGGACTGGTGACCTGTCCAGGGTGTACCCCCGCCTCTCACCCAAAGTACACTGGAGACAGGCACCAGCAGACCCCCGTGACCCCTGAAAGTGAATAAGCGAGTAATGACAAGAAGAAGAATACATTAATACGTTATTTAATAATGAGAGGAAATATCTTACACATTATTTATATTACATTAAAAATAACGGAGTAGAGCTTTTCTGCAAATTCAACGTTTTGGATTTATTTGAGCAAATAAATGCAGTTTTCAGAATTTTAATTGCATTATTTTTAATCTACAAAAAAATCATGCATGGTGTGGAAATTGCAAAGAAACATGCCTCACCCCTTCTCAGAGGTTGAAACAGGTCATAATGAAACAGGTCATTACACTGAGCACGCACTAGTTTAACAGCTAATGCTGGTTCTCAGGTGGTCAGTGAGTCTGCAGCTAATCCAATGGCTTTAGGCTTCATCCTTCATCCTCTTAATTCAAGTCCAATCCAACCATGGCAGGGCTAGACATGCCCTCGGTATAAAGCTCTAATCGTTTTTACTATTTTTAAAAGTCCACCTTTTCACTTTGGATCATTTTTAAACCATGTTTTTTAATTCACCTGCAGGTTACATGTGTGATCAACAACTTCCAGCAGACCCAGACTCATGTACCAAGTGTACCACACCCAGTGCTGCCACCACGCCCGGAGCCCTCACTCAACTTGCCCATGGTACCAATGCCCAGTGTGGAGAGTCCACTCGAAAAGTTAAGTGGCCCTCAGGTAAGGGGAGATGGGTGGGGCACTGGACACAGATCACGGAGGTCTGGCATGGGGATATTCAGCTACCATCTCATATATAGCTCACAACTAAATCTAATGTGTGACAAAATACGAGCTAATTCTATCCTCATAGTACTTCTTTCCTGAGGTAATAGCTAAAAGTCTTCAACATACACATTTAGTTATTAACTCACCCTTTGTGAGAAAATTGCTTGTTGTTTCATCCCCAAAAGTGTTGTCGGATAAAAGTGTCTAAAAGCTAAATACATAAATGTAAATTAATTTAATCTACTTGTAAAGTTGATTGTATAAAAGAGTTAACAAGTGCATATACGACTAATCATAAAAAAAGATTTGATCAGTAGCTCAATGAACAAAAGAACAATTTCCAAACTTTTCACAAAGCTCTGTTTTATTGAACAATTATTTAACTCCATAACATGAAATGAAGGTTAATAGTCAGCTATTTTAGATCACAACATCTTCAGTTTTACTCAAATTGAGGCAAAATTTTTCCATTCTTCAAGAATAACCTCTTTTAGAGCCGGGAGTTGTCTTCATCTTTTTCAGCATGGACCTTCTAGGTAATTATCTTCTCAACAGAAGATGCTCCTGTTGAGATGTTACCTTCCATGGACGTTATACTTCCATCTTTTTTTAAATTGTGGGTCAGTTTTGCTACAGTTTTTGACTGATATGTAAAGCCTTTGCTGTTCTTCTTGTAACCCTCACCTTTTTGTGTAAAATGATTTCCTTTCTCAGATTTTGTGACATTTTTCTTCCATGGGGAGCCATTGCTCTTTTATCATCATGCTGGACATCTTTTAATTGAATCATAAGACTCCCCTGTAGTTGAACGCCTGTTAATTAGAATGTCGTCTTAAGGCCTCTTCACATCGACCTGAATTTTAATTGTGAAGTTTTCATGCTCCGATGTGCCTCGATATTAAACCATGAGGGCCAACGGGACTTCAAACATCGGACCAAAAAGAGTGGTGCCAACAAAAAAGTTTCGGAGTGACATATCGGGTTTGTTTTTCGCAAGGAGAATGACCAATGAAAAGCTGAGTCTTTTGATAACGTAAGTAGTATGTAAAAGAGCTGCTCAGTGATGCTCATCTCACATTTTCATAGCGACTTTGTAGAGGAAATAGGAAAAAAATGATCACCAAAAACTCTCCATGTTTTTCCCCGTTTGGCGCCGTGAACGCCTGTTGTATTGCAAACACCACCTTCAGGCAGGGAGCGTCATTGCTTCAATATTTCCTTGATGTAGACGAAGAGCACCCTGCTGAGAAGCCATCAGGAGATTCGTGCAAATCACAATTCAGAGCGGAGTGTAGAGGCCTTTAAATGTGGCTTTTCTCCTATGAATATATTTTGGGTGCAGTCATTTTTGGAACATGGTCTTGAATTAATTTGTTAGGACAAAAATAACTTTTTAGTATTCAAAAATGAACAAGTCTCTTTTGCAATCAATGGTACACATTTGTAGTACAGTGTCTAATAGAAAATGTTGATTCTGAAAGGAAGGTTTTTTGAAAAACATAGTGGGGTTCTACTGAGTAACGAACCCAAACTAACAGCCTGTCCCTCCGATTTTTAAACATTAGCAAACAAAGACGTTGCATTGCACATGTAAATGTAGTTGGTTCATATGTTTGTGTTTATAAACACGCTTTTTTTTCAGAACTCTACATTTTCTGTCGTCTACAGGTTCCAGGAGTTTTGTACACAGGCATCACATGACCATCAGCCATTCCTGGCCCCCGCCCCTCCCGATGTGCTCATCCACTCACGTCGCTGCATCTCCAGCGCAGTCTAGACCTGCCTTCCGACCACTCGACCATAGCGCGTCCTCGACTCTCGCTTACTAGATCATACTCTACTCAGGTCTAGAAGCTCTTGTGCCCACCTTGCGCCCCCATCAGGACAACAATGACTAATGTTGCGCTGGAGTGTCAGATTGCGTAGATGTGAAAAATCTCACTCAAGACTGTTACTCGAGAGGCCTTTAACCTGGTTAGCATTAGCTACATGTTTTTGAGAGAGAGAGCTTTTCGTTGATTCAAGGAAAAAATAGTAAAACAGGCAAAACATTTTTAGTTTACTATTACAATAATTTTACAGTAATTTTTTCATTCTTAAATTTTGTAGCTGGGGTAATACGGCAGCATCCAAATGTGTTTTATAATATACTTTTTTTTTTAAATAAATTTATGTAGCCTTGGTTCTACAATTGCTCATTTTGGTGGGTAGGGTGTCAATAGCAACATAAGTAAAGTCTTCCAAACTCAAACTAAGGCTATGGATAGACAGAGAGAGTGCATTTTTGAAATTTATGTTTTTTGGAGGGGGGCATTGATCAAGTTTCTCTGCTAATTGGAAAATCACAAGCATGTTTGGAATTAGGTATTGGAGAAGTTTGTAAATGTATGTGAAAGGAGTAGAATAGCGATCTGCAGCCCCAAGGCCTGGGCAAACGGGAGAAATCTCCTGTCCTTTCGGAATATTTGGGATTTTGTACTTGAGTGAGGTAATGACACAAGTGGGATTGACAGGTGGGTTGTTGAACTGGCTAAACACATTCAATACACAATGCTGTCTTGGCGAAACAAGCTGAGTCTCTTGAGTAATTGGTCAATTTTCACTCCTGCTCTCATCTATGTCTGTGAGCTGTGACTAAAAGATTGAGGAGCTACGTCTCCAAGGGGCTTGTTATGGAACCATTGTAGTCTGAAAGGAGCATTGAGAGGATCCACTGGATTTAGTGCATACATCTGTTGTGGCGTGGGGTGGTATTCTGGAGGTGTCCATTCACAAGCTGATTTGGATTGTTTGTCCTCAAACAAATAATCAGTGCATGAATGTATGGGTTTATTTCAACAGTGAGAGACAAAATAATAAAGAAAGCACAGTATTAGTGGTATTCAATAATTATTTGCACTATATACAGGGTTCGAAATTATCATCACCATCCAAAGTAGCTGAAGAATTGACATTAGACAAATTTTTATGTTTGTGAAAATAAGAGATTATGAATGCCACTGAAAGAAATTTTGATCATTTTATTAACATTACAATAAAACGTACAGAAAGTGCAACAAACTATTCTGTACTAAACTGTTACCTATACATCTAAGATAGAATACTATACACTCTACATCACGGTAACTCTGACAAAACATGACTGCATTTTAACTATCAAACACTAGCCATCTTCCTGATCCTGACACATGTCCTCCTAACCACCAGAGCATTTTGGCGTCAATTTTGAACCCTGTTAATAAGTGTGAAATAAATATCGACCAATTTTCTTGACCCACTCCTCTGCAGGTCCCCTGAATACATTTTCAGATCTCCTATGAGTTTGCAGTCTACCGACAGGCTAGGCCATCTCTTTAAGGTCTCTAGCTGCGTTTGCATCCCCCTATTTAGGACAGCATTAATGGACTAACCAATAGACCGACTGGAATCGCACAAGTGGAATGTTGTTTTGATCATTCAAAAATCCCCCCTTTTATTAGCATCTTTGGATGGGATCACACCAGAATTGATGATGCATGGAGTTTTACATTCTTTGCTTTTCTTGTGCCGCAAACCAAAACAAGAAAGCATTAAAGCATTTTACCACCGTCTTGGGGATGAAGGGGGAGGAGGTCACATTGACTCCTTTTTCTGAAAAAGTTCAGAAACACCATTTTCACCTTCTCTGAATCATTGCCAAACCTAAGATGGGTGTGAGCTGATGGACATGGCAGGATTTCAGTCATTCACAGCAGTGTTTTTACATTTGTTTTCTTGTTTTGTTTTTTAACCTCACCAACTGCTGCCAGCTTTAGATTCCTAGATTGCACAATCATGTTTTTGCTGAGTTTAGTGGACAGGTAATGAACAGATTTTTCCTTTAAGGGGGCTACCTATCCCACCTCTACAAACAACACCAAGGAGCTTGTAGTCTTTCTCATCAAAGACTACTAGAAAGTTTAATCTGGAATTGATGCCTACCTCAATTATTACATTAACCCACTTCCTTATAAGATGGTCTATTCCTTCTCTTTCCCAACTCAGTCTAAACCAGCTTCATCACGTACACCTTCATCCCCTTCACCACTTATGAGGTGATCAATGCATTCGAGCAAGACAGCATGCCCGTAAGTTTGTTCCCATCATGATCACAAATTTAGATCAGGTCCAGATAGGCGAACTTGCATACCATTTTTGAAGGAACTCTGCGCAATGGTGCGGCACTAATGGACTAAGCAACGGACAGATTTCATTCACAGCATCTGAAATGTTGTTTTGGTCGTTCTAAAAGTCCTAAAGTCTGTCATCAAAGTCGTTCGGAATCATCACCTCCCAGAACTGTCTTGACTGTCCCACCGTTCCCACTGCAGATATTGTGTTTCGTCTACGTATTCTAAGACGCAAGTAAGTTATTATAAACAAAAAAAGGCTTCTCTTAACGCAGCGGTTTCCACTTTTCTTGTAATATTTGCCACCAGTTTATGAGGAAGGGTCGATTTTGTTCTCTTGGACTCGTTGGGTGGAAGCATTGCTTTATTCGCAAACTTTAAATGCGATATTCGAGTTTTGCGCATAAATTTAATTCGTATCTTTGGAAGGAAACATGGCTTATGATAATCAGTAGCTCTTGTTTGGTATAATAGGTGGATCATACCTCATTTCTTTCTGTTTTTGTTCAAGTGCACCTAGAAGAAAAGCTGGTTTGATAAACAATCGTTATTTATTTACCGGTATTTATATATATATATATATATATATATATATATATATATATACATTTTAATCATATCTATTTTTTGTTGCTCACTGTTGAATTCATGGGCTGTTCATTTCTGTGTTTGATGCAAACGTTCAGATTTTGCAGGGGGACAAATATTTCTTCCCTGGAACACTACTGCTTTCCTGAAATACTTTCTCTATGCTTGAGTTCACTAAAAATCCCTGAAATTTCTCTCAGTACAAAGCAGGGCGGTTGATAAATTCAACATGACATACTTCCCTGTTCCCAACATCCTTCCTATGAAGACTAATGTCTGCATAATGACTGCAATATCTCTGTCCTTGTAATTCATGACTAGTTAGAGACTTCTGTTTATCTCGGTCCTCGTTTTCCTGTATTGTTTTATTTTGTTTCATAAGAACAGAAAATCAACTGTGAATTTAAACACAATACTCTCTGAGCCTTTAGAACACAACCTGGAAAACAATTCTATTTTTGGAATTAGGTATTGGGATGTAGCTGCTAAGTTATTTGCTAAGCACTATTTGTTTGGTTAAGTCCATGCTTTAAATAAGTATAATTTAATAATTAAAATAAAATTGTCCTTGATAATGTGACAGATAATCAAAGCTATAGCTGTATAGAGACCATTATTGGAGACTATATTTATAAAAATGTCTAGAACATCAGCTGATGTGAAGAAAGTAAATATGTACAGATTTCTATCTTACATTTTTTCAAATGTCAAAGCTTTCCTTGAATAGTCCTGATAAAAATACTGGTGTTCGGTCGTGAACCAAATAAACAAATAAGATAAAAGAATTTCCTCAGGTTAAAGTATGATCTGCAAACATTTCATTGTATAAGATTACTGTACATAGTTTATTTGTACATAACTTTTTTCAATTCATGTGTTACGTGCCATTTAATCTGTGTGTTCAAGAGACTTTGCTTTTTCTTTGAGAGATTGTGAAACACCCAGAGGAAATTATTCTGTTATTCTTGTGTTTTGTCTATTGATGTATTCTGAAAGTCATTATTTGGAACTTCTTACATTCTCTGAAGGAAATGAGATAAGATCTGTTTGTAACTTGGTGCTTGAATGTGACTGTTCAGGTAACACTTCATTTTGTAAATTAAAGATACAACATATCCTGTTCCAGCCGGCTGATTTATTCATAAATAAATGTTTAATTCAAAGGAAATGATAGGTTTGACTTCACATTGCCCCCTGGTGGTGCGGATTAGGTAATTCAGACTTAAATTTTAAAGAAAATGTTATTTCCTTTAGCATTTGGAATAATAATTCATATAATACAATCCATTTGGAAGTATTTAGTCTGCATTTATAAAAAATCCCATGATCATTGTAGTTAAGTTAAAAGGTGTAGTTTGTAAGCAATCTTTAATTTTTACAGTGTTCATAAACTGACAGCTATTTAATTAGTTTAGATTTCTTTTTAAATTTAAAATTTCAATTTAAGTTGTGAACTTAATGAATGAGATGATTGTTGTCTGAATGGAGTTTGGACATACACTCACTGGCCACTTTATTGGGTACACCTTGCTGGTATCAGGTTGGTACTTTTGTCTTCAGAATTGCTTTAATCCTGCTTTAACTTAGCTTTTTTTTGTTTTGTGAGCACAAGGGAAAGTAAGCTCGAGTTGGTTAAAAGCATCTGTCAAGAGAATAAACGTGTAATTTTATTGTAAACCATTTTATTGGGACATTTTGACATGATGGCATCACACAGTTGCTGCAGAGTTAGCGACTCCACATCCATGATGCAAATCTCTCGTTCCACCCCATTTCAAGGGTCTCCACTGGATCTGAACTCATCGTCATGTTCAAGAAACCAGTCTGAGATGATTCACGTTTAACGACATGGGGAAATATTCTGCTGGAAGTACCACCAGAAGACACTGTGGTCATAAAGGGCTGGACATGGTCAGATACAATACTCTGAAAGGCCTAAAGTGTGCCAAAAAATATCCTCGACTGTGGTCACAGACTGCCTCCTTGGAATAAAACCGAGGAGGATGTTTCAAAAGACACTGCTCCCAAGGTTTCCAGATCCAGGGTTATCTGTGCATTGCTCCAGGCATCTGTTAACACTTTAAGCTCCACACCAGTGCAAATAATGTTTACATCCTGGCACCCTTTTGAAGAAATATTATGTTGTTTACATACGCCAAGATGTTTCGAGGTAATGAGAATCTAAAGTTTGTTTAAAACTCTTGCATACTATTGCGGTTAAACAGTGGGCAAGCAGTAATGTAAAATTCTAAGCAAGTTTAGTCAAGAATGTGTCACAATTTTGATTCAATAAAGGAATGCAGGGAAATGTAACAAATGCAGATTAAGTGGAGTATAGTGAAATTAAGGTACACTCACCGGCCACTTTATTAGGTACACCCCTCCAACTGCCATTAATCCACGTTTCCAATCACAAGCCAACCACACAGCAGAAACTCTAAGCATTTAGGCATGGTCAATGGTCAAGACAGTCTGCTGCTGTTCAAACCGAGCATCACAATGGTGAAGAAAGCTGAACTAAGTGACTTTAAATATGGCATTGTTCAGTCTTTCAGAAACTACCGATCTACACCAGTTTTCACACACAACCATCTTCAGGATTTACAGAGAATGGTTAGAAAAAAGAGACAATATCTAGTGAGCGGCAGTTCTGTGGCAAAATTTGCCTGGGTAATGCCAGAAGTCAGAGGTGAACTGGTTCAAGCTGACAGACAGGAGCAGTTACTGAAATACAATCGAAGATTGAATAAGAACATCTCCGAATGTACAACACATCAAACCTTGGAGTAGAGGGGCTACAGCAGCAGAAGACCACACTGGTTGCCACTCCTGTCAGCTAAGACAGCTATTTGGAACTGTTTGGCTCCAAAATTGGACAATAGAAGATTAGAAAAACGGTTCTTCGTCTGAAGAGTCTCGATTTCTGCGTCAACATGAGCATGGTAGGGTCAGAATTTGGTGTCAACAACATGAAAACATGTATCCATCCTATATCAATGGAACAGGCTGGTGGTGGTGGTGCTGTGATTTCTTGGGACACTTTGGGCCAATTTGTACCAACTGAGGATCATGTCAACTGAGTATTGTTGCTGACCATGTGCATCATCCCTTTATGACCACAGTGTTCCCATCTTCTGATGGCTACTTCCATCAGGAGAAAACTCCATGTCATAAAGTACAATAATCTCAGACTGGTTACTTGAACATGACAATGATTTCACTGCACTCAAATTTCCTTCACAGTCACTAGATCTTAATCCAGTAGAGCACTTTTGGGATGCGGTGGAACTGGAGATCCGCATCATAGATGTGTAGCCGACAAATCAGCTGCAAAACTCTCTGAGGAATGTTTCTAGAATCTTGTTGATACTAAGCAGTTTTGGGGGGTCCAACCTGGTACTAGGAGGGTGTCAACCTGGTATTAGGAAGGTGTACCTAATAAAGTGGCCAGTGGCTGTATACCCTGACTCAATAGAAAATACACTTATCAAATTAAGATTTTTGTTGTTTTCCACTTTTTAGAAAAGGCAACAGGTTTTGTGCCCTCAAGAACAGAAGAATGTATGCATAGAAAGTAAAACAGTAACTGTGAAGCTATCTGTGTGTTCAAATGAACAAATATGATGATAAACACACATATTTGTTGCACCTTTTGATAGTTTTCTAGGTTTTTCTAGCTACCAAAGCCAAAAAATGCACTGGTCAATAAACACAATGAGCCAGCTAACTAGCTAATATGAAATTCTTTGCAAAAATTCCTTAAAAGCTTCAATCCCCACCAGAACTAATCCATATCTTTACCAATAACTCTACATCCATACATGGATGTATCTACAAGTGTGTTACGTGTCATCTCTTTCAGCCTCTAGCAAAAGGAACAACAGGAAACTGCATGAGGCCGAGAACAGCTAAGACAATAGCAGGGTTAAACCAGCAGCTTATTTCATTTCACAGGAATCTCAAGTAACACTCTGAACACACTTGGTATTTGCAGCCTGGGCAAAAGTGCGTGGATGTATATGAACCATACACCCAGCAAACATCAGGAAAGTTTAAAAATCCCTCATCAGCATGGGCGTGTGTAGACATGCCTGAAAACTATCTCCCCATCTCTCATGCCACTCAGTCTTTCTTTCAGATGAAGAAGAGGAAGCAGGAAGCTGGAGAAGGGGTGGGCCAGTAGGCTCATGGGTAATCCAAACGACTGGCTGTTAGCTGTGCTTTTATACCATATAAGGAAAAATGAAGCCACTTGAGGCCAGGCAGTCTCCACTAAAGCCTTCCCAAATTTTTCCTGTCAGTTCTCATTTTCTTACTTTCCATAAAAATAATGCTTTCCCCCCTTGACTCTTTAAGTTAGACCTGGCCTTTTCAGACAGCTTTCTTCCACTTTGATTTCCCTGTGAAGTTGTTCTGTTTACTAGATGATAATATTAAAAAGCAGCATTGTTTATATTAAAGTAAGTTTATATTAAACTATGCTCCTATTTGCTAACCCTGTATTGATAGAGAATAAGCCGCTGTATGTGTCAATGTCTCAGTAGTTTCTTTCCACTTGCATTTACCCACTCTGTGTTGATCAATACTAATCAGATTTGGTTTAAAGCCAAATGTTGGTGTAATTATTTTTGGTATTTGGTAAATGCTATTTGTTAAATCAACACCAAAAAAAAAAGTGTTTTTTTTTTTTTTTACTTGGACGGGTTACTAGGCTCTGTGTGTTATTGTTGGTCTTCAGTGTCACTCTCAATTGTTTAATTAGTGCTTCTTGGAAGACGTAACACGCAAAAGTGCCAACAGGCAGTCTTAGGAAACATTTCTTTGGAAAACTATAAACTACAAAGGTATTTCGATAAATACAACAGATGACAGTTCAGTTGACCTGATTTGTTTTCTGTGTATATTATCTTATCACACTTGACTAGGGTTTTATGATATCCTATGGCTGACTCATGTCTGTTAAAGTCAACCACTCTCTCTCACAAACGCACACACACACGCACACGCAGGCACACCAACGCACACAATCATGCACACTCTGTCTATCGGTCTCTACCTCGACAAAACTCTTTATAAAAACACAGGGGTAAATGAGAGCAGGCTGCAGGTAGAGACAGAGCTCTGCATTCCTCTATCCTCCTCCAGACACTCCTGCTCTCTAGTTTCCTGCACTGGGCTAATGTTCTACAGACTTTTTCTTAATAACTTTCTGAGTAATTATATTCTGAGGTCAATGAAGTAAAAGTTAATTCTAAAATGTCCTTGAGATGTTTATTTCCTGGATCTTTATTTAGTTTGCGCTGCTAAAAACAATATAAAGCTGACACATTTCTTGCACTTTAGTTTTCATAAATTTCCAGATTTTGGAGTGTTTGTGGTTGCATATATCTATGAACAATCTGCAACATACTAGGTTAATTTCATCTGATCTTTTCAATGATAAACCCTTTTTACCTCATTCAAAACAGCTACAGTCACACAGACAAACTCAAGTTGACTCCTCCCATTTGAAAGTTGCCCACTGCAACCTTAGCAAGTTGTCTGAGTATTGTTATGTTTAGCTATATATGTATAGCGATTTTGCTCACTAAACCAACCAAAAACAACTAGAGGAAGACTCTGGTCAAAGTGTCTGTAAAAGGTTAATTAGGTCAATAAAAACGTATGCACACACTAATTAACCACATTTCTATTCAAACACATGGAAACGTGTGTATTTCATTTGTGGTCCCATTAACTGAGTTCTATTTTTAGCCTAGTGGTTACATGTATATTTGTATATACGGCGAGAGGAGTGACATCATCGCGTCCGCCATATTTGTAGTGTGACAACACCATTGCCATGGTTACTCATTAACCAGAGCACATACTAACATTAGAAAATAAAACTAACCACATTTTTTATGGTTGTGTTCTATATATTAGTAAAACAGTAGTTGTTTATTTTGTCATTTTTAATCAATGGACAAAGGTAAATATTGAATCGCAAAACAAATCAAGCCCAGCTCCTAGTGGAAACTAAGAATACAAACAAAATGGCTGCTGCGCCCCATTTCAACTGGTTGTGACAACATCTCCTCCCGCACTATAACATTCACTTAAACACACCTTTACCATAAAGTAAAAAAATCTTAACTGAAAAAAAAATTGTAACAGAATAACAGGTTACAACTAAAATACAATCTGTATCACAGAAATTGGTAGTTTACAATAATTTAATAACTTAGATAGCATAATATAATATAAACGTTATGAAAATAAACATTATTAATGAAATAATTAATGGGCTGGCTAATACGTTTTCTAAATTTTCCCCATAGACATAAAATGCTATTATTTTGCAGACATATGAACAAAAACTTTTTGTGCTTGTGACGTTCCTGACAAAATAGCCAATCAGTGAACGCACAACGCTTGATTGACAGCTCTGAAAGCGTCAATGGGCGGGGGAATCAGGTTGCCGACGTTGTACGGCCACGCCCACACAGCTGATTTAAGAGACAGAGTGAGTCTAGTGGTAGGAAGCTGAGGAGCTGGACGCCGATGAACGAACAAGAAAGTCCCGGTAACTTAAGGTTCCTTTAGTCGGTTTGGTCGTTTTCGTGTCTTTCATCGTTAAGAAAAGAGGATATTCTGCTAAATTGCGCTGGAGAAACAGGTGAGTTAAGCTTCCTTGACTTGGTAACATATTCACCTGAACTCGCGAGCGCACACCTGAACGTGTTCTGCGCAATCAAACCAGCGCTTGAGCGTGATTCTGCTTTACTTTCCTCGGGGAAACTAATACAATTTACTGGATGACAGAGGCAAGCTCTGTTGCGGAAACCAACTTGAGGATTCAGGAATGTTTTATAAGAACAGAAAGCAATGTCGTTTTGAAATCCTCCGCTATCAGTAATATCTCAGTTCAGGAACACGCCCAGTCGCTTTCAGGGCAGGATCTTGCAGCAGAGTCGTTCTGTATTTCACAGCCTTGAGGATACACATTCAAAGTGAGAAGACTTGATGCAATCACAACAAAACCAGTTATTAGTTCTCATTATTCCAGCGTTTCATTGCTCTTTTCACTCTGCACCAATGCTCTCTCTCATTTAGCTGCCAGTTCTGCTGTTGTTGACTTCATCGCAGTCAGAGCAATTGGCATTTGACCTATAAGCGAGGATTGAACAGAAGCCAGGATCAGTGGGAGGAGAAAACCTGTTGATGGAGGGATAAAATAAGGCCTTGGCTCTCCAGGTGACCGACATATTCCCTGGCTATAATTAAGAAACCATAGCCATCAAATAGTCTACATGAATAAGTGGTAACTTGTAAGTCAATGCAGGGTATTCTCCTAACATTACAGTCGTTTTGAAAGTATGTTATTTTTATGTGCCATATTTGAGGTGTTCCATCATGAGCACAGTAGAACATATCAACATAAATAGTGTCAAAATACAAGATTGTGTATAAATTGCAACCAATTTATAGGTATTAGATATTATTATCCCTTTAAGCACTATTAAATTGTTTTTTTCTTGGATGGTTAAGTAGATTGAATTTTATGGACTAATTATTATTATTATTATTTTAAAAGTTCTCTCCACACACAAAGAATGCACTTTTTCTCTTTTCTTTCTTTTTCACTCGTGAACCTCTTCCCTCTCACCCTTCTTCAACACCTTATCCACTACCCCTTTCAGTCCAACGCAGTCTTGTCCTGACACAACTCATGTAAACTGACTCGTGGGAACCACAACTAATAAATATTTACATACATTCAATGCTCCAATCCAGAGGAGAAAACACCACACCAGGAGTTTTAACCCCCTGGAGAAAACAAAACTGTCCAACTCAGCAAAGCATTTACTCTCCCATGTGATGGCTTATAGGCAAAACAGGCAAGGTTTAAAAAAAAGAATGCCTTTCTTATTTTCTGTAATTGTAAATATCCTAAATTTGATAGTTTTGTTGCGGTAATGACCAGATTAATCACAATCAGAGTCTAATGGCGTCTACACACAGCACAAATTCAAATTCGTACAAATCTTCGGATGGTTCTCAACATGGTGCTTTGCGCCGGGGGCGGGGAAATATTGATGCAATGACTCCCTGCCTGAAGTTGGCGTTAAGACGTACACCACAGGGGGAAACAGGAAAGAAGAAGACAATGACAGAAAAGCTTGAAGTACTCATAGAAAAAAAAATCTTGGATTATGAGCGGTTTTTACAGCTGGTAGCTTCTCACAGGGAGCTATATGACAAAAATGTGGAGCACTATTTCTTTCCTGTTTCCTATACGAAGTTGCTGTGAAAATGTATGAATGAGTGCCACCAAGTGGCTCTTTTATGTCCTTATCACATAATCGAAAAAGCCAGCTTACATAGGTTCTTGCAAAAACTGATCCAATAATTTAAAAAAAAAAAAAAAAAAAATTTCTCATTAGGTCTGATGTGCGAGCTGCCATTGGCACCCATGGTTTTTGATTTGAGGTGCATTGTTGTGTGAAACTTGGATGGCTGTGTAAGGGCCTTAAATCCAAGTAACACTATGAACCTAAGTTACTTTTATGGTCTGCACGCGAGCAATAAAAAGTCGCTAAACTGTCTATAGACTCTGATTTTGTCATTAGCTCATGGTCATTGCAAGGAAACAAAAGGCTTCTAAACATCTACTTGTGGAGTGCCCCATATGTGAAACCGTGAGGGGCCAATTCCTAAAAACTTAAAACTTCAAGGAACTTAATCTCTAGAACTAACCTAAAAAACAGGTCGTAATAAGTTGAGCTACACCATATAAGTAAATTTCTGTAGCCTTGAAATGACTAAACAAACAAAAAGCTTCTGACCTAATCAGATTTTGTGACCTTATCTATGCTGCAAGTCCCATCACAAGACTTGGACATTGAGTCAATAAACTCCAGAATGATTAAACGTGACTTTAACTCTGGGGAGTTGGAGAATGAGCAAATTAAAAAAAAGAAAAAAAATCAGGAGGATGTGTGGTGATGTAGCAATCTACAGTCCCCATTTGTTCCTCTTTCCTCAAACTTTCGTCATGTATTGTGTGCTTCTAGTTTGTTCCTTTTTTTTGTTCATGTAATCGGATGTCTAAATGTTTTGGAGCAGGACATGGTGTGCACATGCTGCCATCTGCATTTAATCACAGCGACTGTTTTGGATCTGCTAATGAACTTGCAGACAGAGATGACACCCTGCTAATCTCCTTATTACCCCCCCCCCCCCCCACACACACACACACACACACACAATGTCTCAACAGAGCTCTAAAGCTGTGCTGCTGGGGTCATCTCTTTTCCCTTTATGTGCACTCATCAGCCAATGGGACCTTTGAAGCCTTGTAATGTGGTGTCTACCCCCTCCTTGCTGGGAACTGGTTGGAAAGACATAAATGTTGGACATTGGCTGCTTGTACTTTGAGGCAGACTGGGCATTCTTGAGTCAGACAAAACTCTTTGACAAATTTTTAGCTGTAATGCAATATTTAGCAATCTTTATATTTTGTAAAAGTGAGAATCTGGTGAAAAGTGAATTGAAAGATTGTAAACGTCTTTTGCTGGCTTTAACCTTAATTGTGATTCATTAAATTGGTAATGAATGAGATCTTTCTTAACTTGGGACTGTTCAAGTTGCTTTTTCAATCAATTAGAAAAGTTTCATCTTTTGCCCATGTTCCAGAAATGGGCACATGGAAAAAAAAAATTTTTTGTAAGCAAAATATGTGCTACGTCTCCACATATGTGATCTAGTTGTATGCTTTTTAGCCTCACCAGAACATGGATTAATCCAATTAACCTTTATAAAAACTTATTGTCAGAAGATGACCTTTATCAAATGTATATACATGTTATTTCGAACACTGGCTTGCTCCCTGTTGCACACTTTTTCAGGATAGAAAGAAACTGGAACATAGGAACTCATTTTAATCCTTGTGTTCATCTTAAGGAAGCTAACTGTGTGTACCACATCACTACCAGAGGAGGCCCAATATCGTCAACTTGTGCGTGTCTGTAACTCCGGTTACTTCTTGCGGGTAGTGTCCTGAAATTGCTGCTGTAGGTTTACAGTTCCATGAGCTCCTGGGTCAAAAGATCCAGTACTTTTTGGTGTATCGGTTCATGATCTTGTTAAAAAAATGTACAAAATGTGACTATTCTTTAAAGGGGCCCTTCAATGAAAATAACAGGTTTACAGAAGATTGAAATTTGGATTAATTGTGCAAATCCCTACACAGGTGCTTGTCATAAAAATGTAATATAATTATAAAGTTAAATCTGTTGTACTTGCTGTGTGTACTGTTGTACATACTGTGATCGTTCATGCCTCAAAGACTGCTGTGTCAAGTCTTTCTCGTCTCATTTTGATGTTTGTAAATGAGGACTAATGATAAGTAAAATGTACTGTATTGAAGACACCTGGTTCCATACGCTAATCAGTTTATTAGCTCAAATCACCTGTAAAGGCCTTCAAATATTATTCTGTAGGCTACACTACCACAGGGATTACTGCTGACTTGACAGTTGCCCAAAGATGACCATTGGTGCCTTGCACAAGGAGGTCCTTGCAAAAGTGCCTGGCTATTTGAGTTTGTCCACGCCATCAATAGAAAAATTATTGTAATGAAGAGATGTGGTAGAAAAAAAACGGTGCCCTGGAGAGGATTGTGAAACCAAACTAATTCCTAAATATGAGGGGAAATTCATGGAGAGTGGACTGCAGCTTGATTGGCGAGTCAAGAACCACCAAGCACAAATGTATGCAAGACTTGGCTGTTCCATTCTGTCAAGCCACACTTTTTTTTTCTTGCATTCCATGACCAGCATTTCTTTTTTTTCCAGGGTTTTTTTTTTTTCGTCAGTCACAAATATTTAATCCACTCTAAAACAAGCCATACTCAGTTTAGTGTTTTTGTATAGAAAAACATTTTTATTTTCAGTTTTTATTAATGTTTTTAGTTCTTGCTGAATTTAGACCTGAAGTTAGAGGAAATAAAGGGTTTAAATTGTTTAGGTGATTTGTGTTGTAAAGAGTCACAATCATCACATGAGAATGCAACCCTTTGTCCTAATGCTGTAATACTGTCTGCTTGATTGTCTTCAGCGGAATAATTTGCATTCTTTGAAAAAGCAGATGTTTGAGCAACTCTTGTCAGCTGTTTCAATTGCAACAACTGATCATTTGCTTTGGGAGACTCAGAGTGATTCTTCATTTGTAGAATCAGAATCTGTAGAATTACTTTGCAGATGGAATGTTTAAATGTTATCAAATTCATCTGACTTCTGTTTGTTTTCTTTTTATATTGGCATTCTCAGCATTTCAGCCTTATCAAGATGACTTTTTCCAGTTTCCTAAAAAGGAAGGTGTAGGCCTTTTTTTTTCTAGATCTAAAGACTTCCACGGGGAGTGGCAGATAATCAAATAGTCTTTGTCCAAACTTGTTTAGGAATTACTTTTCTGCAGCAGATGTTTTTTTTTTTCTTCACTTCAAAGATGTTGGGGCTTGAAACAAATGTACTCTGACTTGAGCAAACACAATGGAAAAAAAACATCTCAACTTTGTTTAATTAACTTCAGCTAAACGAAAGCATCAATCATGTTGTTGTTGCATGCAAACTCTGTTTGTTTTTGAAAGCTGGATATCTAGATTTTTTTTTTTTGAGAAGCATGAAATACAACATGGATGACATGAGCTGGTGTATGTAAGCAGACATGACAGCTTGACCTGGAAATTTGATTTGCCTCAGGCCGCTATCCTTATATCTGAAACACTTTCTGCATGATGCACACCCGTAAAGCATTGCCACATCGCAGGTTGCTTAGATAGCATCTTGGTTTCCAGTCATTGAAGGAAACTGGTTTACTGACAACAACCCTGTTTGGGGTCTGAGATTCCTCTTGTGGATTTGACCATTCTTGTGTGAGCACGGCAGTGTTGCGCAGCAGTTCAGTATTAGGCGTGGTTGTCAATTTACTTTGCAATATTTACAGAAGCCAAGTGGTAAACAGATTACCCAATGGTTGATTGCACAAAATGTCAAAAGAAATGTAGTTTTTTTTTTAATTCAATTCATTAGACTAGTAAAGTCTTATAAACTGTGAAATTTCTTCCTGCTTGTGGTCATGAGGTTTCTCAAATAGCATCTATTGCACCGCTGAGTAGTCTTGCAGATGAAGAGGTTGGCGTTGCACACCACCAGCCAAGGGAAGAAGTGTAACAACTATTTGGATTGGCCAACATTTCAGTTTTGCCAATTTTCTCTAAAGTGGTTCACATCCATAGCTTCATAACGTTTTCCTCAGTCATGTGGTGTCTGCACTGAGATGTATCTACAGTGGGTATGGAAAGTATTCAGGCCCCTTTAAATGTTCCACTCTTTCTTGCAGCCATTTGCTAAAATCATTTATCTTTTCTTTTTTTTCGTTAATGTACAAGTAGCAGCTCACATTGACAGAAAAACAATTTTTCAGATTTAATAACTCAAAGATACCATGTACACAGAGTACAGACTCTTTGCTCAGTGTTTAGTAGAAACGCCTTTTGAAAAAGGTTTTTCCACACCTGGATTTGGGGATAATCATTCTTCCTGCAAATCCTCTTCAGTTCTGTCTAGTTGCTGATGAATGTTGGTGGATGGACTTTTTTGGGTCTCTCCGGAGATACTTAGTTGGGTTTAAGTCAGGGCTCAGTCTGGGCCATTCAAGAAAAATTTTGGAATATCGTATAAAAACATTTCCCAGGACTGCCGTGACCGGCTGTGTTCCCAAAGAGTAGCCTCGCGCATCCAAAAGTAAGTTATTATAAAAGAAATAAGGCATAATATAGCACCTTCAATTTTCTTTTGTTATTTGGCACCAGTACATCGGAAGTGACCATTTTGTTTTTGGAATTCTTTGATGGAAGCTGCATAAACTTTATTTGCATCTTCGGATGGAAACATGGCTGCTTAGTTGTTGTGAAACTACTTTGTTATTTTAGCTGTGTGGTTAGGGTGCTAGGAAGGTCATCCTTGGCTCAGTCTGAGGTCATGGGCACTTTGGGGTAGGTTTTCTTACAGAAATTCCCTGTACTTTGCTGCATTCATCTTTCCCCTCATTGCAACCAGTCGTCTTGTCCCGGCAGATAAAAACACCTGACTTTTGAACGGCTCCAGTGATTGTTGAGTACAATTTTCTCCCAGATGCGTTGTTCTGTTAGTCCTAACCGTCTATCATTCATGGATTTTGGGGGCCACTGTGCTCTTAGCAACATGTAGTGCAGCAGAAATGTCTTTGTCGCCATCAACATGTAGTGCAGCAGAAATGTCTTTGTCGCCATCATCAGATCTGTGCCTTGCCACCATTCTTTCTTCTTGGATCTGTTCAGGCAGTTCCTTTGGCCTCATGATTTGCTCTGACATGCATTATGAGCTGTAAGGTATTAAATAGACTGCTGTGTGTCTTTCACAGCTGGACTGAAAGGTGTGGCCATTTCAAGAATGGTCAGATGAACTGGACAGAACCGGAGTTTAAGTAGTTCTAATTAATCAGGACCGTGTGATTTTAAAATTTCTTTCATTTTAATAAATCTTCCAAAAACTATTGAAGTTCGGTCAATATGCGATGCTGGGTGTACATTAATAAATCATTCAACTTTAATGGTTTATCAAAAGGATTTACATAAATGACTACTATAATGGAAAAAACTGTTGGTGATGTCCTTCATGTTCTACAACTAGGAAAGTGATGGCTTTTTAAATAGGCTGCTTTGGAAATTCTCTTTCCTGATTTGAACTTTCAAGGCGGTACATAGCTCTTTGAGGCCCCCACCTCTTTCTCTCTTTCCACAATGCAGGTTTTGTTTACTGTTCAGCATCTTCAGTGTTCAAAGCTTTGTTTAACCTTCCTTCCAGAGTCTTCTGTAATAGGTTATGTTTAATGTTTTCTATAACAATACATTTGCCTTCATTTTTCAACAATGTTAACTGGGATGCTCTGCTAAAAAATCCATTAGCCTAACAGTAAACTTTCTCTTCCTTTTTGTTTAGCCAGAATGTCAGACGCAGAAAAGTTCCTCTACGCCGATCGCAACACCATCAATGATCCTTTGGCTCAGGCTGACTGGGCTTCTAAGAAGCTGGTGTGGGTTCCATCAGAAAAGCTTGGGTTTGAGGCTGGTTCTATCAAAGAGGAAACTGGAGATGAGTGCCTTGTGGAGCTGTCTGACTCTGGCAAGAAGGTCAAGGTGAGCAAGGATGACATCCAGAAGATGAACCCGCCCAAGTTCAGCAAGGTGGAGGACATGGCGGAGCTCACCTGCTTGAACGAAGCCTCTGTGCTCCACAACCTGAGGGAAAGATACTACTCAGGACTCATCTACGTAAGTCTGTCTGAATTATTCATATTTTAGTTATGATTTCAAAACATTGAATCCGAACCAGAATTATGCTCAGCATATAAAAAGAATGTATCTTGCTTGACATTCATGTTTATTTTGTATTAAACGTTTATTTTATGCGTCTCTGGGTCAGTTTTGCGGCAACTAGGTGCTCCAAAATTAGAATGGTTTGTCATTTGTTCCTTGTTGGCATGCTCCTTGATTGTGGAATAGGCAAAAAAGGCTTTGCATCAAAGCACATAATTACCAGAACAGGAACCGTAGGCAAATCTACATTTTATGACCCTTTTCAAAGAAATAGCAAAGGTGACATGCTGTGGTATATTTCACGCTCTTATTAGAATGAATTGCAGGGTTGGTTGGGCAAACTGTGCTTTAGAGCCAACAGTGCAGGAAAAGTTTGGTTCGATTTCTTAGTTAGAAGAAGCAGAAAAGTCTTGTAATGTTTTGATATCACAAAGTGTGCTTCTAATGCATGAATGATTTGTTCTAGACATATTCTGGCCTCTTCTGTGTGGTTATAAACCCATACAAGTACCTGCCCATCTACACTGAAGAAATCGTAGAGATGTACAAAGGCAAGAAGAGGCATGAGATGCCCCCTCATATATACGCCATCACAGACACGGCTTACAGAAGCATGATGCAAGGTGAGCACATGGAGTGTTTGATTCATAGAGGGTATTCACTTACATTATACCTGGCAGTGGGTGGCAACCACACGAACCTTGGAAAGGGGTGGAAGGCTATTGAGTGATTTTTGCGAAAAAAAATTCATTTATTTATTTTTATTTATTTATTTTTAATAATTTTAATCTCTTAAGCCCGAGAGTCCCTGGTACCGGGGACTTGCCCCCTTGTGCGTTACATTTTCGCTCATAGCTCACTAACCCTGAGAATAATCCACACATATTAAATACTGTTGTGCTCAGCGGAAACTCCTCTAAAAACGTATCTAATTCAATTTCATATCCGTGAACCACAGCTCTAACTTTGTTCAATCAAAACCTGTACAGAATATTATTAATTGCTTGTTTACAAGTAAAATAAGGAGATATTAGAGGAAACATGTATTTTTTTTTGGCGGAGTTCATTTTTTGGCCAGTTCAACATCAATTACTCTTACCCAGTGTTCTTAACTGTCAAATTAACTCATCCACACCACTCCCCAAGAACCTATCTTCATTTTGATACCAAGATTTGCAGTTTAGACCTTGTAAAAGCTGAAAAATGCCTTATAAAGTGAAGGTATAGAATTTTCGGAAAATAGGCCTCAGGGCTTAAGAGGTTAAAAAATGTTTTTTATTTTTTTATTTTTTTTATTTTAGAAAAGTGTTTAGGGATATAATCAAACCTGGATTTATGGTCACCATTTCAGTCTTTTTATTGAATCATTATTTTCGCTGTTCAGAAATAAAATGTTTCCCGTTGAAAAAAAACGCTTGGTTCTATTTTTAAGGTGCATTATGTGATCTTTAGGAGTAGATGTTGATGTCTGACACTAAGGTTACCTGAGTTTGACTATCATACGCTTTTTTTTTTTTTTTGGTTCCATAGGCCATTTTCTTTTTTTGTTTTGTTGTCCATCATTTTTAGATGACTGTCCTTAATAATTCTGAGCCCTCCCACTCACGCCCCTTACCGCTGATTGGCTACCAAGTCTCTTACATGGTCGTCCTGGGTCACAGATTTCCAAGCTTTGGGGAAATTGCATATCACACCTTTAAGCCACACCTTTATTTTAACTTGAGCATGAAATCATTAGAGCTTCACAACAAAACACAATGAACAAGGAGTCTGTATCTCAAAGCACAGTTCAGTTTTCACAGCAGAAGCAATGGTATTACAATTCATCCAAACCAAAACTCGGAAAGAATACCTCATAATCTATGACTGCAAATCATGCCTCGACGCATTGGAAAACAATGACAAACCACCAAATAATAGCAGAAATACTAATTAAAGTGACCTATGGGAAGAAAATATTTTCACATCCTTTTGTACTGGGTACCTGGACACATCAGAATGAACGATTGGACCGCATCGCCAAAGCATCTACAACACAAGAATAAACCCATTCATCAGATTAAAAAAACGTTTCTAGCTGCTTAGAATGGAAAAAGATGGCAGACTGAATGAAACCAGTGCTTCAATTATAAACTATATGGAATAAATCACAAACACAATTCAACAATCGATGGGAACAGGTTATTTATACAGGATGCAGAATTGGACACTCTAGGCTCACGCACCAGTTTTTATTAACTAGAGATAGTCCAGCTGAATGCTACTCATGTAGAACATCTTTATTAAATATTTTATTTGACTGTCCTTTTTTTGACCGTCCATTTTTATTCTTCTACAACTCTAGATCACATTTTTAATCAACTACATCAAAGTACGGTATTAAAATTTTTAGGAAGAGCTGGTTTTAAGCATCTGATCTAATTTAATAACTTTAATTGCTCTTGCCCTGGAAACAGTCATAGAAGCTGGTCGGGTGTTTAAAAAACAATGAATGAAATCATTAGAGCAACTTGCGGTTGAACACTTTGAACACTTTTTTCTTTTCTCTCTCTCTCTCTCTTTTTCTCTCGTACAGCATCGCCGTCTGTAGGTGTTTGCTTCAGCATTCATGCTCATTCTAACTAATCGCAAAGCAGTTGAGGAAATGAGTACGATGTTGTATGGGTGGCCCGTATGATGTATTTTCAACTAGTGCGGACCAGAGCGATCAGTGTGGTGTGAGCAAGGAAAAAACTGCAGATGATTTCACCAATGTCAGTTGTTCCTCTTGGTTCAAACCAAATTAAATGAACTAGATGTGTGAAGGCACATTAAGGGAAGGTGCCCGGCTTGGTGCAAAGTGATTTCAATACATACCCCCTACTGCCACACTTTTTGTGATTATTTGCTGGTAATTTACTTTCTTGTTCTGTTCAGATCGGGAGGACCAGTCCATATTGTGCACGTGAGTTTTTCCCTTTGTTCTTCTCCACAAATCTCAAGGATGTTTGTAAACAAATGCTTAGGAAAATGTTGAATACAGTCCTTCTGAAGTTTTGTCACTACCCTGACACAAAATACATCATTGTGTAACAACTTTTTCTTAAATTTCTTTAAGTTCTAAATTCTTTCAAAGTGAGTAGCACTAAAGTGGCAAGTTTAACCTTAAACACTTGGTCATTTCTTCAGGGGTGAATCTGGTGCTGGTAAAACGGAAAACACCAAGAAAGTCATTCAGTACCTCGCTTGCGTAGCTTCATCCTTCAAAACGAAGAAAGATCAAGTGAGTTCTGCTTTCCCATTCAGTGTGATTGAGCTCAGTACAAGTTTTGTTTTGACAGGTTTGTGGTTCTGAACCGTTCCTGCTGTAGCTTGTGTAAACAAAAGTAAAATGTTTTAAGTGTTCAAGCAATGGAGAACTACTCTTTATGATCCTGCAGCTCTGAAAACACATCCTTGTTTTCTAAATCAGACATAATGCCTCAGAGTCATTATGTTAATGGTTTTCAGCTTTTCAATATTGTTTGTGGTGGTTGGTTTCACGCGTATTTGAGTAACTTCATATTTAGACCAGGAAGTTGATATTCTCACATTCCGGTATAACATCAGGCCAAACCTGTTCCCACTGGGTTTCTAGTAACTGTTTACTCTGTGTGTATTCGTGATGTGAATGATGCAATGATTCGATGATTTTCATATTTTAAGAATGATCAGGCTTAGACCTTTTTTAGGTTTAGACTATTTGGCTTATTTGAGAAAAAAAAAAAAACAGTTCTCGAGAAGGAAAAAATGCTTTTTCTGATCAATTATTTGCTTGAATCAAGTAACTTTGTAAAACAGGCCCTTGATTCTAAACGTTTAACTCAAATCTTAAAACAAGACACTTCCACTCAACATATTCTTACTACAAAAATATGTCTTAATTTAAGGAATTAATGTTAAGTACTGATAAACACTGCTCTTAGAACAAGATATCGTTAAAATCTCCTTTGAGTAAGCAAAGAAAATCTAGCAAATTTGACTTAGTAAGATTTCTTGAACCAAGAATAAAGTGGTTGTGAAAAATAATCCCATAATGATGATCTTTTTATGTTAAAATTTATCTATTGCTCTAATCTTAAGGAATCAAGGAAGAATCTCATTCATTGTTTTTAAATAGAGAAATCTGTCAAGTTTTAAGCAGGTTTTAAGATTCATCATAAAGACCAGTTTTAAGCACAAATGTCCTTGTTTTAATGCCATTTACCTAAACAAATTCTATTAGCTTAAACTAAAAAAGAAAATATGTTTAATTTAAGCTATAATATGTAGTTTTAAGACCAGTCCATATCTCTTTCTACAAGGTACTGAGCACAAACATTCTTAAGTTTCTTTTAAATTAGAGAAATGTCAGAAAGATCTAACTAAAATAAAGCACAAATGTTCTTGAATGAATGCTGTTTAATACTTTAGCAAATAATTCTCAATTAAGATTGTATTGTTCCTGACTTTATTTAAGGACATATATTTGTTTTAATGCACAACATTCTAGTTTCAGAATCACTTGTGACTAGATGCAAGTTCGGATATTCTAGTTTCAGTGTAATTTACTTTCTAATTACACATTTTTTTTGTTTTTGTCTATTTTTAAGATCCATCAGCATTTTTGCTGACATTTTTCCTAATTTTGAAATCTTGCCAGTTCAGATTTTTTTTTCTTTTTGTTCCAAGAGTTTTATTTATTTTTTAAATAAATAAAGTTGAGCTTTTATAAAAAGTGACTTTCTTCTTCATCCCACAGAGCAGTGTTACTCTATCACAAGTGAGTTGTACACCACCCTCATTCCTCTCTCTGTCTTATCATGCCATCTTACCTTTTCCTGCACTGCACTACTCTGTCTTGACCATGTGATCCTGGTTTTCTATGGGCTTAATCATATGGTGTCATGTTTCAGCGTGTGCTTTGACAAATGACAAGTTATTGCAGCGGTGTGGATCTACATTGGTGTGGGATTCCTGCCTGATAAATGCAGTGAAAGACTCTAGTCTTCTGGAAAAATCTGCACTCTTTGATTTCAAGCAGGGCCGTTTATGTTTGTCTGGTGTATATTGATAGTGTGGGAACTTTAAGATATTGTCTGTTCCACTAATGGCCTTCATTTCCGGGGATTGTGAGATACACCATTAAATGCCATTTTCATTCCTTTCTTGTTGATTCCTGTCTGCAGGGAGAGTTGGAGAAGCAGTTGCTTCAGGCCAACCCGATTCTAGAAGCCTTTGGAAATGCCAAAACTGTGAAGAATGACAATTCTTCTCGATTTGTAAGTTTGTACAAGCAAATCTGCATCTGGTTTCTCTTTTAATGGTGCAATGAATTTTAACTTTTAATCCACAGGGCAAGTTCATCCGAATAAACTTTGATGTCAACGGTTACATCGTTGGGGCCAATATCGAAACCTGTATCCTTTTTCGCAGACATCAACCTCTTATGTCTAATTAGCTATGTGTGGTTTAAACTGCAACATCTTAGTCTAAAGGTGTGTTCACACTGCTCATGTTTGATTAAAGCTAACCCTGGTACAAATGTTCAGAAAGCATGATATCCTGATGTAACGTTTAACATTTTAGAAGCTCTTCATAAACTCTCAGTTGGTAAATATAAATATGTTCATGTTCTCCATATAAGACTCTGCAATTTGACTTGCAAGTTGCTACTTGGTCCCAATGTCAGGCCACATCAGTTTGTTGTCTCATCACTGTGCCTCAAGTTGCATTCACAAAAACGCCAATGTGGAAGCTAAACCTGTGGATTAGGGTTGGTGACTTTAAGTAAATGTAATTTAAGATGCTTTGGATAAAAGTCTCTGCCAAATGTTTAAATGTAAATCTCACCGAACCCGGATGTTTGTCAGCTTTTTTTTGATCCGGACTAAGTACTAACAGATTTAACAAAACACAATTATGAAAACTGAAAAAAAGCACAAGCACAAGCACAAGTACAAGTCAAAAACAATGCAAAACCTCTGAAAACACAATGGCAAATATGAAAACATAAAACTAAACGAGTTAGTATACATTGATAAAGAACTCATGTTTACAAAGAATCTGGTCAGTCTCTGTTAAAGTAAGTGTAAGGCCTTTAACCAGAACACAATCATATTTCCTTTACGTTTACATTTGAGGTGAAGTACAGAAATTATGAAATGACAATTCATGAAATTACTGAGGAATTTATACAGATGCCATTGCGGTTGGTGTACAACCATAGCACTGATTACAGAACTTGGACTACTGTCAAGATATTTGATCGTTTATATTTATTTATATATATACATTTTCTCAACACTGACAATGCAACTAATTAGAATTAGTGGAACCTAATCAAGGCAATTTAACTTTTCATTAGAAAACACTATAGTAGCTGATGAAGAATTCAAGTGTCTACTCGAAAGTTTGGGTCTGTGCTGTTTAATGAAAAACAACTTGTGTTTTATTTGGTGGGTCTAACTCTCTAATTCTTTAAGTCTCATCCCCCCAAAAATTGTTAATCCCTTAACAAGCACTTTTCAGATCTTTTGGAGAAGTCTCGTGCCATCAGGCAGGCCAAAGATGAACGGGCCTTCCATATTTTCTACTACTTGCTGTCAGGGGCAGGAGACAAGTTGCGCTGTAAGGACTGTTTGTTTTGGTTGCGTGAAGGATCAAGAATCCCATTTTATTTACAAATACATTTAAATAAATTGAAACCCAATATTATTCTAACTTATTCTAAAAATAATTTGTCTTAGAGATGATTGGTTTGATTTACCTAGAATTAATGGGTTCATAGGTAGCAGGTTATCATGTGTGCTAATCTATGATAAAAGTGTGTTCTTGTTGCTTTCAGCTGAGCTGTGTCTGGAGGACTACAATAAGTATCGTTTCCTCTCAAATGGCAATGTCACCATCCCGGGACAACAGGATAAAGACTTGTTTGCAGAAACCATTGATGCCTTCAGGATCATGGGCATCCCAGAGGATGAGCAGACTGGTAACAAAATCACTTGAACCTTTTAAAACCTATGGGATCTCATTTGCATATAAGTTCCTGTAAAATGGCGACCATGAATGATGGAGAAATCAATATTTAATAAAAAATAAATAAACTCTTTCCACACTGTGGGTGTTCTTGAAATGTTGATCAAAACCCATTATAGAAGACTCTGGAAGCAAGGTTTAACAAGGTACGATCGAATATGTGACCCTGAAAGAGCTGCTGTGTGTCACTTTTCAAGCACCTCTCTGTTGTGATGTAACTTCCTGTTCTCAGACAACTATTATAATCCAGACATCAGCTGTTTCTGGCCTTTTTGATGCAAGAGAACACTAATTTACCCTCAATCTTTAGTCTACTTAATATTGCATGTACTCTACAGATGTGTATGTCAAATAACATGCTCTCAAAAAAAATTATTATTTTCTTTGTAGGAATAATGTTTTTTTTTTATTATTGTTTTTACTGATGAGCTTTGTTTTCCAGGTCTTCTGAAGGTCGTATCTGCTGTACTTCAGCTGGGAAACATGAGTTTTAAGAAGGAACGCAACACGGACCAAGCATCCATGCCTGATGACACAGGTTTACCTTTATATTTAAACCCCAACTTCCAAAGGCGAAGAATATGTTCCTTCCACAATCTGTTGAATCTGAAATAAACTTTTTTTTTTTTCTTTTGTCAGCGGCCCAGAAAGTTTCTCACCTCTTGGGCATGAATGTGACCGACTTCACCCGTGCCATTCTCACACCACGCATCAAAGTAGGTCGTGATTTTGTTCAGAAGGCTCAAACTCAGGAGCAAGCGGAGTTTGCGGTGGAAGCCCTGGCTAAAGCTACGTATGAAAGACTCTTCCGTTGGTTGGTGATGCGTATAAATAAAGCTTTAGACAAGACCAAACGTCAGGGAGCTTCTTTCATTGGAATCCTGGACATTGCTGGATTTGAGATTTTTGAGGTTTGAATGAGTTGAAATATTTCTTTAATTGTAGCGTTTTAATGCCAAAAGGTATTTAAACTGCATTTTCATTGCAGCTGAACTCATTTGAGCAGCTCTGCATCAACTACACCAATGAGAAGCTTCAGCAGCTGTTCAACCACACCATGTTCATCCTGGAGCAGGAGGAGTACCAGCGTGAGGGCATTGAATGGAGCTTTATCGACTTTGGACTTGATTTGCAACCTTGCATTGAGCTCATAGAAAAGCCTGTAGGTTTAGTTTCCAACTGTTGGAGAATGCTTTTATTGACTTCAACATCTGGCTTGACTTTGTTCCATTGCCTGTCCTATTTCCCAGGCGGGTCCTCCAGGAATCTTGGCCCTTTTGGATGAAGAGTGCTGGTTCCCCAAAGCCACAGATAAATCTTTTGTGGAGAAAGTTGTTCAGGAATTGGGGAACAACCCAAAATTCCAAAAGCCCAAGAAGCTCAAAGATGATGCTGACTTCTGCATCATTCACTACGCTGGGAAAGTGAGTGTACTCGCCATTAATGACTCGTGGTTATGGTGTGGAAAAGTTTGCAATGTGAATTAATGATTGGCTCTTACAGGTGGATTACAAGGCTAATGAATGGCTGATGAAAAACATGGATCCTCTGAATGACAATGTGGCCACTCTACTCAACCAGTCAACAGACAAGTTTGTGTCTGAGCTCTGGAAAGATGGTATGAGACTTCTATTTGTTAACGCCAGACATTTTTAGTTGAGTGATCTTATGTGCAACATGTTTTGACGACAATCCACCTGCTGCATGGAGCTCTTGTGTGGTAGGCTTTTAGGTCGTCATAGAGTAAAGAGGGTCTGGTTTTACTGGTGTGTAATTGCTACTGATCATGCTGGAAACTAGTGGCTCTACAGTTAAACATGAAATTGTCACAATACCCCTGCTTTTGTTTCTTATATAATGTTTGGTCTTTCTTTTGCATCAGTTGACCGAATTGTTGGGCTTGACAAAGTGGCTGGGATGGCGGAGTCTTTGCATGGAGCAGTCAAAACTCGCAAGGGAATGTTCCGTACAGTAGGACAACTATACAAAGAGCAGCTGACCAATCTGATGACCACCCTCAGAAATACCAATCCGAACTTTGTCCGCTGCATAATCCCAAACCATGAGAAAAAGGTGCATGGAGAAATGTTCCACAATACATCAGCTGACTAACTGGTTTCTAAAGCCTTCAGAGTAGATGAGTGAACACAGTTTACTTCTCTTTTCTAGGCTGGAAAACTGGCATATCACTTGGTCCTTGAACAACTAAGATGTAATGGAGTCTTGGAAGGAATACGAATCTGTAGACAAGGGTTCCCCAACCGTGTTGTCTTCCAGGAGTTCAGACAGAGGTATTTTGGCTTTTCTTGAGGTTGTGTTTCTTGACGAAGGTCAAGACGGTATAACCGTTTTAGACAGCTGTATGCTGTAAACAAAGAATGCTTTCAGTGTTAATCATGTATTTTAATTAATGAACAAATCAATATTTGGAAACAATTCTTTCTAGCTACACAGTTTCTGAAGGACAACATTTTTGGAGAACCAAACACAGATCCTCTGTGGTTGTAGCTTTCTCACATCCTCCTGCCCCTTCATGTAATCCCACACTCACTCAATGATGTTAAGATCTGTGAGGGCCTTGCCTTCTTCACCTCCTGAACTTCTTGTTCTTCTTTACCCCAAAAATAGCACCTACCTGCATTTCTCTGCATCCCAGGTGCAATGTTCTAGTACATTCTTGAGTCACTTGGCCTTTGGCTGCAACTTTTCTATGAAGACCACTTTTGCCAGACTTCTCAGGAAAGTAGATGGGTGTGCCTGGGTGCCACTGGTTTCTACAAATTTTGAACTGATGCAATTCTGTAAATATTGCATTTTCGAATGCTATTAAGTGTGATGTCTTACATCTGCTGCAAATATTTCTTTGGTCTACTATACTGAATGTTTCTTTTCAAAAAAACTAGAAGAGCCCATTTTGAAACTTTCACATGCATTGAAATCTTTGGGAGGGACATTATTGATGCAAAACAACTACCCATTGTCTTGATGTTGTCCTCATTCTTGCCACAAGATATCTCTCCTTGGTAGCAGAGCTTATCTGTTCACAAACCTTAAACCTCCTACACAGCTGTCTATTTCAGTTCATGACTGGGGATCTGTGGATCCATTGGAACAGTTATATCCCAATCAATTGGCGACTCTGGTGTTCTAATAATCTCAGGTTAGCCCCTCAACAGTCAATAATGGCATTGCCATACCTCTGTGCATCTACGCAAAACTCTAATGATAGTGAGCGACTCGAATCAGTCCCACCTCACTGGTTTATCTACAATGCTCTGTTGCTGTGAAGCATTCTCAGTGTTCTGTCCATCAGTTTCTTTGAACTTTTCTTCACTCCATTTATAGTACAGCTACTGACCAATCAGCTTCCTTGTTGACCAATTGATATCTGTACTCCTTGCTCAATCTGACTCGTGCTAAAACCCATTTAATACCATTTGATATTGTATAAAAACTCATTGGACTATATTGCACTTGCCCTAATCTAAATAAATTAGCCCTAAACATTATCTTAAATGGGTTGCTCAAAACATTGCATCAAACCCATTTAGAACACTAAATAAAATCCACATATTTTCAGTCCTCAACTGATAAATTAATTTCAGTCTGTAGGTTGGTGACGACCTGAAGGCCTCTTCGTCACATAATGGTTTGAGTAAAAAAGGTAGTAACACAAAATTGATTTGATTTGGAAGTTTCTTTTGTTTTCATTGCTTATATTTCTGAGAGCATTCTTTGTTTTACATCTGCCTTTTGCACACCACACTATAGCCAATACTGGATTTGACTGATGCATCTTTTACTTATAAATTCAGATATGAAATCCTCACTCCAAATGCCATCCCAAAGGGCTTTATGGATGGAAAGCAAGCCTGTGTTCTCATGGTAAGAATGCTCCCTGCTCAAACTCTTGTGCAGAACATTTTACAATAGATCACATGTGATGTTCCTGTCTCCCAGATCAAGGCCCTGGAACTAGATTCAAACTTGTTTCGGATAGGGCAAAGTAAAGTGTTCTTTAGGGCTGGAGTTCTTGCCCACCTGGAAGAGGAGAGAGATTTGAAGATCACTGATGTCATCATTACGTTCCAGGCCTGGTGTAGAGGTTTTGTTGCTAGGAGGTAGGCATTTGTGAATGGAGACATGTTTAATTCCGGCTGTTTTAGTGACTTTGAGAGGTTTACTGAGCACACACTCGATTGGGGTATTGTAGAGCCTTTGCCAAGAGACAGCAGCAGTTGACGGCCATGCGGGTGATCCAAAGGAACTGTGCTGCCTACCTTAAACTCCGGAACTGGCAGTGGTGGAGGCTCTTTACCAAGGTTAATTTTTGAAACTGAAATGTGTTCAATCCTTTTTTTTGTAGACTTAAAGTAGTTCTGATATTCAATGAGTTATTTGTCTTCTCTTTGTAGGTGAAGCCATTGCTTCAAGTGACTAGACAGGAAGAAGAAATGGTCGCTAAAGAGGAAGAGCTGGTCAAGATGAAAGAAAGACAGCTGCAAGCTGAAGACCAACTTAAAGAGTTTGAGAGCAAGCAGCGGCAGGTATGTATGGTGGTGGTGGTTCCACCATTGGTTTTCCACCATGGTGGTACCATTGGTTTTCTGGTTAAGAAATGTTAGTTAAATATATCACATAAGAGAAACACACCGTGATATTTGAGAAGAGAATTGATAAATGAAAAATGTGCAAGAATTATCCGTTACAATCTGGGTTCTGTGCATTGCACAGTAATGGGTCTGTGTGGTTAAGGTGACCAATGATCTGCTCCTGCCTTCTGGTTCTTTCACTGCTTATTTTACTAAACTTCTTTAAAACAAATATTGAGTTGATATTTAGCTAAATTTGTAAACATGCCTTATTGTTTATGTAATTCTTGGACACTTTGCTTCTCAAAAATCACAATATTTGTCTCCTGGATGATATCGTTAATTGAAATTTCTCAAGGAAAACATTTACAGGGGTACCTTAACTTTTGCTAATCACTGTATAGTGCACAATACAGTGCATATCGTCAAAGCTGGCTCGTAACGGAATTAAGGCATCAATCTGAAGATAAATGTGTTTGGTTCTAGTGTGATGCCTCACCAGTGCTCTTTTCTGACAGTTGAACGCTGAGAAGACGGCCCTGCAGGAGCAGTTACAAGCTGAGACGGAGCTTTGTCAAGAGGCTGAAGAAATGAGGTCCCGTCTTACTGCACGCCTCCAGGAGACGGAAGAGATCTTGCATGAACTGGAGTCCCGTTTGGAAGAAGAGGAGGAGAGAGTTGCTCAATTTCATACCGAGAAAAAAAAAATGCAACAAAATATTATGGTCAGTGAATGTTTGAATGTATGGCTTCTTGAACGTTTGTGTGTAACTTGTAATTAATATCAGCAAACGTCTAACAATTTCACAGGAACTGGAACAGCAGTTGGATGAGGAGGAAGCTGCCAGACAGAAACTTCAGCTTGAGAAGGTCACAATGGACTCAAAGATGAAGAAAATTGAAGAGGATCTAATGGTCCTTGATGACCAAAATCTCAAACTAAACAAGGTGTGTTTACCGATCAGTGATTAAGAAAAGGCCTTTTAGTTTTTTGAACTGACTGGTCATTTTAAAATGCATGGTCAGTCATGGTTCCATTTGTATTGTGGCTGATCTCTGATATTCACCATAAAAAGCTAAATCTATGATGGTGACTTTTTGTTGCAATCATTTTTCACAGGAGAAAAAGCAGCTAGAGGAGAGGATTTCTGAGTTTACATCTAACTTGGCTGAAGAAGAAGAGAAATCCAAGAGTCTTCAAAAACTAAAGAACAAACACGAGGCCATGATCACAGATTTAGAGGGTAAGAATATCCACGACTCAAAAAAAAAAAACAAAAAACCTTAATGTAGCAGGGTTTGGAAAAAAGAATTTTGATCCCAGTTCTTAGTTTCTTGGCCAGTTCTTGGCATATTTTCCACTTTCCAATTTTGGCACTCCCACACGTTTAAATTTCTCATTGCTCGCAGATCGTTTAAGGAAGGAAGAGAAAACGAGGCAAGAGTTGGAAAAGAATAGGAGGAAGCTGGAAGGGGATTCTACAGAGCTGCACGATCAGATTGCTGAGCTGCAGGCCCAGATCGCCGAGCTCCGTGCCCAACTGGCCAAGAAAGAAGAAGAGCTCCAAGCTGCTCTTGCAAGGTTTTAATTTTTGTTTTTTTCTTTAACCTGCGTGCTCTGTTAGTCACGTGGTGAACATTTCATTCTGGGTGGGGTCCATGGGGACCGGTCAGCAGTCCATCACAGGTTGTCATATTGATCACGGCCTTTCTGTTTTTGTGTTGCATCGTTCTACCCAAAGAACACTGCTCGCTTTGGTAATCTGAGCAGCAAACATATCTCCGCAACTTGCTTCTTTTTCTGCATTCAGTGCGCTGCTCTGTGGATGGTTGGTAGCTTGTGTGTCGTGAAATCTCTTCCCACGCTGTGACGCTTGGTCGTCACCGCCACAGTCGTGAAATGCAAATGAGACCAATACATGCTCTTTCCAAAATAACCTATACTTCGCATTCGGCGCCAAAATGAAATTATCTTTTTATGCCTCAGTCGTCTCATTTTCTCTGCGCTGCTTTTTTTTTTTTTCAACATTCACATCAAGCTTACGTGCAAGTGTCATTTTAACACAAATAGCAATTATATTAAATTAGATTCAGCTCACTGGAAAGTCCTCCTCACGGGCGACTAGGTGCACTCAGTCACAGTGTTGGTGACCCCTGCTTTAGAAAAAAACTGGCTGCAGCCAATAGATGACCGTAGCTCATCTAAAGGGAAGAAGTAGCTGTTTGTATTTAGTGTCCTCAGCAGCTCAATCTGACTAAGTGCAGAGGAAGAGCGGCGTCTCTCTCACCTTTCTCCACGTTGCGCATATTTTGAGCAGTAAAATTACTTTGCTTTGTGCAGATGCTACTGCACTACTTGATCAATTAAAACTATTTGATTTGAAAAAAGCATTGAGATGCTGCTGAGAAATGTAGTTAAACTAGTATCATTTGACTTGTTCGTAGGACGTGTTCAAATATTGTTTGTGGTTTGCTATAGGATTGAGGAAGAATCTGCGCTGAAGAATGCTGCTCAGAAGACTATTCGTGAGCTGGAGGCGCAAATCTCGGAGTTGCAGGAAGATCTGGAACTGGAGAAAGCGGCTCGTAACAAAGCTGAGAAGCAACGCAGAGACTTGGCTGAAGAACTGGAGGCTCTGAAGACTGAACTAGAAGACACTCTGGACTCCACTGCAGCTCAACAAGAACTTAGGTGAGCTATGGAGAAAATGTGATATGTGTTTCTTGCAATCAGTCCCTATATAAAATGTATTCATTTAATTTTTTACATTTAAGGAAATTTTAGTTTTAAATTTATTAAAGGGTCTTAAGATTGCGTTTTCTACTGTAAACTCATAAATGTCCAATTATATAGCTATTATAGCAATTTGTTTTATA
The DNA here is from genome assembly GCA_007224835.1 of Danionella cerebrum. Classification (NCBI taxonomy): domain Eukaryota; kingdom Metazoa; phylum Chordata; class Actinopteri; order Cypriniformes; family Danionidae; genus Danionella; species Danionella cerebrum. Next base: position 70,876 of record SRMA01027315.1, read on the forward strand.
TGCATGAAAAATGTTATTTTGAATATTAACACTTTTTCTGGCACCTGCGTTCCTAAAGTTAGCAAGGCTTCTCACTCTGATACCCTTTGAACTTTTCTCTAATTGATCAATGATTTATTTACCAAATGTTAATGATGTATGTCAATAAACGTTTGATATTTTTTGTGCCCTGCTCAAAATCAAGGGGAAAAATGGGCTCAAAGGCCAAAAACTACATGAAATTACGTTTTTTATGTAAAAGGGGCCACTAACGAGTATTGCATTCAATTATATTAAGGTTTTGCAATTTAAATGCACATTGAAAATCGCGTCTTAAGTATAAGAAGATATTGGAGCCATATGGCAATGTGCCACAAAAAAAAGAACATTTTCAAGTTGAAAAGGGTCAACGTAACATGAAATACAACCAACACAGCATTGATAAACACGATAGGAAGAGGTCAAGTTACTAACTGGAGTGGATAAAGTGCAATCTTACTATGATGTTGCATCTCAAATTGACAATTTTCCATTGAGTCTTCAGTAAAATTGAGAACAGATGTGCTCTTCCATTCACTGGCTCACTCCTCGTTACAATTGAACATCAGTTTGGAGTTCTGCTGGTAGGTTAAAGGGATGTCTAGCTGTTTCCTATTAATCCTCATGGCCATCATGTGTGTATAAGATGGGTTTTAGCAATAGTTACAACAGAGCTGTGTGTTCTTACCAGAGGTGATCCAGCATGTGATGTGTACCTGAACCTCATGTCACTTCATTGCTGGATCTACTGCAAGCAGTTAAAAATGTCAAAAGATCTAGAGCTTTTTGGCTTTTGGTTCATGAAGGTTGCATCTCAGTGATGGTGGATGTCTTGACTATAGGGCAAAAAGAGAGACTGAAGTTACTCAGCTGAAGAAGACTCTGGAGGATGAGGCTCGTGCACATGAACAGGTCCTTGTTGAAATAAGACAGAAACACAACCAAGCGTTTGAAGAACTGAACGAACAACTCGAGCAGTCCAAGAGGGTGAGATCTTGAGTCTCTCTAATCATGTGCCACTGACATGTTTTTACGTTTTAGGAGCTTTGAGTTGTACATCTTAAATACATTTTATTCCTGGGATTATTTCTACTATATGCAACCGTTTAAGTGCCTGTTTTCTCTCCAAGGAATAAAGATTTTGCTTAAAGCTTTCACTGTTCTGACCCTCAGGGTAAAGCATCTGTGGAAAAGACAAAACAGGCTCTGGAGAGCGAACGCAATGAGCTTCAGATTGAACTTCAGTCATTGTCTCAAAGTAAGAATGAGTCTGAGCACCGCAGGAAGAAGGCAGAGTCGCAGCTGCAGGAGCTTCAGGTCAAACATGGGGAGAGTGAGAAAAAGAAGCAGGAGCTGCTTGATAAAGTGTCAAAGATGCAGGTATGGAATCGCACTTTATGAAGATGCTTTTTTCTTTTTTTTTTTTTAAGTTTAAATATTGTCTTGTGTTCAGGTGGAGCTAGATGGTCTTCAGTCTACTGTGAGTAAAGTGGAGAGCAAATCCATCAAAGCTGCTAAAGACTGCTCTGCAGTTGAATCTCAGCTTAAAGATGCACAGGTATGTCCACCTCTATCCAAAATGTCCCCTCAAAAATAATACTTTTTAATTGGAAGCATGTTTGTTCAAAGTTTAATACTTTTCAATCAATTGAATTGCTTCAATGATTAACATTTCATATTGCAAATAGGCTTTGCTTGAGGAAGAGACCAGGCAGAAGCTTGCGCTGTCCACTCGTATTCGACAACTAGAAGATGAACAGAACAATCTAAAAGAGATGCTCGAGGAGGAAGAGGAGAGCAAGAAGAATGTTGAAAAGCAGCTGAGCACTGCTCAAGCTCAGGTCTGTGCCTCGTGTAGTTTCTGCAGATGATGTTTAAGCAGCAGTTTGTTAATGTCCCTCCTCTCTCAGTTGGCAGATATGAAGAAAAAGATTGAGCAAGAGGCCCAAAACTTGGAGAGTGTGGAGGATGGGAAAAAGAAATTGCAGAGGGAGATGGAGAATGTCTTGCAGCAGTTGGAGGAGAGGAATGCCTGCTTTGATAAACTGGAGAAGACCAGGACCCGTCTGCAGCGGGAGCTGGATGATGTACTGGTAGACCAGGGTCACCTCCGTCAGACTGTACAGGAGCTTGAACGCAAACAGAAGAAGTTTGATCAGGTCCAGAACTGCGTGTTGCATGTTACAATTCACTTTTAGACATATTTTTGCTCCTCAATTAAAGCATCCAAATACATACAATTTTTTAGATGCTTGCAGAGGAGAAGAACATCTCAATGAAGTATGCTGAGGAGAGGGATCGTGCTGAGGCAGACGCCCGGGAGAAGGAGACCAGGGCTCTGAATCTGGCTCGAGAGCTGGACACCATCACTGATTTGAAGAATGAACTGGAGAGAGTCAACAAGCAGCTCAAAACTGAGATGGAGGACCTTGTGTCATCCAAGGATGATGCTGGAAAGAGTGTAAGATGCGCACACACAGCCACGCAGTTATCCAAGCAGGTGCTAAAAATGATGTTTCTAAAAGTTCTATGTTCATGTCATACTCTATATTACAAGCTTTTGGTTCTGTGTTTAACTGATTGTCAATTTTAGGACAAAAGCTCAATCATGACCAAGTTTAACGTTGTAGGCCCTCTGTCCCAAATCTTTTCACTAATTAATGCAATTAATGCAATTAATCAGCAGTCTTCAGTTGTACAGAAGACAGTCATTGACACTCTCCATAAGGAGTGTAAGATTATGAATGCACAGGCTATTTAAGGGAAGTTTCTGATGCACATTTGCTCTCTTCTGCTGATCCTGAGGCTTACTGCAGGCTCCTGGCTCTCTTAGTATTTTCATTTTGTCCCCGTCTTCCCCTTCTCTCTCTCTCTCTCTCTCTCTCTCTCTCTCTCTCTATCTCTCTTTATCTTTGCAGTTTGTTAGCTGTTAAGCATTTTCAGTTTTTTAAAGCTAAGTAAAGCTGTGGTTTCTCTCATACAGTTACTGTTGTTTATCGCAGTGGTTGTGTTCCCCCGAGCCCGAGCATTTGGTTTAACCCTTAGAAGTCCCTCCATGCACCAGTGCATGTGGCCATGTCTGCGTCTTTTTTTTTTTTTGTGTGTGTGTACGAATGGCACAATCCACATATTACACGCATAATGGTCCTATTAAATAGGGCAAACGCCTGACTTTTGCAAATTTAGAAAACCCGGCCAGACGCTCCAGACTGGATGTAAAAAGTGGACCTGTCTGGACAAAGATAACGCTTGGCCACCCTACTTTAAATGAAATTTAGAAATGTCAATGTCTGTCTCAGTCTCTCTCCCTCTTTCTATATCTGCTAGTAATTCTGACAGACATTAATTTAAATGTCAGGAAGTTTGTTCTTAACTAAAAGAGGATTAGTGAAGGAAGAGAGGGATTTAAGTTAAAGTTAACTGTACCTATTGGCCCTGAAACCAGTAACAGCTGTCTTGAGGGCGTGTCAACGTGATTCATTTGTTGCCTTTTGCATAATTACATCTGATAAAATGTTGCTGGCAAATGAAGACATTTTTGTTTAATGTTCATTTTCCATCTTTGTTGTATTCTTCGTCAAAGGCAAAATGTCTTCCATGGGTTTTAAAATAGTTGTCTCCTCATAGCGCTGACAATAGAGCATTATTTTCCAACCTGCCGGCCTTGCTTTTATGAAATGATTTGGCCCAGCCCGCCCTCTCACCACTGGATCTACTTTTACAACGTGCACCTTTGACCATTAAATAGACACACTAGGCATTATTTCAGCTGATCGCCCTGTAAACCGATAACAACATAGAAGCATACGGCATATACATAAGAAGCGTTTGTAATCTAGGCTTTTTTTTTTTATCACACAGAACTGTTTTTACGTTAGCTGTGCAAAAAAAGAATGACCTCCACTGTACAGGGGATTTAATCTTTTTTGCTTGGACTCCAGCACCTTACCAGAAGAGCTGAATGTGCGTTCGCGGCTGTAGACAGCCATCTCAGTGAAACACATGAGAAGTCCCTCCCTCCTCAAACTTCAGCTCTCGCTGATTGGATATTTTTTACTGATTGGATATTTGCATGTGGACATGCGTTTTTCCATGACCTCTGCTTTTTTCACATATGAAACTAATAACCACACATACAGGAGCTATTCAAAGGAGGAACCAAAAAAACATGGTTCACAAGTGCATACGGGCCGAAGAGGGTGTACCGAACAGTGTTCAGAGTATTGTGGCTTCCTTAAATAATTCCAAGCATCAGAATATAGTTTGTAAGAATATCTAGCACAAGCAAAGATGGCTCATCATACAAATGTGTCTCTGCAAAGCATTCCCCCTGTTTCTGTTTGGTTTGGGGCTGCAGATGCTATAACGCAGAGCACTGAGAACATGTTTGTGTAATCACCGGTTTTTTGGTACTGGCTTAATATTTACATGCTTAATGATCCTCAAATTCTGATCTGCCATGACCACTTTTAATTCCATTAACAGGTTCATGAGCTCGAGCGTGCCAAGAGAGGAATGGAGCAGCAGTTGGAAGAGATGAAGACTCAGCTTGAGGAGCTGGAGGATGAACTGCAGCTCACCGAGGATGCTAAGCTGCGTTTGGAGGTCAATCTGCAAGCCCTCAAGGCTCAGTTTGAAAGGGACTTGCAGAGCAGAGATGAGCAGGGTGAGGAGAAGCGCAAACAGCTCGTCAAACAGGTGGGAACTTGTGCTCCTTTAAAGGTATACTGTGAAGCCATTAGCTTTTCATGATGGACTCCTGCTGCTTTTTGTGTCAGGTGCGGGAGATGGAGATGGAGCTGGAGGATGAGAGGAAACAGAGAGCTCAGGCTGTGTCCGTGCGCAAGAAGCTTGAGCTAGATCTGTCAGAGTTGGCTGCTCAGATCGACTCAGCCAACAAAGCCAGAGATGAGGCCCTTAAGCAGCTCAGGAAACTTCAGGTATTTGGACATGTGATGTCTTTTTCTGTGGTAAAATGGACAGATGCTGGCAGATAAGAATTTTAGAGAATTAGAATTATGTAACTTGAATATGAAACAACTGAAATTTAAGCCAATTTTTTTTTCGTTATCAAATTTTTGGGTTTTACATTTATTCAGTTTGTAAAAATATTTTCATGATTTTCAGAGTATCAAATTCAAACCTCAAAGTTCAGAATGTAAATTCAGATCTTGCCGATTCACAGCCCGAATGGAGTTTTTGGCTAGATTATAAAAGAACCCTATTGCAAAGCATTCATTTGACGTCAAATTCTATTACAGGTCCAGATGAAGGATCAGGCGAGGGACTTTGAGGATCTGCGTCTATCCAGAGATGAAGCTCTTAACCAGGCCAAAGAAAACGAGCGCAAGATCAAGAGCATGGAAGCAGAGATCATGCAGCTGCATGAGGTTTATAGCACGTTTAACAGATAAAACTGAACTATATTTGAAGAGTTTGGTTCAAAAACATGACAAAAAAAAAAAAAAACCTGGTGCCAAATCTGAAGTGTATTTTGTTCACATTTGACAAGCCCATAATCAATGTTGCCCAAAACACAATACTTTGTTTAACTCTGTAGGACCTGGCTGCTGCTGACAGAGCAAAGAGACAAATCCAGCAAGAGCGAGATGAGCTGCAGGATGAGATCAATAGCCAAAATGCCAAGAAGTAGGTTACCTGCTGTTATTGTGATGGGTTTCCTACAACATGTAGGTTATCCAGCAAGCGGAACTTCATTGTGGTTTGTTTTCTGTCAGCTCACTGAGCAGTGATGAAAGGAGGAGACTGGAGGCACGCATTGCTCAGCTTGAAGAGGAACTTGAGGAAGAACATCTCAGTGTGGAGCTGATCAGTGATCGGCTGAAGAAAGCTACACTGCAGGTACAGAGAGCTTCATGATGAGATTATAGAGGGGGGGGGGTCTCAATGGGGTTCTAACAGTGGCAAGATCTGATGCGGTATTTCATTTCTCCACCATTGTGGGTCTTTTTCATGCCACACTGATTGCTCTCAGAAACCAGTGGCTCCAACCTTTTTCACCCCGAGGCCCTGATATTCTTGGTATACTAAACATTATATAACCATTTAGTTCATTTAGATAAACGGTAACAGGAACAGGGCGCATCTGGTCAAATCTTCATTTAGAAACAATACCATTGGCAACATTTTACTTTATCTTATCAGGAAAACTTTTAAATTAGTGTTTCATTAAAAATATTTCTTTTTTTTTTATCTCTTCTGTGACCCACTCATCAAATTTGTGTTATTTGTCAACCACCCATGTCCCAAATTTTGTTTGAGGGCAACATAAGCTGAAATTAATTTTTTGAACCACAGGCATTACAAAAAAATTTAAGAAAAATATTGCAATATCAAGGTTTTTTTTTTTTTTTTTTTTTTTTTTTTTTTTTTTTTTTTTTTTTTTTTTTTTTTTTTATTACCCCATCAGGCTGAGCAGCTCACCGTGGAGCTTGCTGCTGAGCGTTCTAATGGCCAGCGTCTGGAGGGCGTGCGTGCTCAGCTGGACAGACAGACCAAAGACCTGAAGCAGAAACTTCAGGAGCTCGAAGGATCTGTGAAGAGCAAGTACAAGTCCACAATTGCTGCACTTGAGACCAAGATCCAACAGCTGGAAGAGCAGCTGGATATTGAGATGAAGTGAGTGATGGCTAATGAAATAAAGTTTGTTTCTACCAAAGCCACTGGCTCAATGATTTATCTTCGGCTTGGTTCCATTGTTTTTAAAATGTCTGTGGCTAACTCCTCAGGGAGAGACAGCAGTCCACCAAACAAGTGCGGCGTGTAGAGAAGAAACTCAAGGAGGTGCTACTGCAGGTGGAGGATGAGAGACGCAATGCAGACCAGTTTAAAAATGAGGTGGGTCTTGCAATTCACGTAGAATACTGTTACTGGAGATTCTTGTAGGCTTTCACAGAAGTCACTTTTTCTACAAATGTTTTGCCCACAAAAGTGCAATTAATCATGCAATCATTTGTGTTCAGGCTGAGAAGGGTAACACCCGCTTGAAACAGCTGAAGCGACAGCTGGAGGAAACTGAGGAGGAGGCTGCTCGTGCAAACGCCTCCCGAAGGAAGCTGCAGAGAGAGCTGGAAGATGCTAATGAAGCCCTCAATGGTTTGAACCGAGAGGTCAGCACCCTGAAAAACAAACTAAGGTAAGCACTTGGCTAATTTGAGAAACTGTTCTTGTCTGGCAAAAAAAATGTAGGTCAAATAAACACTACACCTGCATTCGAAGGTGTGCACCATCCAATGAGAATCGTGATTGTGTGGCTTTTGATAGTAAAAACAAGGAATATTGGAGAATCAACACACTTGAAAAGAGAGCTTCATCACTGAAGGAAAGTTTATTTTACTTCTGGATTTTTTTTTTTTTAACTCAAAATCAGTATCCAAGGAAGTTAGAATATTACTTAAGACCACACATCATAAGGATTTTGGCAATGCGGCAGATTCTGTGGCTCTCGTCTCTTTCTCTTCTCTAGGAAATGTAAAATATAATTTCAGATTTTCTAACTTTGAACTACTCTGCAGCAGGGGAGACGATTGACACGGTCTTGATCAAGAGTGGCTTGACCCAGTGAACGATACCCGTGTCTTGTGTACATCTCTGCATGGTTCTTGAAGCAGTAACCCCAGACTCTTTTTGATTTGGAATTAGTTTTGTTCCTCTACAGTGTGCAGTTACCCCTATTGATTGTACACCATTTTCCGTTCCTTAATTTCTATATTAATGTGCTTGGGTCAGACACCATGATCTTTTGTGTTAGCCCTCCTTTTGTAAGGTGTTGGTCATCTTTTGGCCAACTCTCAACTCAGTTGTTTTCTGCATAGTTGTGTAGCTTACAGAAATCTATGAGGCCTTTGCAGTTAATAAAGCGACTTTTGTGATTCAGATGTCAGTTTAAGAGAGCTGGTACCACTCACTTTTTCTAATTTCCTGAAATTCTGAATTTGGGGTTTTCGTTAGTTTTGAGTTATATTCATAGAAGTGTGTAGTGGGAATGTACCGGCATATGTTATTAAAGTTTTACTTTTTGAATGGAATTACTGAAATCAACTTTTATTTATGTTGATTGGTGACAGTGGGTAGCACTGTGGCCTTTCAGTTAGAAGGTTAATAGGCACTCAAGTCCATTCTGTTTCTCTAAGCTTCAATTGTGCAAAATTTCTCAACTAAACCCTTTGTTTGCTTTTCAGACGTGGGGATTTCACTGTAAACGTACGACGTCCGGTTGGGCGCCCTGGAGCAGACAGCGATGATGAAAGCGATCTGAAAAGTGAGTCATCAGAGCCAACGCCTGAGTGAAGCTCCGTGACGTAATCATGAGGGTCAAGCTTGGGAGTACTCCGTGGTCAAGCTTGCCTCCTTGTATGTTCTTTTGAGTGCAACTCCATCCATGATGAAATTTCCTCTGTGTTTCTTGCTCTTAAAACATTTGAGCCAAAAGATTCAAATCCTAGAAATGGAGACAGGAACTATCTAATAACCGTAAAAAAATTATTGGTTATCTTGTATGTTTATCTTACCATGGTTACAACTGCCTTATAGTTAACTTTATAAATAATTGGTATTTATATTTTACAAAGGAAATAAACTCTTAATATATGTATAATCAGAGGTAAATAAAGCTTGTGGAACTCTCCTAAAGTTTCGGAATTGGATGATTCTAATACAAGATGCATTATTAACCAAAGAGGGATTCATTATTGAGCTGTTTTGATTCCGTAATCCAGCACCGATTAAGCCTTTCCATATAGTGTCACTGCAATAAATGCTACAAAATATAATGCCTTAATGCTATAAAATAAATGTTTAGTTTGATTGTTCTCACTCAGGATGCAACTTTTAAATTCCTTGACGTTCCAGTCCACACTATAGGTGGTGGGATATTTTCCTTTTGTTAATAATCATTTGTAATGAATTTTTGGATCCTTTTGCTTCTTTAGTTTCTCACTCGTTCTGTTATTTTGCTAGATGCATTTCCACGCTCTGCTTCTGTGTTTGTGGAAATAATCACAGAATTTTTTTATAGCTAATAAACTGCTGATCTACCAAAGCCTCTGCTAGTGAAATAACTGTATTTGGAGTCGTTTAAACAGATCTGTCACCTTTAATGCAACATGATGTTGAACTGCATCTGATTAAAGCATTCTATTTTGTACTCGGTTTCAATGTTTCTCAAGGTTTTTTCCTCCTCCTTGAATGATTATTTAATTAAAATGTGCATTTGTTGTATTTATGTTCTTGCTCTATTTCCACATATACCATTGTCGATATGCAGAGTTCAACTGTAGTTCATTTAGGGGAAGGGCGGATTTATTCAGTGTAATACAAATAAAACTAAACCATAGCTTTCTTTTGACTATCCACTGACTTGTTTAGGCATGACTCAGTTAGGTAAGGTTTTGAGGGCATTTCTTCTGCATTCATTAACCTTTTATATGTATACCAGTATAATACCAAAAGTAATGCCCATTTGTATGAGGCAGGCTGAACTGGGCAGAGGTGATACTGATCGGAAAGAAAAGCGTGACAACCTTTTTATTGCTGCCTGGTATCAGGTACCACTAAATGGATATAATAGCCACCAGTTTAAAAGAAAACAAGGAGGTTTGATCATGTAAAAATGTCCTTTGTCTGCTCGCAGAAATGAAGAGGTTTTTAAAGATTGAAGTTACATTCACTATGATGTCACCAAGTGGAAGTAGATTGATGTAGTGGAGCGTAGTGATGTCTAACTGAATGATCTCTAAACCTAGGACACTCAGAGCTTAAACCAGAAGAAACGAACCATGGCAAGCAAAGTCGGTAACAGAAGCATTATATGGTTTCAAATGTTGTTTCCCAATGAAAACAAATTAACAGTTTAAATTGTTTATTAAAGTGGTGTTAAATACCGGGCATGTATAATATATTGTGGCACAATATAATTCCAAGTGATCAAAATATGCATCATGGAGAGACTGAGAAGTCAACTAGGAGCTGAGGTGTATTTACTTCTTGGATCGGTTGTGCTTCTAGTCATTTCTGCAACTTCTCTACCATATCTTTTTGTTCAATTTAATTTTTGCTAGCAGGCAATGAAGCTTACCAGGGAAACTTTAAAAATCAAGCTCTTTCAATTGCTAAGACAAAAAAAAGGTGACGAAGCAAATGTTAGCGCTGCCACCAAGTGGATGGATTATAGTAAATGCTCTAACACAAATCAAACTAGACAAACCTCCTTAGCTTTGCGGTTTAAAAATTTTAACATATTTTCCTATGATGTTCCAGTAGTTGGTTAAAAATAGTTTTGTAAAATAAATAAAAACAATATTGAACTTTGTTCACTGTTTAGATAACAATCAAAAGTCAATGAAATCTTTTGTGTAGAATTTTGATTCGATTCAAGAGTTAGATTGAGGAAAAACAATCTGCAGCTGTCAAAAGAGGGGCGACTGCTTCACTCCCCGATCCATGTGAGACAAACTTGATAGTATTGTATATAATTTTGCGATATGTAATGTATAGTGAGCTGACTGTGTCATTACACCTCTAGTAATAGCCATAACAATACAGTATATCAGTTATTATTCCAGCCCAAGGTACTCTAGCCTACATAAAGTTTAGTACAATTGTAAATAAATAAATAAAGTTTAGTACAATTTTATTAAAACTTTATTGTTACTGACATTTGATATTTAAAAAAAATCTTCACGGTGTGAGCGCATTTTGTGAGGAAGGTACTATTTAAACAATGGTTTTGATTGAACATCTTCAAAATATGAAAAGATTGTTCATTAATAAACAATACTGCCAAAATAATTAAATGGGACTTTGGCATATGTAACGCATCGTAAAAATAATTGAAAAATTAAGCACTTTAAATTGATCCAGCGTGTCAGTGATGCAGCTTCAGGTGTCTCCTTCTCCTCGTGTAACGCTGGATCAATCGAGCTGGAACCGGTTCCTGCCCGTTGTTCGGGACGCTACGCAAACAGCGCAGGCGCTTACGCTCGGTTACGCTAACGGCGCGGAACTTTCTTGCACAAGCGTCCAAACTCAGCAGCTCACGGAGTGTGCTCTTGACAGCTCGTTTGTATTATACGCTGGATTTTGTGTCACCTTCAACTCACAATAACAGCTTAGGCGAAAGTCGAAGATACCGGAAAATTTCTTGTAAGTTCGTGTTTGTTTTAGCCTGAGAACGGTCACCCTTAACGTTACGCTACATTAGCTCTACCGGCTAACTGACATATATCAGCTGACTCGTGTTTCACCAAATTGTATTTGGTGTTTTTAGTACATTTATGATTTGTTTCCATTATAAAGGGAGCTAACGATCCATTTATACAAAATGTCGTGCATTTAATACGGTGTTCGTGGTGCCGCATCGATTAGCATTGACGTTAGCTTCTGATCTGCTGTAACGTTGAGTAACGAATTTTATCGATACCTGCACGTTTAACCTTGTGTGGTTTCATTGTGATGGCAGTATTTAAAACACCAGTCTATATCCTGCTTCCCATTGACTGCTCTTGTGGATAGTGACCGAAAGAGCCAGAATCATGTCGACCAGTCCTCATTCACTCTTCCTCTTCGGTCCTTAACTAACAGGTAGGTTTACACATGAACTCTTCCTAAATCTAACACAGCCATCTGTGTGTTCACGTGCTCAGACTTGTGCAACATCTGGTTATTTAATCAGTAGAGTTATTGATTTGTGTCATTCAGTCTGCAATCTAAACGATGACCTTTCAGACATCACAACGGACATTGAAGACAGAACAAGGAGGGAGTCGAGCTCTTCCTCGGTGCCAGCTTCAGCATCTTCACCCCCTTCATCTGCAATGGAAGTTGCCCTGGTGAGTTTGTCAGTAATTATTATGATACGGAATACTTCTGGAAGCATGCTTGGTTATGTAATTCAGTGTGTGCTCTCTCTCTAATAAAGTCAACCCAGTCGATTGATTATATAACTTATGTGCAATTCCCACATACCTTTAGGTACAAACGTGTGACTAATCACTAATTTAGGATTTTTGGGAGCAAAGGTCAATGTTTGTACCAGTATAGTGAATGATACACATAGCTACAAAGTACTAAAGAAACTAAATGCAAACTCATGTATTCCTTTCGACATTTCATGACACATCTGTGAGAAGGCTGGGACCATATCAATTGACCTGACAAGAAGTAGTTTATTTAGAAATGTCCCTTCAACGCACATGGAATGAACAGAAAAAAAATCTGAAATGTTCATGAGCTTCATTACAAAACAGTTACAAATACATATTAATCCTGATAGGAGCTGGGTGGTTAGTTTAATTTTCCATGTAAAGTGTTGCAATGCCCTTGAGACTCAGCAGGGGATTCCTCAGTTATAAAAAAAGAGCTCTTGATCAGGCCCTGTTCACACATGGTTATTTTGAAAATGGGTATTTTTCTGTGCAGTTACGCTGTCCATCCACACGTAAACACAGCACAGTTTTCATGTAATCGTGCGTTTCTGAAAACGCTGGCCAAAGTGAATTGTGTTTAAAACGATCCACACATGAGGTCTCTGTGCACAGTGAAACAGGAATTTTTTTAGTTCGAAGAGTGGAGTTCTGTCATCGTTGTCATGCTCTGTCACTCATTTGGAACAGGAAGTGTAATGGCGGTCGAAGTCGAAGTTTTGCGGTTTACTCTGCTATTATGGTTTGCAGCATGTACAGGATTACGTGCACGTTTCCTATTTTATCATTTAACTGAAGCGTCTGTGTTTTTGCACACGCAGTGCTGAATAATCTTCTTAAAAATGCAATGATTCTACTGCCACCTGTTGATTTGGTCATTACAGCAGATTAGGTTTTTGAGTGTCTGTGTGGATGCGTTTTTTTACACACAGTGACAGTTTAAAAAGAACAGTGTGGACATGGCCTCTGTCGTGAAATAATTAGAGGAAGCTGGGTTTGCATAAACTTGGAATGCAGTGTAATCCACTGCACATTTCCTCTCATGCGTAATTCAATGACAGAGTGTTTGCTTCAGAGAGTAGCATAAAAGTTGGTGTATTGCTCAGATGCTTCTCTCTTTGTTAATTACGGTCTCTAGTAGGGCTGAACGATATTCTGTTTTGACATCGACATCGCGATGTGCGCATGCGCGATATTTAAATCGCCGGAACTACAATGTGCGGGGTAGAAGCCCATGGTATTTAACAGAACGGTAGCATCATGTAGCAAAACGCGAGTTTGTTCTATGACTTGTTGCTGGGGTGACGTACGTTCCGCGTGCCTCCACAGTGATTGTGTGCTGTGAGGGGTGAGCAGCGGCACAGTCAGGAACCATTCACTACTAAAAATGCGCAATGAAGAGTTTACCAGACTTTGCCAGTGAGACACCTCATAGAGGATGACATTTGTCGGGATTCCCCGTTGGATTCCTGTGGGATGGGATAAACTTTTGTTATTAATCTCGTGATCGGGATGGGACGGGAATAAAAATCAACTGGAGCGTGCAGGAGCGGGAACACCATTAATAGATTATAATTTTCTGTGTTTACACGGAATAACACGGAAGTCCAAAGAGCACGTTTTTTTCCGGGTCGGCAACAGAAGTGAACCCTTTAAAACTGAAGCTGTGGCCGGCAACAAACAGGGAGAAACAGACCTTTCATCAGTGACAGATGAGTGATTGATTTCCTGTGATCGCTTTAGCAACAGTTTAGCGGAGATTTCTCTGTAAATATAATATTTATACTGCATTGTCTTAGTAGTAGTAATAGGTTTATTAGTGTTAGATTGAACTTTTTTTTTTTTACCGTGTTCTGTCCGTGATTCTTCTTCCGCATTAGAGCAAGTGCGTCTTTTTTCCCTTATTATCTCGCATTCTTCCGCCATTTCTGGCACAATAAACTGTTAGATTTCAGTGCCAAAACACTTGTAAATAGTGAAAGAAGATGTTTATACCATCATCGAGAGCCCCTGTGAGTTTTGTGGATTTTTCAATCACACTCATATGTAATAAAAGTTTATACACAGGGTTCTTTCCAAACAATAATGTTTTTTTTAATATATTGTGTCAATTTTGATATTATATAAATTGACTTTATATACTATTGCTTTTAAAACGGCTCATGATCTTGATTCTAACAACATTTTGTTTCATTCATTTATTTTTATCTTTTGTCAGTTTTTGTATAGAATCATAAGGGTTTCTTTTAGACAAATCTAATATGATGTAATATATTTATATATTAATGGATGGCTCTCAATTTCGCAATATATAACGTTTGGAAAAAAATATTGCAATGTCATTTTTTCCCAAATTCGTTCAGCCCTAGTCTCTAGTGATCATTGTGAACATTAAACAGCTGAAGGTACTGTGGTACTGAAATAAGACGCAACACCATGTTTCGTTTTTTTTGTCACCCTGTATTTATTTCCCACAGCCATGCCGGAATGAAAGCAATACTATGGTATCGCTGATGCCATTGCGATTTCTGTTTGTAAACACAGCAGTGACAGAGCGTGATGATGATAAACTCCAACCTCCGAATACAAAAAAACCTTCGGAAGCTTTCAAACATGTTTCACCTTGGTCTGCATTTTCAAAAATTTCTGTTTTCAAAATAACCTGGTACGTGTGGGGCATGTAATCAAGACTTATGATTCCACTACATCATTCTTGTTCAGCTTGGAATTATCATAGCAAATGTGATCGAAATGTGACCTCTCTTTAAAAAACAAAATAAGAAGAAACACACTGAGTGGTATTTTTATGCTAAACATATGTTCATTCAAATTAACTTTCAGGTTAAAGACAGATGCTTGCAACCATGTGGTTTATAACTTTGTGCAGCATACTGTAATAAATGCTGCAGAGGCTTTTCTTTCTAATCCATCACTGAGCACGACAACTGACCAGTCAGAGATCAAGTTGTGTCTTTTCTTTTTCTATCCGAAAAAAAATGGCCAGACTCTTTCAAATGCATAAGAAAAAGTACAACTAAAGAGTACAGAATGCAGAGAAATTTTTACTGATCAAAAACGTGGCATTTGAGTCTTAAACTGGTACTGGATTTACTGGTAATTTCAGAGATAGAGCAGAGAAGTGACCAGAAGCGAGGTGCTGAGAGAATAGGGTGCGATGGGAAAGAGGACTGGTTCTGCCTCACCCTGTGCAACAGCAGATTGTCTTTTGTGATATAAGAGAGACTTTGAATTATTTAGATCAGGGGTGTCAAACTCATTTTCACCAAGGGCCACATTAGCATAATGGCTGTCCTCAAAGAGCCAGATGTACGTTATAAATGTAAAACAATGTAATTGAATGTAATGTAAAATAAATGTAACTACTCCTTAATGTTAATTAACTCAGACAGAGCATTGCGGAGGATCTTCAGTGGAACAGCAGTGTTTTAGCCAGTCAACTTCTAGCATTATAATGTATATGGCTAAAGATATATTGATGTGTTAACACACAGCATGAGCTGTTTATTACACAATAAACCCTGCTTTGATGAACAATTATGTCAACATGCTAGAACATTTTAAAACCACTTACAGTGCATCTGAATCCATATACCGGTAGGTCATGTGACTCATTCGTACAGGTCACACATATTTATCTGATATAAAAAAAACCTTTGCTAGACGAGGAATCCTTTCTTGCGCATTATTTTTTTTCTAAATGGTGTCTCATATTTGACATGCTTTTGATGCATAAATAATGGTGTTTTTAATTCATGTATGAATTATTTGTCTTTTCGTATCATTAATTCGTATCGCTCTTGGTGTGTAAAGGCCTTTTCTTATGCAAAAGAAAATTACTGTAGCAATACTCTCCAAATTCTTCTGTATTCAGACGTCTCTGTCTTCTAAACAGTTTTCCTATTCACATCACTGTTTTTGTTCTCTGGAGTCTGTTTTGTTGTTGCACATTTATTTGAGGTTCAAATGAGGCCTAAGTTTAAAACCACCCAGCTTTTTTGATAAGAGTTTGTAGCTCTGTATGATCTGGCAACTTTAATTTCTGACTTCAGGACGATTAACAGGTGGATTTCAGAAAGTGATTTCCAAAAATCACTGTTTTCCTCTGTTTGTTATTCTCCAAATCATGTAATTCTACTCAACCTTTGCTAGATAATGAAGGATGCATCCTCAGACTGACCCACATTTCCTCTGTCACATTCGCACTAGCTCACGCTCACGCACATATACATATGCCTTTGGCGACTGCATGAGTCACGCCGAGCATAAAGCTCTGTATCCGTGGAGGAGAACGATGAGACCACGATTTAAAGCAGTGGTTCGGAGTGCGGAAAAGCAACGCTGAGATTCCCAAGTACAAAAGATTGTGGATTGAGCTTCCAAATCTCCTGCTGCTCCCCAGGGGTGGGGGAACAGACATTTCTGGGCATTGTGTTTGAGTGGAGAGAGATGGGGGCTTACACTGTCATGTGCTGATAGCAGCAGCAGAAATAGGGAGAGAGATGCAGGAGAAAAAGGACCCTCAACCCAAATCTGCCAGCAGCCTGGGAAAGGTAGGGCAGATTAGTCAGCGGCTTACTGTGTTTTCTTATGTGTGTTTGTTCGTGTGTGTGTGTGTGTGTGTGTGTGCGTGTTCTCAGCACAGTTGTGTTTGTCTGTCTATAGTATACACTTTATCTGTTCATGATTCTACAGAAATCTGAGCGCTGAAGAGAATATCAGCAGCTCTTGGGTCTTAATGCGCATGTCAGTAAAGTGTGTGAAGCTAAGGATGTGCGTCTGTGGAATTCTCTGATTGTGTTTTGAAACATGTTCATGTGTTTGATTACACTTTCTCAGTTTATTTTTATTCATTTGCACACGATTATGCAAATGATGCTGCATGGGCATGGCTCTTCATCCGAGAACCAATCGAGGATGGGTGTTGAGAAAGTATCAGTTGTGGGTGTGTTGATTATTGTGGTGTTTTAAATGTTCCTGCAGGTGTTGTGTGAGAAAATAAAAGCGGAATCTGAATCTGTTAAAGGGGGCATGACAATAAATAGGGTTTTCTTGACCTTCACAGTTTTCTACCTTGATTTTTCTGTCAAAACTAAGCTCCAAAACAGCGTCTTCCAGAGCCTTCCTGCACATGGCATCACAGTAGTTGCTCAAATTTTACTTTTTTTTTTAATTATAACTTTTTGTAACCCTCCAAAAAACAGAATTCTACATTTAATTCTAATAAATATATTAGATTATTTTTGTTGAATGAATCTACACTGCGTAACGTTTCGTTCACATCAGTATATACACAGTTCCCAAATCCCATGATGTTATATCTATCATAGCCCTTGTTATATCTGGGGGCAAGCTTAAAATAATTAGAGGGAACGTTGCCCAAAATGGTTCAAATACTGAGCTTAGCTGCTTTGAGAGAAAGGTAGGGATTTGTTGTGAGTGACAGAGAGAAGCGGCTCCTTTCATGACTCTTCACAGGATTCACAAATTATTCTCTAGTTTGTTTAGTTTGAACTAGACCAAGAGAAAACCGATACATTATTGCGATCGTCTGCAAATTTAAGGCCTCTACACACCTACATATTTTCTATCTTAAGTTTTGTGTGAGAACGCACCTCGATCGAAAACCATGGGTGCAAACGAGAGGTCACAAACCTGACTCAATGAGTGATGCCAGCGAAAAGGAGTTTCGCACCGCCATATTGGATCCGTTTTCCGCAAGGTAAATGAAAGCTGGCTCTTTTAGTGACGTGAGTAGGACATAAAACTCGTCCCACATTCTCATAGCAAACTTCACAGGAAACAGTGAAGAAGATAGCAGGAAGAAGATGAACGACAGAGAAGAAATTAAACAACGCATAGAAAAAATTGTGGATGTCAAGAATGGATGTAAAATAAATAACATTTATAAAGTGGAAACTTTAGCAGTTTTCCCTTTACAAACACAATTTTATTAGGATGCCTTGACTGTAACATTTAATACAACAAAGTGTTTCGCTTAATTTTTGCCTCATTATCACACTAAAAACGCTTTGAATCAAAGTTTTTGATTTTACCATTGTCTGTCAATGGGAAGGTGGAGAGTCAGGACCCGGAAGCGCTGTTCAAGGTCACAACTTAACAAGAGGATAGTTCCTTGACCCGAAGGAAGAGCACCCTGTTGCACCTCCATTCACACCACACTGATTGCTCTGGTCTGCATTAGCTCATTAGTCACATACGGCATCGCATTTTTTATTTATTTATTTTTTTTTGGTCCACATTTTGTCAGATTTAGAGTTTGATTGTTGCCTTCACACCTGCTAAAAAGGAAACCAAACTCCAGTTCGATTCAGTTAAACAAACCAAGTCCAGTGTGAATGCCCCCTTAGGCCAAGTCCACACATACCCCCGTTTTTTTTTGAAAACACATTACAAAAACTGTGTACAAAAAACACATCCACACGGACTCTCAGTCTATGTTTTTTTTGTTTTTGGAAAAAACCAAGCGCCACAAAAGCGGAATAAACAGCAAGATAGTCCTCGCTTCGGCCGCCATTACTCTGGCTCTTGTCAACACATCAGTGACACAGCTTGATGACAACAACCCACTCCACCCCTGAACAAAAACTTCTTCGGTTATCCTGTTCACACAGATAAGGAGCACTGGTCGCGGTTACATGAAAATGGTGCTGCGGTTACATCTAGATGGACAGCGTAACCGCTCAGAAAAATACCCATTTTCAAAATAACGCGGCACGTGTAGAGGGCCTTAAGTCCTGTTTTCTGGAGCTGAAATGTTTTGTGAGGATTGATTTCTTAAGAAACTTTTCAAATTGCTCACTGAACTCTGGATATGCCTTTTTACTGTTTTTGGGACTTTTTCGCTCTTTTATTGTACTGGTATCTGGCCATTTGTATACACTTGTAAAAAAGCCTAAAAATAAACAATAACAAGGTTTTTGTGGAGAATTTCATAAAGTGATATCACTGTGACTTAGTATTATTACTGTTGCCATTTTGGGCACATTGCAATTGAAGACACTTGAGGAGATGTTGCTAATCCAACCAATAACAAACTGATCATACAGACATCAAGGTTTTCATGATCACATGTGGCGTAGTGAACGGTTTCAAATGAACGGGAGAACCTGTTAAACAGCAGTCTGTGTACTCATTATTATCTACAGCTTGCCCTCCTATATAGCATTGGTTGGGGGGATTCCTGACGAAAGTGTCTGTGGAAAGTGTCACATGAACATAATAATTTTAAATACCCCAAATAGATAACTTACAAGTGCACAGATGGAAATATCACACAAAGTAAGTTTAATAACGAATTAAAGTAATAATTTTTGGATGTGTGTAAACTGAAATCGAGAAACGATACCAGTGTGTGTGTCCCCTTTAAAGTATTTTATATTCTAGATATTTTTCTCCTCTATGTTCTCCCACGATTTGTATCTATTCATTCGTTAATTCATTTTTTGTAGACATTTGAGCTGAGTTCCATTTCTATCTCTTACACCTACATTATAAAACTGACTGCTAGCGGAAGGGCTGAAAACATTTATAAATTGGGACAAAGGGTTCCAAAGAGTCAGTAAATCATCTGTTCTGGTAGTTTTTAAAGTGTTAAACATGTAAACATTTTTAAAATGATTTTAAAATACTTCTGCTGACCTATATACGGACAAAGGACTGAAATCCTTTTATAAAATAATGTTTTTGTCAATATTTACAAAATGACTTCCATTTGTGGGGCTTTTTGGTCATGCTGGTTTTGTTTTGAGTGTGCCTCTGGAGATCCCGTACATCCTAGCCCGTCATCTTAATTTTAAAAAGATCTGGGACACCCCTTCACTTTACATTAATGAAGTAGAAATGCAACTCAGCCGTTAACTTTGTAAATTCTTTTTTTCAAAACTCTCTTGTGCTTTATTTGTTGACTCAGGCTCATCCTGCCTTGAAGGCCTTCATGTGCGGCTCTGTGAGTGGCACCTGCTCCACTCTGCTTTTCCAGCCGCTGGATCTGGTTAAGACTAGACTGCAGACACTGCAGAACACCATGCACCCAGGGTGAGGAATTTTTGCTGTGACACTGCTGCGTCTGTATCTTTCTTTTCTTTTTATGTGCCTGGGTTTAGATGGCGTGATATGGTTGTTGCTGTTATGCAATGCGAGCTCTTACTTTTTTGGTTCATCTCACCTCTGATCTGACTTTAGGTTTAAATCTCCTTCGTTCGACACATTGTCACTCTCTGACATTGCAGTCCGGGCCGAAATGAAAATGAGGACTTGGAAAAAGATGAAATCTTTTTTTTGGGTTTCCGTCCCATGTCCTCTTCCCAATATTAACCAATGCCAGAAACCTGAAAATATATGTTTTTTTTTTCTTTTCAGAGCTCTCAAATCCTTAAGTTTATTTGTCATTAATAATGTATGGGCTACACTCGAAAAACCATAAGAATGTTGCCATGAGCCACTGAACGAATCCCTCTCTGACAAGATTCGTTCCTATGGAGTCACATTAAAGATCCGTTCAAACACATCACTAATGGAAATTATGATGGGCCAGAATCTTCGGAATTTTTGACTGATTGAAAGACTTTTTCAATACTTGTGATTTTGTCGAAAATGTTAAATTGGTTCAGCTCGTTTTACCTTGTGCTGCGCGCTGGATATATACACAAATTGCTGTTGTGCAGGGCAAAAAGGGTTTTATTCTTCCATCCTTCAACACTTTGTCTTTGTCTCATTTCCAACCATCCAAAAAAAGTAATAAATAAATTCTTTCTACAAAAAAAGAAAATTATGCTTTTGCTGTTTTTTTTATATATAATAGCCATGAAATGACCAAGACACTGTCGATGCCTAATATAATGTTGACATTGCTGTTCTCTCTTCATTGTATGGTGTCTGTAATGGACGAGAATATTAAATATATTTCATTCATGTCACAGTCTATGTTTATATAACCACGTCCTCTCTGAAATCTGTGTGGGAGGCTCATGTGCTCTGTTATTAAACTGTCTGCCTCTCTTGGCTTTGCATAGAATCCCATGGTGCTAATGTCAAATTGTCTTTGCTCTTGTTCTCAGAATGCCATACGCATACAAAGATTGTTGTCTGCCTCTCTTCAGCATGTCTCTCTGTCTGTGACTACAGCGTTTCCTTTTCTGTCTTTGTCTCAAAGTGCTCCTAAAGTGGGGATGATTACAGTCTTCTTCAACGTGATCCGCACAGAAAAGCTGCTTGGTCTGTGGAAAGGGGTTTCGCCGGTGAGTCTGGTGTGCCTTGTTGATCATGTGCTTTCAACCAAATGCTCAGTGTTTGATCTCGCAGCAGAAGCACTGTTCTGACTGACCTTTGATTCTCTTTTCTCTGCAGCTATAGGCCTTTGTTCTAGTACTTCTGTAGTACTGTGTTTGTTTGTTTGGTGTTTTCATCATGCTTATGTCCATCAATAATTACGATTTAGTCATTAAATACTATATAGTGTCATCATTTTAAACAAACACTTTGCAAAGCTATTTTGTAGTCTACGCCACTCTTTAGTTTCCAACAATTTTCCTTTTTGAAAAACAAGTACATATAGCAATCACTCCATCAACACAGGTATAGCACATCCAGTTAATACCAATGTTCTATTTTGAGGGTGATTTCACTGCTGTAGTTTGTAGCAGTAACTGATAGATTGTTGTTTTGGGACCCGTCTGAACTCGTGGTTTTAAACCACTTTAGCAATAGTATAGTTTGCCATACGTATCACTTAAACCAACAAGAAGGTGAACTTGCAGTTAATACATCTTTCATTATGATCAAGTGTAAACAAAGTCACGTAAGAGAGGCAGTTATATTTTATTAAAACAGGGACAAACCTTCTAAAACATGAACAAGACTTAAATGTGAGTTCTAATGGTGTATCATTTAAAGTGTGATACAATTCTATTTCTTATGTAATTAACTGCATGAAAAAGTATGTGAATCCTTTTTAATTTCATTGATTTCTGATTCAATTTGTCCTAAATTGTGAGCTGATTTTTGTCTAGGTGAAGGGTATGTAGAAAACATAGTGGGGTCTTAAAATAAGAACACAAAAATGTGATCGATCTGATCGTCCGTGTCTTTTTAGGGAATAAAATTCATAGCAGAAAAAAGTCAAATTACTTCATAAAGCAAACTATACTTGGTTTTGGCAAATGTGGAGTTTCCTAAATATAATGGAGAGTTTTCAAAAGAGCCCACCGACACGGATGACCTATATAATCAGGAAAATCATTCTCCTGTAAAGTATGGTGGACCAATGAATTCCAAAGTATTTCAAAAAATTCTACAGAATAATGCTAGAATAGCTGTACCTCAGCTGCAACCGTGTAGAAGGTGGGGGTGCTGCAGGACAATGGACCAAACAGGAGAGCAAGTGCAGTCCCACTTATTATTTGGTCTTGGAACGAAGATAATCTCGTCATTTGGATTTTCCCATAATCCCAGATCTTATCACAAATATGTCAAAATATTGGATTCTCCCTACTAGACCTGAAACAATATACAGAAAACATTCTATTTATGCTCTTAGATTATATTACATTTCATTGTGTTTGAACTGTCATTTCTTAAAAGTCACCACTATTTGATGTCAGTCAAACTCGTATTCAATTTGAAAAGTTAAAGCTGTTATAATAAATATTTCAACCCTCTATTTTAACACTGCACCGGTTGTAATTTTCTAAATGACTAGTAAAAAAACTCCTATTTTTTAAAACTCTTTGAATCATCTCCTATTTTAAAATCTCCTATTCTAAAACGCACTTTTACCCCTTTTACAATGCTTGGATCTATTTCATGTAAACATTGTAGGGGTTTGAAATCGGGAATGTGTTTACTAGGGGTGTAACGGTACGCTAAAATCGTATTCGGTTCGGTACAGTGTCTTGGAGAGTTCGGTTCGGTTCATTCGGTTCGGTACAAAACAATAAGAACTTACATAATCTTTATTTTGAAAAGCTGCCAATACACAGTAGAATTCTTGCATAAAATAAATAAAAGTGACACATTTGGGTGATATTTTAAATAAATTGCACTCTTTATAAAGAAAAACACATCTTTAAAATAAAAAAATTAAATACTACAACTAGTTAGGACCTGATAACTTTTAACACTAGCAACAGCTTCAGCTTATATATCAACAAAACTAACTATTCAAGTTTTAAGTTTTTGGCTAAAAAGATTAACCTATCCACATTTTCTGAAGAGAGCACAGATCTGGTTGCAGTGACAATATCTCCAGCAGTAGAAAATGTTAGATGTGTTGCCTGCCCGATCTCCGTGGAACAATGTCGGCATACAACTTTACATTTATCCACTCGTCTATCCCCGTTATGTATTTTAATAGAGAAGCCAAAGTGTTCCCAAACAGGAGACCGTAGTGAGGTGGGAGGGTCTTCAAGCTCTGGCTTCTCTTTCGCTGTTGCCATTTCTCACAGTCAGCTACTCGTGCAGCTCTACTGTGCGTCACTCAATAGCATCCGTGCGGGAACTCGCCTAGGAACATTGTTCCGCTGCGCTTAATATCGCGCTAATAATAAATTTATATTATTTAATGAAAAAAATATACAGAAACGGTACGCAAGTGTACCGAACCGAACAGGCCGCACCGAAACCGTTACACTCCTAGTGTTTATTCTTTGTAATGGTGTCTCGTTGACATTATTAACTGACATTAAGGTTTTTTTTGTACATTGCTGGGTTGGTTAGCATTACCGCTAATATTCCTGCGCCACAACTTATTAGGCAGAAGTGCTCTCTGTAACTTTTGGTTTGTTAACAAATATAAGTTGGTGATTGGGACGAGGTCATCAAAAGTTTCACTATAAATGGAATTTTCTATAAAAGAAAATTGCTTGACATCGAACCAACCCTAATGCCTACATTATAATCGTCAGAAAACACACTTTCCCTGTATTGTTCTTCAGCGCAGGTCTGCGCCACATCTGCATAGAGATGAGCTGTACTGTCATCATCGCCCTTCTCTTCCCCAAACTTCCTGTTTTTCCTCACTGTCCTCACAACTGACAATAAAGGCTATGGCTTCAAAAAAAAGGTTGATTTTGCATAATATGACATAAGTGGTAAAACTCTGAACACGTTTCTCGATCTGTTGAGATAATCTTGGTGGAATGATCAACAGTCCCGAAGGCTACATGAGAGAACTACCAGCAGATTAAAAAAAAGCCATTTAGGTGCATATAACGTGTGGTTGCCTATAGTAGCCCGGGTTGAAGTCTTGTCATTTCTGTCTCTCCCTCTCTCTCTCTGATTCTTCTTCTGTCTTTCTTTAAATGCCGTTTTAGGATAAACTCTCTGACTTTCTCAATCACTCTGTTTTGCAGTCCTTCATGCGCTGTATCCCTGGTGTCGGAATCTACTTTAGCACCTTTTACTCTCTGAAGCAGCATTACTTCCAGGATGGGTCTCCTGGCGCTGGAGAGGCTGTTTTGCTTGGGGTAGGGGCTCGATGTGTGGCCGGGGTGGCCATGCTTCCCTTCACGGTCATTAAAACTCGTTTTGAGGTGAGGAGTGGAACATTAGCATCAAAGATGTGTCAAAATGGTGGTTTTTAACTTAATTTTCATGTTTAGAGCGGCCGTTATAATTACATAAGTGTAGCTGGGGCTCTTAAGAGTGTGTGTCAGAGCGAGGGTCCTAGAGCTCTTTACTCGGGGCTCACTGCAACCTTGCTCAGAGATGCCCCGTTCTCTGGCATCTACGTCATGTTCTACAGCCAGACCAAGAAGTCCCTACCACAGGGTAAGCATTTGGTTGAGATAGATTTTAAAGCTCTTCTTTTGTTTGACAACTTCTCTCTCTGTCTCACTCAGAGATCAGCTCATCATCATTTGCTCCTGTGGTAAATTTTGGTTGTGGTGTGATGGCCGGGATCTTGGCGTCTTTTGCCACTCAGCCTGCAGATGTTATCAAAACACACATGCAAGTCAGCCCATCGCTGTATCCCAAGACCAGCGACGCCATACGCCACATTTACCATGTAAGCTTCATGAAACAAAACATTGTATTTTTAAAGGATTTGTTTCAAAGCTTGAATTTGACTTTTAAAAGCCATATCATTTACCAGTTTACAACAAAGTTATATACTTTTTTTTTTTTTTCTTTATAGATTATTATTTTAGAATAGTTTCCTATTTTTTGACTTACTGCTAAAAGAATTGAGTGTTTAGCTTCTCCTGAAGAGGAAAATGTGCTGACTGATCTCTTAGTCCTTAAGGAGGAATACAAAATGAGAAGTCCAACATGGAATAGACGGAAATGGTACATAGACCAAAAGGGAGGTATAAAAACAGATTCGCTAGGGTGGACCTCTTGCTCTGTTTATTCTCCTCTCCTCTTTTCCTTAAAGCAAACGATTGCATGAGCGTAAAATTATTAGAGATGCCGGAAGCAGATTTTTGCAGAAACTGTAGACTAGCTGAGAACTAAAAAGGAGGCTTAGCGCCAGTGCCTAAATAAACAAAAAATAGCCTCAGGCATAAATCATAAAGGCCACTGGACAACAGCAGAAGATGGGAAGTTGCTCGTTGACCGTAGCAGTGAGACATGTGATGATATAGACACATTAATGCCTCTACGAACCGATGCATCATCTGCTGTCTGCGTCAAATCTCTTGCATTTAAAAACTTTCATGCCACACGGTGGTGCAGAAGCCATTCACACTGCGTGAGGCACATTTATGAACTAGAAGAGGATGATTATCTTTAAATATAAACCGTAACTATTCGTTGCCTGGAAAATAAACCACTTCCCCTTGAAGCCATTTCAGACGCACGGTTTTATCATGATTTTTATTTTATTTATTTTTTCTTTTATGCCCAAGAATCGCATGCAAATGCACGCAAGTGACACAGTGAGAAGTACCTAAGACTCGTTCTGCAAGAGTCACTGGCTGGTCATAATCATGCACTGTGAAATGTGACTGAAACAAGGATTATCTGCAGCCAATGAGAGAGCCACATCCAGGGCAATGTGAAGTTGCGGAGGAGATGCAATGGCAATATAAACAGTGGTTTCGGTTCAAAAGGGCCTTCTTTTTGGGTTTTTTGGACACATTAAACGAATTAAAAAAATTAGACAGTTCTGCAATCTGAAGGGACCTGGCTTTACTTCTGGTTCTGGAAGTACAGCTCCTTGTTTTGTTCTCAAGGACCGCCTACGCCTGACACATTTCCTGTGTCAAGACATGTGACCAAACAAGCCAATCACAGCGGTTTTTGAAAAAAAAAAAATTTATTCTCTGCGATTCTTGAAAACTAACACATTGACCCACTGCATTTTTCCAGGTGGTGTGTAACGTTGACACTCCATCATGCACCAGTTCATACAGAAAAACACTTTTGAAGTAAAATCATAATACTTTTTGGTGCGCATGCTGGGTCCTAAAAAATGCCTCTTTTTTTATAGTTTTCCACAAAAAAATCAATTTATGATTTTAACAAATTTTGTAATTTGTTGATAACAAATAAAATGTTCAAAACACGCTATAACTTTGATAATATTAATAATAAAAATAGCGCTGGAGTAATATTAAATGATAAATTTTGGTCTAGTTGTTAATTTGTTGTACATTAATTTGAAATTCACACACAAAATGCAACGTGTTCAGTATTCATTTTATTAATAACAATGAATGGACGGGTGTCACTTACAGGCGTCCTGGATGACACTACAGACCGGTTGCGAGTCTATTACAATTGTTTTTTTTGTTATTTTGTCGTAAACATAAGTTTAATGTTAGTGTACCGGGGCAGCGGAACCTACACGTGTTGCATACCGACATCGATCTGTAATATTTTTGTGTCGAAAGCAAGATGTTGAGTGCTCCTGCCACTCACTGCCATTGTTTGTGCATCTAAATGTATGGCAAACTCGAGTTTGAGTGATATAAAAATATTGATAATAAAATTTTGGAAAGTGACTTTCAAGCTAGCTTCCCACAAATTCCAACAATTGACAAAAGTAAATGAAAACGGAGGTAACAATCGTAAGCCAGTAAAAAAAAAAAGTTTTAAGTTGAGATTTAAAAATGTTTCATCCATGAGCTTATCCGAGAGAGAGTTCTACAGTGTCGGTGCATAGACAGAGAAATCCCTGTTTCCCATGGTTTTAGTGAGAGTACGAGGTACAGACAGAAGCTTCGAGTGTGAGGAAGGGAGGGTATGGCTTGGGGTGTAGGTGCTTAAAACAGAAGATGAGTTTTCAAGGGCCAGTCAATGGAGTGAGAGTTAAAATTTTAAAATCCACACGGAAGCGGACCAGGAGCCAGTGCAGCAATTTAAGAACAGGTGTGATGTGGTCACATGCTCTGGTCCTGGTCAAGACACAAGCAGCTGAATTCTGAACATGCTGCAACCTGGCCAGAGTAGAACTAGAAACCCAAGCCAGGAAAGCACCACAGCAACCCAGACGTAACAGTACTTCCTGTTTACCCTTATTCGAATTTATAAGTAAGTAAAATTACGGATCATGACTGAAAAATAAAAATGTTTTAAACACCCTAAAATGTAAGTTTCTTCAGAAAAACACTCTTTCTTCTCTTTTTCTTTTTAGAAGCATGGCTTTAGTGGCTTCTTTCGTGGAGCGGTACCCCGCTCTCTGAGGAGGACCCTCATGGCTGCCATGGCCTGGACTGTGTACGAGCAACTGATGGCACGAATGGGTCTCAAGTCCTAAGGGCAGCCGTGTGCTTCATACCCATGTCCTCGTCTCATAGAGTGCTGTGGTTCTGACAGTGGTGTTCTTGATGAAAGCGGAAGCAACTGGTGTTGCCTGCTTCAGTTTGTGTCTGTGTTTCTACTTGCAGTGAGTGTTCACTCGATGATACTCTTCCCCAACACCACATGCCTCACCGAAGAATACCAATGAGAGACAGACTGATGCGTCATGTGCCGTCAGCTCACAACTAAGTACTGCTTTCGATAGAGACACGTTTTTGCAAACCTGGATGATCAGGATTCTCTACAAAGGCATGTTGATGCGGTCAGACAATCAGACCCAGTTGGTCTAGGGCTGAGAAACTGAACTGACGTCACATGACGGCCTTCGCATCAGATTTCTATCTGAATGATTATTGTGCGTCTCGAAGCGATGTTTTGTACTCTTCTACCTGAGCTTTGTGATTGGATGGATTTGTCGCGGTAAGCCACAAGGCCAGGATTATAAAATCACAATCATAAAAATACTTTATATTTATTATTAAAAACGAGGATTGCTTTTGTTCTGACGAAAACAATATTTGTGGAAAAATGGATGCGCTTTACCATTGTGACAAGAATTCACATATTTGTTGTTTTGGTAAATGTTGTACGATTCTGTATATTGGGATAAAACCACTGTGTTATGTTTAGTCTGAAAGAATCATGGCCGAGTTTGAAACTTGAAGACATGTCGTTAGAATAGGAACAGACTTCTTTGCTAAATTAACGATCAAGAATTGTATTGTTTATTTTGTTCTTTTAAATCTTTCAGTTGTTGTTTTTAACTAACTAATATTTTACTTGTATACCATTAAAAGCCTCAAAAACCCCATAAGAACACAATTACACCGGCCAGTTTTATTTTTGTGGCTGGACCAACAGCTTAATACAACATTTGGCTTTTAGTATCATACAATCTTTTCTTTTTCAGAAAATTACAAAAACACAAAAGCATTTTTTCCACTCATAGTTAGTGGTTGGCTAAAGCCATTTATGCTACAACACCTTTTTACTCTTTTTAAATCATAATGACTACAGAAACTTTACAAATGACCCTAAACAAAAGTTTACAGCTCTTGAATATTTTGAATTCTCTACTTTAACATCACTGACAGCATGAATTCTCTTGAGGTAATTGTCAATGAGGTTCTTTATCTTCTCTGTAGGTAAAGCAGCCCATTTTTCCTGACAAAAAAGCCTCCAGCTCCTGTTTATTCTTGCATGAACGACACAATTGAGTTCTCCCCTGAGTGGTTCAATGATATTGAGGTCAGGAGACTAATATACACTCCAGAACCTGTTTTTTTCCTCACATCCCTCACAATTTTTCTGGCAGTTGTAGCAGAATTTTTTCAATGATCTTTTCCTGTAGATCCTTAAAAGCTCTTTTACTTTCTCCAAAATCTCAGAAACCGGTCGAGGTGACGATGGTTGGCTTTGTCTGCCACTCAAACTCCTTTGTGTCATTTTTTGTGCATGTTATCAGGCCAAAATCACCAAGGTGTGTAAACTTTTGATGACTGTTATTTGGAAAGTTTCTGTTGTGATTTTAAAAGGAATAAATACAGTTTTAACAATAAATTGCTTCACCCAACTACTAACTATTTGTGTTATTCGTATTTTCTGAAAAATGTACACAAAGTTTTGAATTTGCTCACAAATGATGAGCCCATGAGCATATTCCAATACTGCCTTTTTATTCACTTTAGTACATATTCTTCCTAACAAAACAGTATAATGTGAAACAAAAGGAGCCAACTGTTGTAGTTATGAGAACTTATCGTATTTGTTATTGTACAATTTTGTCAAAGCACTTTACATTCAGTGTTCCGGACTGAATCTCAATGATGTGTTTGTGTGTTGCTTTGTGAATTCTTGAACATCGAGCTGCTGTGGACAAGTGCTTTACCTTCACAGTTAGTGCTGTCACTTTAATGCAGTTTTTTGGGGGAGTTTTGTCTGAAAATGTAATTGTTTATGTTAATATGTGAATAAAGCAAACCAACTGATGCTTGATTGCGAATAGTGTGTCTTATTCTATACGATATCTTACAGAATTGAGTGCCTCTCTCACATTTATTATGAGTTATGTTATTATCTCAAATTTTGTCAATACTTTCATGTGAAAGCACCCCAGAACTGAAACTTTGCTTGAGAAGAGGCAAGGCAGGAGTATAGATCTGAGAATAGGGACTCTTAATGTTGGTACAATGACAGGGAAGGGTAGAGAGCTGGCGGACATGATGGAGAGAAGGAAGGTAGATATTCTGTGTGTGCAGGAGACCAGGTGGAAGGGTAGCAAAGCGCGTAGTATTGGAGGGGGATACAAACTGTTTTACTATGGTGTGGATAGGAAGAGAAATGGGGTAGGAGTGATCCTGAAGGAGGAATGTTTTAGAGGTGAAAAGAGTGTCAGACAGGGTGATCAGTTTGAAGTTAGAAATTGAAGGGGTGATGTTGAATGTAGTGAGTGGTTATGCTCCACAAGTAGGCTGTAAGTTGGAAGAGAAGGAGAGATTCTGGAGTGAGTTGGATGAGATGATAATGAGTATTCCCAGAGGGGAGAGAGTAATGGTGGGAGCAGACTTCAACGGCCATATTGGCGAGGACAACAGAGGTGATGAGGAGGTGATGGGCAGGTTCGGTGTTAAGGAAAGGAACCTAGAAGGACAGATGGTGGTGGACTTTGCCAAGAGGATGGAAATGGCTGTAGTTAATACTTATTTCCAGAAGAGGGAGGAACATAGAGTTACCTACAAGAGTGGAGGGAGGAGTACGCAGGTAGACTACATCCTTTGTAGACGAGCCAATCTGAGAGAGATCAGAGACTGTAAAGTAGTGGTAGGAGAGAGTGTAGCCAGACAGCATCGGATGGTGATGTGTAGGATGTTTCTGGTGGTCAGGAAGAAGAGAAGACGAAAGATTGAAAAGAAGACCAAGTGGTGGAAGTTGAAAAAGGAAGATTGTGAAGAATTCAGACAGAAGCTGAGACAGGCTTTGGGTGGTCAGGAAGAGCTTCCAGATGACTGGGAAACTACAGCAGAAGTGATCAGGGAGACAGGAAGAAAGGTGCTAGGTGTGTCAGCTGGAAGGAGGAAAGAAGATAAAGAAACATGGTGGTGGAATGAGGAAGTACAGGACATCATCCAGAGGAAGAGGCTAGCTAAAAAGAAGTGGGACATCGAAAGGACTGAAGAAAGTAGACAGGACTACAAGGAATCACAGCGCAGAGTGAAGAGGGAGGTGGCAAAGGCCAAACAGAAAGCATATGATGAGTTGTATGCCAGGTTAGACACGAGTGAAGGCGAGAAGGAATTGTATAGATTAGCGAGACAGAGAGACAGAGATGGGAAGGATGTGCAACAGATAAGGATGGATAGAGATGGAAAGGTGCTAACAAGTGAGGAGAGTGTGCTGAGAAGATGGAAGGAGTATTTTGAGTTGATGAATGAGGAGAATGAAAAGGAAAGAAGGGGGAAGAGGTGAATATTGTAGAGCAGGATCTGTGGCGACCCCTAAACTGGGAATAGCCGAAAGGAGAAGAAGAAGATCCATATGACCAAGCTGGTACACTAAACAGGGGGTGAATTTCATTCACCTACAACAAAAGCTGAAAATGCATTAGGTGGCGCTATAGAGCCATTTTGCCATGACCGCTTTTCGAACTCCAATCAGATGTACATTTTCACAAAAGCTGTGAAACATTAATCCCCTGAGCAATTACAACAGAGTTCTATACACTACTTGAAGTATAAATGAAAATTGTCCGATTAAATCGATTGTGGAGATAATCGTTAGCTACAGTCGTGGTTTTCTTAATAGAATCTCCTCGTTTTAAATAAAGGATCCCTCGTTCCAGCTGCTGCGTGTTCACATCTTAGATGTTTCTCCTGGACCGTCACCATCACTGGCTCCACAGCGTAACGAAGCTTATTGAACCCACTGCACATCGTAGCGAACACCGCAAGGAGCTGAGGCAGCGTGGTGTCTTTCGGTTTCCTGTGGTGAGGTAGATGCACAGCAGTAGAGAGTAGAGCGCTGCAGACGCTGATCCTCATGCGCAGGACATCACTTGTTTCCCAAAGCTCCTCAGACATTGCTAGAGCTTTCCCCTCTGGCTAGCTTAGACATACATTGCCAGGGTCCACTCTTTTGTCACAAATAATATGATAAAGATTTTATTTTAAACAAGGTCAAAATGTATTTCTGAATTCAAAATCATTGAAAACCTTTCTACATGGAGCCGTTCAGAAGAAGACAAGTGTGTCTTTTCTTTATTCATTTTTATTTCTGATACCATTCCTTCAAGATTCAGTCGGGATGATGAAGCCATTAATGGATGGAAGAATTAAACCAGGCGTGGCCAGAGATGTCCTCCAGCTCACACCTCCTCTCTGGGTCTCTCTGTAGGAGAGCGCAGACGAGCTTGCAGCATTCTGTGCAGAGCAACAAAAGGAACGTCCGGTTACTGAAGCACGTCTAGTCTTTTCATTGATATTAACCTACTAAACATCTCACCAGCTGAGGAACTGTGATAGGTCCAGCTGTTATCATCTAGCCTCTCCAAGTCTCTGGTGCTGGGAAACTCTCCGGTCACCAGACAAAACAAGAGAATCCCGAGCGACCACACCGTTGCAGGTTTGCCGTAGTATTCCCCGTTCTCCTTAAACTCGGGAGGAATAAACTGCCTCGTGCCTGAGAGTGAAAGAGAGTGAAATCCCACGTTTACAACATAGTTTCAGATCCAAAAGCTGTTTTTAAGTTAAAGGAATACACACCGGCATACTCGGAATAAGGAGAACTTTTGAGGAGCTCGCCACACCCGAAGTCAATGAGCTTGATGGAGAAGGTGTATGGGTTGATGAGGAGGTTGTCCAGCTTTATGTCCCGATGGAGCACTCCTCGCTCGCAGCACGTCACAGCTGCAAGAGTCGTCTGCTTCATGATGACTCTTATTATGTCTTCTGAGATACTGCCGCCGTAGTAGAGATGAAGAAAATCAGAAAGATTCTCTGAGAACGGAGGGCACTCGAGAACCATGATGTAATGATCTGACTTCATCTCCCAGTCCAGAAGCTCGAGGATCTGGGGGACTTTAGGTCCTCTGTTTGCAAGGATCTGCAGAATGACTTCCGAAGGGAACGGCTCAGAATGACTCTCCTGTAAAAAGAGCATTTGTGTGAGCTCCCGGGAGAGGGATTGATCAAAGGATTCCGGAATCTGGGAGAACGCACAAGCAGTACTTACGACGCTGATGTAATCAATGTCGGATCTATCTGCAAATTTGAGCGCCACCTTCTTGCCGTCACTCAAGCGCACAGCTTTGAAAATGCTCCCGAAGCCTCCGCTGCCAATCTTCAGATCGATCTTATACTCGATAGAGTTGATTTCTATTGAAAAGAGGACAGAGAAAATTATCTTCTGAAAATATCACCAAAAACTTCTTGCAAAAGAAAACAATGTGTAATCTTATCATTTATTTTCTTGAATTAAGAAACTTTGTGAAACAAGCCTTTGATTTTTGAAATTCTGACTCAACATATTCTTACTTCAAGATTATTACTGGCGTCTCGTTTTAAGAAATCAATGTAAAGTTCTGATAGAAATGCCCCTGCAATAGAAAGGGAAAACTTAATTCTTTCTGGTATTTTACTAACTATAATTTTTTTTTTTTAAGTTTTATTATCAAAAAGATTCTGTAGTGCTTATAAAAAAAGAAAATTTGTTTAATTTGAATCTCTAATATGTAGTTGTAAACTATTTCATTTTTCTTGTTACTATGTTCTTCATTTTTTTCCTATAATTGCACAGTTTTTATCTACGATAAACAGTTGAGACCCGTGGTGTGGCGGACAGTGCGCTCGACACTGATGCAGTGAGACCTGAGTTGAATGCTGAGTGAGTGAATAAATACCAGCGGTGTTACTTGTCTCCTGTCTGTCTGTATCGTCTGATAAAAGCAAATATACCCAAACCAAAGAAGTATAAAAGGTAAAATATACACTTTAAGTTTCCTGTTTTAGGACTGCATTCTCTACTTTGGTACTAAGATTAAGAGCAGACAATCTTAAACGAATGCTGTGCCTCAAATATTAGCAAATATTTCTAATTTTAAGAACAAATCGTGGTGTTACTGTTAAGGACATTTACAGTATACTTGTTTTTAACGCACAACACTTCAGTTTTAAAAGACAATTTGCCTAGTGTTAGGATCACTTATGACAACTAAAAAGTTTGTTTCAATCCATTTGTACTTTGTAAATAGCTTAAAAACACTTGTTTTTGGGAGGTTTTTTGTCTATTATTAAAATCCATCAGAATTTGTTCTAATTTAAAAAAATCTTGCCAAGTCAAATTTGATTAAACCATTGGCAAAAGTTTGGAAAATTTTAACTAGATTTTAGTTTTTTCTCCTCTTCTATGATTAGTTTTTTTTTTTGGGCAGTGTGACAATTATCCTCTATAATCGAAAGATTAGCAGAAATTTAAAAATCTACTTTGACCCTGGATTTCAAAGTCACCACACTTTGTACGGATCACAGACAACCAAAACATACTGGTAGCAATCAGCAGTGAAGAACGCGCAGTTGTGGAGTCACAGGATCTTCTCGTGTAGGTGTCTGTGTTAGTTCAAATGTGAACATTGGCTCCTGGAAATCTCTCGCCCTGCTTTTAATGAGTAGCTGAAGGGGTGTGTTTTCAAATGTTACACTCACCAATAATCTTAGGCTCATCCTGCTCGTAATACAGCGCTTTGAACCAGTTGTGTCTGCAGATTTTCAACACATGCAGTCGCTTCCTTGGGTCCCGTTGGAGGAGGGAGCAAAGCAATCTGCAGCACTCTGAACAAAGACATGATTAGAACAAAGATTAGTCTCATAAACGTCACAATGTCTCTCTGAAATGGAAGGTCAAATCCCAGTTGTCTCACCTTTGGAGAAGCCGTCTTGGCACCAAACATTCCGGTCCAGTTCATCAAGATCTTGGACTTCGGGGATTCTCCCACACAGCATCGTAAACATCACGACCCCGAGCGACCACGCTGTAGCCGGTCCTCCATGGTATTCTCCAGTTAGTTCAAACTCAGGAGGTGAATAAGAACCTGGAGAGAAGAAATGTGTAAGGATCTTTTTTCATGGTGTATTTTAAAGGAAGTTTGAGATCTTGATACTTTACCGTAAGGAAGATTATCAAGATTATACAATAGTAATACGTACCTTTGAAGGACGTGTAAGGCGATTTTCTCATAACCTTACCATTCCCGAAACCCACAAGTTTGATTTCACGGGTTTCTCTATTCATGATGAGGTTTTGTAAATTTATGTCACCATGAAACACTCCACGTAAGCAGCAAGAAGAAGCGGCAAACGCAATCTGCCTCATGATGACTGAGCCCAACTGCTCATTCACTGAGCCTCCTTTGTTGTCCAAAAACCCAGCCAAGGTCTGGCAAAAAGGTGGGCGCTCGAGGACCATGGTGTACTGCTCAGCATCCTGATGCCAATCCAGGAGCTCAACGACTTGTGGAATCCTGGGCTCTACGTTGGCAAGAGTCAGAAGCTTGACCTCGAGTGGAACAGGCTCCGAATGACCCTCCTGGACAACAGAAGGCATACATCACAACAAGCCAGGAAGCTGAAGTCTGAGATGGTAAAACGGTTTAACCGTCACGGATATCGTACAGTCCTTGCCACTCACCATCCTGCAGTATTTGGTTTCTGCCTTGTTAGAAACTTTCAGAGCAACCCTGGTGCCATCCTCCGTTCGAATGCATTTAAAAATGCTGACAAAGTCTCCTTCATTCAGCTTTTCACCGACGGCATATCTGCGTTCGTTCAGCTCTGTTGAAGAAAAGCATGTGGTGTAAGATACCAAGCCATGGAAACAGGGTTCTGTGTTTTATCAACAACTTTGTGGGCATCATGTTTGTACTGTATGGCAGAATCCTTACCAATATGCAATGCATTGTCCTCTCTGAGCTGGCGGGATGAGAGGGAGGCATCGCTGCAAATGGAGAAAGCTGCTGAAGTATCCTCTGAAGAGGAAGAGGAGGAAGGGCCGAGATCTTCGAGTACAGCACGAATCTGTTCACTCGTCACTCCTTTAGGACCAGGAGCTGGAGGAACCTCATCTACGACTAAGGTGAAAAACAAAATATTACTTTCAGTAAAACATGTCCAAACCCTAACATTTCGAATGCTGCTGTCCAGTGTTTGTCCAGATCTTTAGCTGACTTTTTGTTTAACTGTTGAAGTGAAACATAACGGTTGTGTGTGACCTTCTACACGAACATTTCATGAAAAAGCAAATTGATTTTACAACAGCCAGTGTGAACACAAGTGAAAACCTTTTTCATTTTAGTTTTGTATACAGTATGTAATGAGGTACTTATAAAAGGCTCCATAAGCTCTGGCTTGAAAACCTCTAGGGCATGTTTGACTGTCAAAAATCTCTTTTTATATGAATTATTCGTTGCTAATGTTGATGTTTTTTGTCTGATTTGCTACTGTTCTTTCTTTTTATTACTAATCCGCTTAATACGTAATTGTAAATGTAGTATAGATAAATGAATTATGGCTAACCCAGTGCAAGAGAAAAAGAAAAGAGTTCAATTAGTAAATAGATAAGAGTTGAAGGGAAAAGGCAGGGCATTCCAGTTAGAAGTTTGTTGGTTGGAGGCTCGCCAGTGACCTTCCTGGAAGGAGTTTGTATGTTCTCCCTGTGCTTGAGTGGGTTTCCTCCGGGTACTCCGGTTTCCCCCACAATCCCAAGAACATGCGGCAGTTTAAATGAATAATCTTAATAACCCTTAGGTGTGAGTGAATGTTGCCCGCTAGTTAGTTGGTGCAAGAGTAGAGGATACTGAGGACAGAGTTAGGTGGAAACGGATGATTTGCTGTGGAGACCTCTAGAAGATATGAGATTACTAGTTTTCAGGAGTTTCTTCCATCATTGATTAAAGCACGGTGGCTCTCATAAAACTCTGTTGTAAAACTGCATTCGCTCGAAGTAGATTCCACCAATCGCCAACCAAAACAATTCAGAAGAGAGCGCGCGCTGTGAGCTGATTGGTGGCTCGCGCATGCTTCACCAATTACGGTTTTTAACCACGGCTCATTTCCCACAGTGTATTAAAAATAAGTCAAAAGAAAGATATTTCACTTTGAAATGTAGTGAAGTTGTAAAAAGTGTCCCCAAATTAAAATACTTGAGAAAAAGCTTCGAAAATACAGTTACTAATTACATTTCCT
Source organism: Danionella cerebrum (assembly GCA_007224835.1). NCBI lineage: Eukaryota > Metazoa > Chordata > Actinopteri > Cypriniformes > Danionidae > Danionella > Danionella cerebrum. The sequence goes on from SRMA01027315.1 coordinate 107,852, forward strand.
TCGTTACTGCCCACCACCGCTTTCTAACCTAGTCAACAATAAAACGTCTAAAGTTTTTAATCCCTTTTCTCACCTTCAGCAGAACTTGTTTTCACCGAGTTATTGTTGATATCCGCCTCAGAGTCCTCAGGACTTCCAAAACACCTGAACAGTCTCAAAAAAGCTTTCTTAAAGCGTTTCCATCTTCCACCACGGCGCCTCGTCCCCGTTGTTTCTGGCCGAGCCATTGCTTTCGCTGTTATTTGGAGAGACAGAAATAAATGCTCGTTTGAGATCAGAAAACTTCAAGTAAGTACCACAAACTTCGACGCAAGTCAAAATAAAATCGTTCGAAGTGCGAGTGTATGCAGTCGATCGAGTGTATGACGTCACACGTTCTAAAATCGACGCAATAAAGAACCTGAGCAGGTTGTCAACATGTTTGTTTTCGAATGGGTTTTGTTTATCTTGACAGTCCGTGTCCTTTGTGTCCACGAGCAAAAAATTACACACCTATAATAAGACCATAAACAGAAATAAATACAATTTGAAAAAAAAAAGTACAAATGAATATATGATACAATATAAGCACGATTTAATTCATACAAACAAATGCTAAATTAATGTAAATTGTGTGTTTGTATGTGATTAATGTTTGTAACGAATTATTGTTAATTTAATTATTTATTTTTGTCATTATTTCTACATTTATTTCCATTATGTGGATGGTCTTAACTAAGTCTAAGCCAGGAATAATTTAAAGTTTTTGCTAAAAACATTTTGATAACATAAAACACATCAGTCAAATGTATTTATTTGTTTATAAATACATTTATTAATTTAAGCTTTTTCTATTATTCATTTTACAACCTGGTCCAACAGGTCACCAGTCCGTCGCAGGGCTAAACATTTATTTATTAGAACATTTTTTTTCTTTATTTAAGCATGTTTTTATATTTTTGAGCATATATTTATTTTTTTATTTATATATTGTATTGTAATTATTTGTATTCATATTTTGATTCATAGTTAAGTTACTTTTGGTAACTAAGAACACTTTCTACTTGGTACATTAAACACATTCTGACTAAATAAACAAATTTTTCAGCTGAGCAGGGATCTGAAGATAAATGTAGCTGTTAAATCTCTGTTGGCAACACTGGGTTATAGGATCATCACTGATAATCACTGACAAGTGAATGGCGGCATAGTTGCTCGTGTTTAGTTTAAACACAAACATAAACTGATTTTAAACTGATTTTATGTAGCACCTTTTTTTGTTGTGTTGTGTCTGCGACTCTTGCTGTGAGGTGTTCTTCAGTATCAGACAAAAGGTGCAGACAAATAAAACACTTTGTTTTTTAAAAGCTAACATATTTTTATTCGTCTTTTGCTACGACCCAAAAATTCTTAAAATATTTCCTCCAAGACCGGCGTAATTACTGAGAGTCTACCCTAAGTCTGTTTTTTTTTCAGAGCAGCATCCAGATCTCCACGAGTCTTTCACTTGTGTTTGGTTCCAATAACGTAGAGACACACGATGAAGGAACTCCGGTGATCACGAGCCGCAGTCCAACTGGTACTTGATCCACTTCCCTCATAGTCGGGACAGACAGTCAGCCTCTGGTGTTTATTGAATTCCATTACTTTTTTTAATTCCGAAACTATAGTTTTGATAGACTAAACCAGTCTGTTACTGGAAGCCTTGTGAATTATATCCTCTGAATGTGAACAAGATCTCTAGCCTCAGACTCTTCCATCCACTGGTCCATTAGTACAAGTTCTTAGATGGCGTTAGTAATTATTGCCAAAATAATTTCTCTCAAATTTTAATTGCTTAATACTGGAGTATACTGGATTTTTTTACCCTTTACTTTTTACTTCAATTAGCAAAAAAGTCGTTTATTTTCACACCATTCGGGACAAACGTATACATTTCAGGTCCATCATCATCATCAACAGAGTCCATTTAGTGAAAATGCTCAAATAAACAACTATTACTATAATAAAAACCTACAGTAATTTGGTTATAGTTTTAATTTTTTTCGGTAGGAGTCGCTCTGTTTAACTTGTAACCATGGCAAACATGAAAAACAGAGGCCTGCAGGATGTTCATGAGCAGATTGCTACTGAATTGTGTTTGTGTGTATTCTTGCCATTTCCAGGTTGGACAGTGATGAACCAGCTGATCTCCTGCAGCAACAAACTGTGCAGAACACAAAACAACGGTCATTAATTAAGCTGTGCAGAACGTACAGATTTTATATATACATTTTGATTCCTAGAAACATGAGACACATTGTATAAATTAGGTGAGAACCGTAAATACAGTTCTGCTAATTCCAGGTTGCTCTTTTTTATCATTTCTTAAAACTCGATACATGTAAACCTTAAATAATGTTCACATTTTTTGTATTCAAGCTATAAAATTATATAGCAACATAATATCAAGCTATATTGTACTCAAGCTAAATAAAAGCATTCAAGCTATAGTTAAATTTAAAAAACACAGTAATAGTTAAGAGTACATCAGATTAGAGAATAGATAACATTTCACAGCAAGAAATTAAAAAACAGATAAGACAGTATGCAAAGCTTATTGAGATTCTAATTATTATATAATGTTTAAATTTCTATAGTAGAAATGTTTCGTAGAAATAAAAACTACTCAAATATCTTGTGAACATACCTTAGCGATGTGCTAGAATGTGCTTCCTTAATATCGACAGCCATTAAGGAAGCTTGTGCCAAAAGACAAAACCAAGAAATATTGATGAACTCTGGAAGGCGTCCAAGACTGCTTTCTTTGCTATTCCTGTTGACTTCATAAATAAATCGTATGAATCTTTGGAACACCCGTGGATGCAGTCCTGAAAGCTCATGGAAGTCATACTAAATTTATTTAATACTTTATTAAAGTTGGATCTCACAGCACCACTACTTAATTTACTGATATTTTTTTATTTGCTATAATACAAAAATATATAAAAAAGGCAACCAAACTTTTATCTTTTCACCTTTCTGTTTTGATTAAATTATTCATCTCTTTTCAGTAAGACTAATTTATTTCAGTGCGTTTATTTGTTTTGTGCCCCGTCAGGTACTACGCAGTGCTGTTCCCCATGCTCTACCCTGTCAAGATCACAGGAAACCGAGCTTCACTGGCCATCCTCTACCTGTGGCTTCACTCTCTGCTGGGCTGTCTTCCTCCTCTCTTCGGCTGGTCCACTTTCGAATTTGCCCCCTACAAGTCGACCTGCACTGTGGCTTGGCATAGAGAGGTCAGCTACACTGCTTTCTGGCTAGTGTGGTGCTGTCTGACTCCTCTGTCTATCATGCTGCTCTGCTACAGCCCCATCTTCCGCGTGGCACGGCAAAAAGCTCGCAAGGTGCACTGTGGGACAGTCGTTATAGTTCAGGAACCTTCATTTTCCACCAGGAACGGTCGAAAAAACTCAGCTGCTTCAGTGTCCTCCATTGGGAGCCGCCGAGGATTGACTTACACTGGAAGCCAATGTAAAGCTCTGGTGACTATTTTAGTTGTGGTTGGCACCTACTTGGTGACGTGGGGACCTTACGTGATCGTGATCTGTACAGAGGCATTATGGGGGAGAGGAAGTGTGTGTCCACACCTTGAGACGGCGGTAACCTGGCTGTCATTTGCCAGTGCTGCCTGCCATCCTCTCATTTATGGATTGTGGAATAAAACGGTGAGGAAGGAGCTGTTGTGGAGGTGCTGCAGTGATCAGCATTACAGGGAATCCTTCATCAGCCGCCACAAGAAGTCCAGGCTCTTCAGCGTCTCCAACCGAATCACAGGTGAGTTTGAAAGTGATGGAGAGTCTCTTGAAGCTCTGAGGCCTTGTGATGTGATGCTAGATGAATGTTTTAACAACTACTCATGCGAGACTAACGCCATTTTCCATGGGATTTTTAGGAGTCTGCTTAGTGCGGCTTAGCTCTGTTCACCACGGTTTGGCCTTGTGTTTCCACTGACTTCCAGCATCACATCTGAGTGGGCTTGCTTTAGGCAGGTCACTCGAAAAGCGTCACTCCGCTACATCATTCTAGTTCCACTACTTAGTTACTCAATAGCGAATGTTATGTTTAAGAGATACTAAGTACTGTATTTTTATTCACTGTAATTAACTTTCCAGCCAATCAGTGAGTTCAACAATTGACCAGTCAGCGATCAACAAGATGCCGTGTTGCGTTTTCCTTCCCAACCTGGAAAAAGTATCACCTTGGCCGACTCAATCGAATTAAATCTGAATTGTGATACGCACAAATATTCCGATGGCATCTCAGCAGGGTGCTCCTCCTCTGGTTTGAGGAAATATTGATCGCTCCCTGTTTGAAGATGGTGTTTGTAGTAGAACAAATGTACTCCACACCACACAGGCGTGTTTGTCAAACAGCTCCCTAGGATCAGCCACTAACAGTGTAAAACATTCAACATCCATGTTTTTTTCTATGTGTTCTTTGATTTCTTCTCTGTCGTTGTCGACTTTCTGCTCTCGTTCTTCTGTTCTGTTTCCTGCGCAAAGTGGGATGAGCACCACCTAGCGGGTCTTTTATGTTCTGCTCACGTCATCAAGTCATGACTTTCATTGGTCATTCTCGGAAAACCGATCTGATATGGCAGAGCTAAATTCTTTCGTTGGCACCACTCGTTCGATCAGATGTGTGAGTTCCCACTGGTGCCCATGATTTTCGATCGAGGCACGTTCTCGTACGAAACTTCGGAACACTCTTCCGTTTTATATTCTTCATATCCATATTGTACTTAACTGAACATTATTCTTGTGTAATAATCAAGAAGCTTGTTGAACAAAGTCAGGGTGTGTGTAAGAAAATGTATTATTTTTTTAACAGATACGTACAGTTTATAAATATATATCTTCGAAGATCTTCAGTTCTGCTTTTTCGATTCTCTGAATGCAGTCGTTTCAGTCAGTGAACCAGATCTCTCTCATTCTCAACAGAAATTCGTCTTTTTCTCTTTCAAACACACATTTGAGTAGCTGATATAAACGTGGAACGTGAATGTTAGTAACTCTCTGAAATGTAGAAATGTGGGAGACCGTGCCTGTCTGTGAGAACTCTCTACATTAGTCCCAGTTTGAAACGATGTTCTTATCTACCGTGTACTAATTTTAGGGCATCTTCAGATGAAAACAATGACACAAATGTCTAATTTTTAAATGTTTGTTTCTTGAAAATCATTAACTATAAAAGATCCTGTCCAGAGAAAAAAAAAAGAGAAAATGACACGTCATGTTTCCATCCAAAGATGCAAGTTCAATTTAAACGCAAAACTGAAATGTTTGCAAATAAAGCACCGTTTCCTTCCAAGAGAACAAAATCGTCACTTCCTGATAAACTGACAGTGAATATCAAAAGAAACGGTAGTCATTGCATTAGGACAAGCTCTTTTTTCTTATAGTAACTTACTTTTATCCTAGAGCACATAGACAAACGCAATATGTGAAGTCAAGTCTTCTTGCTTTTGGAGTCATGCTGCTCTTTGGGAACGCACCTGATCTAGACAGTTCTTGGAGATAATGATTCCGAACCTCTTTGATGATAGACATTGGTTAAGGAATTTTACAATGAGCAAAACAACATTTCAGCTGTTGTGGAATGAAATTGGTTCATTGGTTTATCTATTAATGCCGCCCCAATGTGCCCTAGTTCCGACAGAAAAGCACATTGCTATTTAGCTGTATGCTGGGATTTATATATTTTAATTTGCTTAATTTGTATATGCTCATCTTGCCGTTTCCATCTAGGTTTTTTTATGCAATATTCCAAAATGTGGATAAAGATATGTGGATGGAAACGGAGCAATGGACAAAGGTATTCAATATACACTATTTTTATAAAGTGAATTTTCTGTCCAAGTTGAAAATAATGCGTAAAATACCAGAATGTTTAATTCTGACTTCTCAAAATACTAGAAAATAATCTGTGTTCATCGTTCCAGCAATTGTTCGATTAATCGATAATGGAAAAAATCACTAGTTACTTGCAACCCTACTTTATTCATTTAGTAAGATCTGCATTGTTTTGAGAGGGTTCTGCTAATTGTTTAGTTTAGCTGCTCTTCCAAGAACCTGAAAGCATATTCACATGAGAAACGTTAGAAGAGTGAAAACATGGCTCCGTTTCCATTCACATGTTCTAAGTTACTGAGAGATGACTGTGTTGTAGATCTCGGGATGTCTCCACACCTGGCGGCCATGTTTGCTGGAGGAGGCCGGTTGTATGGAGCTGGCAGCAGCACCGGAGACACAGGCTTCAGCTTCTCTCAGGACTCAGGTGTGTCGATGAAAGAATTTTAACTCATATTTGAGAGTTTAAAGCTCAATAACACACTTTTTGAGTATTTCATACATGGAAGCCATCATGGGTGTGTTCACATATGTGGTGGTATCTATACCTCCCAATGGAGGTAAACCCTACACTGGTCTCCAGTCCGATGCATGGCAGAATTCGTGTATGATTCACATCCACCCCAGCGATAGTTTGATTCATGAATCAGTCTGATGATGCCCACACAAATATCAGGGGTTCACGCAAATTCCATGCAGAAAGACCACAGTGTAGAACTGCTGTCTTAGATGAATCAGTGTTTACTCTTGTTACCCCACAGGAACAGACACAATGCTGCTGGAGAACAGCTCTGAAGCAGCAGAAGCATTCGGCAAACGCAGGAGTTCAGTCATGTTTGAGGACCAGCGTGAGCAGCATCCAAAAGGTACCAAAGTCTATTTTCTGAGATGCCACCAGATCAGCAGTTTCTGAAAAACGCCATTCAGATGCTCGGTTTGAACTGCAGCAGATCGTCTTGACCGTGTCTACATGCTTGAACGCATTGCTGCACTGTGTACCAAACAAAGGACCAGTGTTAAGTAATAATGTGACCGGTTCTGAAATCAGAAATTTATTAGAGCCTGTGTCAACCTTTCCATCCCTTTTCCTTCGCCGCTAGTAGCAGCACCTGACATTTCTGCATTACTGAATCTGTAGCAACAGCAGACCACAAAGGATGATGACCACACCTAGGCTGATGGGAAATGTAGTTTCCGCTACCTCCCGTTCGCTCCATTCACCTCAAAAGACCTATCGTTTTATCGAATCCTGCGACTGAAAAAATGTGCTATTGCGGTATGACGGTATTTATAATACCATTACATTCCTAGTAACTACACTTTTACTCAAAGGAATGTAGGCATGTGGAAACTTGGCGCTGAGAGTAGCTTTGATTTAAAACATGATTGGATAACGGTTACACTTTTGAGCTAAAGATTCATTTGAAAAAGAACTCGTTTCTATTAAAGACTATAATTATTAAAGACTCTAACTCGAGACAAAGAGTATTTTCATATTTAAAACTCAAAACCTGTGTTCCTCCATCTTAGAGCTATGTTACACGCTGCGTGACAGGTCATTAAAAATTATGTTACAGGCACTTTAAGCATTACATAAAAAGATTAATATACAAATATTTAGAACTTTCTCTAAAAAAAGAGAAAGAGACTGTTGCTGACACAGTCTGGTGGTACAACCGTAGACCTGGGGTCTGTTAAACCACTTATTGAACTACATCTAGCTTTACTCAGACTTTATCTGTAGATTACTCACATCTTTCCTGGATATACTCACATCCTGTTTACTCCTGTGTTTGTTTATAAAAATAATTTTGTGAATAAAATCTGTGCTTGAGTACTGGGATCAGCAAACTATACTGAACTTCAAAGGGAATAGAATTAATTTGGATATTGTTGCAAAGAAAGACATTTTTGTTTTTGAACTCATCATAAACTCATTAAAATTTTTTATGCCAATTTAATTTGAACTTTGCATCATTCAATTTATTTTGATGTAAATAAGAAATATTTTTAACTCCTTTCTTTGCTTTCATCAGCGGAGGATCGGTCTCAGCACCTCGTGAGGGTGGAGCTTAACCAGATGATTGACACATTCGCCTGCAGCATGGCCAAAGCCATCGAGACAGATGCCAAGCTTCTCCTCTTCAGCTCAGAGTCTCAGACTGAGAGCGTTTCAATGTGTCGATCTGCTCCCAGAGCCTCACGGGCCCCTGCTGCTCAGAGGCCCCGGATGCAGAGCATCGACGAAGGAATCGTCAACGACCAGAAGGAAGAGGATCACGAAGAAGACATTGAGGAAATATGTGAATAAACAGAGACAGATATCCTGTTTGCTTCTGATTTACAAAGTCTTCATTGACGAACAAGTTCTGTGGATCTTAGAGGCGTAAACTGACTTTAAAGCATATCAATTGACATCTCGTTCCCACCAGGCCACGCCCCCTTAACTGATACTGAGTTGAAATGGATGTTTTTAATTTGAAAAAGTGCTGAACTGCGAGTTATTCTGATGATTACATGGTTAGTAGTGGTGTAACGATAAACTCTGCATGCGATGCGTTACACATGAAGATACACATGAAAACTATTTCACTGAAACCCTTTCAACAAGTAAATGTGTCGTTAGAAAATAAAACTACATTTTAAAGGTTTTAGGCCCACAAAGCAAACAACGGCAGGGTCTACTTTATCAGTATCAATGTGTAATATCAGTCAACCTCTAGGGGGCAGTGATGACAATTGTGCACTCAGATTTTTTTTTTATTCAGAGAGAGAGAGCTCTTTTTCATGCATAGTTTTTCTTAACAAAATACTTTATTTTACATAATTAAAAAAAAAAACGTACTAATGTAGAGCTAAAATAGAGTCCATTAAGTTTACGAGCATTAAAGATGTCTCACGCGGAGGCTCAAGCATATGTGCAAATAAAACACAGTGAAGGGGTGAAAGGTCCCAAATTGAATTGCTCCAAATAATGCACCAAAAAACATTTAAATTAAAATATGGTTAAAAAAATTAACCACAGAGACAGCTCGTGTTACATTTAGTGTTACATAGAAAACTTTTTTAAGCAAACAACTGTTCATCCCGTTTAAATTGGCAAACGTTGCAACCAAGGCTTTTATTGTATATAGCATAAGGATGAAAAATATTTCTTTTATGATTAGTGAATATAGTGATTTGGTCAAAATTCAGACTTAATACACATGAAATGATGACCACATGGTTTCAGCTCCTGATTTTTTTTTTTATTGCAGCAATCCACTTGCTTCTTTTTTCATTTGGTATCAGTAGTCTGTAGAACTGTGTCCCTGAAATCTCTGTTTGAGTTAACTGCATAACAGCTTATTAGGTTGCAGATTACAAACTTGGAAAAATAATGTAGTGTTCATCTGACTGATGATATATTCAAATTTCAAATTTTCGTTATAAGTTTTTTGTACTCTTTCTACAGGTCGGGAGGGGCAGGATACAGTTCTGCTTTACCCATATATGGATATCCTTGTTGGCCTTAGTTACTCTGTTGGCTCTTGATTATCTTGATTAATCTAATGAAGAAACTCTAGGGTTTCAGTGAGAGCCTTGATTGAGCTTATGACCGTGTATTATGTTTATTTGATGGAAATATATAATAATATATTCCAGGAGAGGGCTTGAAGTCCAAATAATTACAAAGAGTTTCATGAATAACACATTACAGATATATCTGGGTGTTCTAACTGCATTACACAACAGCAATGTGTGTCAAGCTCCCGTCGCAATGCGTTAGCTGAAAAACACACCCCTCCCTTGTGGCATGGCCTTATATATACTCTTAAAAATGCAAATTAGTTGGGGCGTATTTCCGTTTGCTTCTGGCCTTTTGGACGTGAGCCGTTCACTTCCTGTAATGGTGGACTGTCTTAATCCTCTGCACAGAGAAAAAGGCACTCGGGGTGATAACACAGGTCTATAAAAATATCCTATTGATTAAATTCAAGTAACAAAAGAAATACACAATCATCACTCATTTATTTTTCAGTTTAATATTACACTTAATACTTAAGTGTAATATTAAGAGAAAATGAAACTGTTGGGAGATACCTAAATTATCTTTCACATTATAATGTAATTGGTGGATCACACAACTGAATAAAATCCTGTAAAAATGTGTTTATAAGAATTGATGCATGTTTGAAAGAAAAAGTAGTACCCCAAAAACTCATTTGTTTTCGATTTTTCATTGTTTTTGTTAAGTCACTTTGCATTTTGTACATTTTTTTAAATCATTTTTTAAAACACTCCAGTACAAAGGTTCAGATGTGTGTGTGTTTATTTCTCTTTAAATATAGCTCGTCAAACAACTATTTCGATGACGCCATGTGTACATACTTTTATAAAGTCAGAGAGCCTTAGATGAGACTGCCAGTGTTTCTAAGTGGTCACATGAAGTTTGTTAAAGTTTGAAGTCTGGAATTGTGCAAAAGACAATTCAAAAGTAACTCGCTTCCTGTCGTTTTGGAAACTCGCACTTTCATTGTTGGTCTTGGTCCATTACATAAGAGTTCCAATTTTCAAACACATCTTTCAAAAATAAGATATTCCACGTTGCCACTAGGTGGCTCTATAACTCTAGGAGTTTGTTAAAGTACGACGCTAACAAAAGTGGTCATTTTAGTGGTTTGGACAATTTTACAAAACTCGAAAAGTTTTATTTGAAACACTATCCATATGACCAAGCACACGTACCCTAAACGTGTGCTGAATTTCATTCCCCTACAACAAAAGCTGAAAATGCATTAGGTGGCGCTATAGAGCCATTTTGCCATGACCGCTTTTCGAACCCCACTCAGATGTACATTTTCACAAAAGCTGTGAAACATTAATCCCCTGAGCAATTACAATAGAGTTCTATACACTACTTGAAGTATAAATGAAAATTGTCCGATTAAATCGATTGTGGAGATAATCGTTAGCTACAGTCGTGGTTTTCTTAATAGAATCTCCTCGTTTTAAATAAAGGATCCCTTCGTTCCAGCTGCTGCGTGTTCACATCTTAGATGTTTCTCCTGGACCGTCACCATCACTGGCTCCACAGCGTAACGAAGCTTATTGAAGCCACTGCACATCGTAGCGAACACCGCAAGGAGCTGAGGCAGCGTGGTGTCTTTCGGTTTCCTGTGGTGAGGTAGATGCACAGCAGTAGAGAGTAGAGCGCTGCAGACGCTGATCCTCATGCGCAGGACATCACTTGTTTCCCAAAGCTCCTCAGACATTGCTAGAGCTTTCCCCTCTGGCTAGCTTAGACATACATTGCCAGGGTCCACTCTTTTGTCACAAATAATATGATAAAGATTTTATTTTAAACAAGGTCAAAATGTATTTCTGAATTCAAAATCATTGAAAACCTTTCTACATGGAGCCGTTCAGAAGAAGACAAGTGTGTCATTTCTTTATTCATTTTTATTTCTGATACCATTCCTTCAAGATTCAGTCGGGATGATGAAGCCATTAATGGATGGAAGAATTAAACCAGGCGTGGCCAGAGATGTCCTCCAGCTCACACCTCCTCTCTGGGTCTCTCTGTAGGAGAGCGCAGACGAGCTTGCAGCATTCTGTGCAGAGCAACAAAAGGAACGTCCGGTTACTGAAGCACGTCTAGTCTTTTCATTGATATTAACCTACTAAACATCTCACCAGCTGAGGAACTGTGATAGGTCCAGCTGTTATCATCTAGCCTCTCCAAGTCTCTGGTGCTGGGAAACTCTCCGGTCACCAGACAAAACAAGAGAATCCCGAGCGACCACACCGTTGCAGGTTTGCCGTAGTATTCCCCGTTCTCCTTAAACTCGGGAGGAATAAACTGCCTCGTGCCTGAGAGTGAAAGAGAGTGAAATCCCACGTTTACAACATAGTTTCAGATCCAAAAGCTGTTTTTAAGTTAAAGGAATACACACCGGCATACTCGGAATAAGGAGAACTTTTGAGGAGCTCACCACACCCGAAGTCAATGAGCTTGATGGAGAAGGTGTATGGGTTGATGAGGAGGTTGTCCAGCTTTATGTCCCGATGGAGCACTCCTCGCTCGCAGCACGTCACAGCTGCAAGAGTCGTCTGCTTCATGATGACTCTTATTATGTCTTCTGAGATACTGCCGCCGTAGTAGAGATGAAGAAAATCAGAAAGATTCTCTGAGAACGGAGGGCACTCGAGAACCATGATGTAATGATCTGACTTCATCTCCCAGTCCAGAAGCTCGAGGATCTGGGGGACTTTAGGTCCTCTGTTTGCAAGGATCTGCAGAATGACTTCCGAAGGGAACGGCTCAGAATGACCCTCCTGTAAAAAGAGCATTTGTGTGAGCTCCCGGGAGAGGGATTGATCAAAGGATTCCGGAATCTGGGAGAACGCACAAGCAGTACTTACGACGCTGATGTAATCAATGTCGGATCTATCTGCAAATTTGAGCGCCACCTTCTTGCCGTCACTCAAGCGCACAGCTTTGAAAATGCTCCCGAAGCCTCCGCTGCCAATCTTCAGATCGATCTTATACTCGATAGAGTTGATTTCTATTGAAAAGAGGACAGAGAAAATTATCTTCTGAAAATATCACCAAAAACTTCTTGCAAAAGAAAACAATGCGTAATCTTATCATTTATTTTCTTGAATTAAGAAACTTTGTGAAACAAGCCTTTGATTTTTTAAATTCTGACTCAATATATTCTTACTTCAAGATTATTACTGGCGTCTCGTTTTAAGAAATCAATGTAAAGTTCTGATAGAAATGCCCCTGCAATAGAAAGGGAAAACTTAATTCTTTCTGGTATTTTACTAACTATAATTTTTTTTTTAAGTTTTATTATCAAAAAGATTCTGTAGTGCTTATAAAAAAAGAAAATCTGTTTAATTTGAATCTCTAATATGTAGTTGTAAGACTATTTCATTTTTCTTGTTACTATGTTCTTCATTTTTTTCCTATAATTGGACAGTTTTTATCTACGATAAACAGTTGAGACCCGTGGTGTGGCGGACAGTGCGCTCGACACTGATGCAGTGAGACCTGAGTTGAATGCTGAGTGAGTGAATAAATACCAGCGGTGTTACTTGTCTCCTGTCTGTCTGTATCATCTGATAAAAGCAAATATACCCAAACCAAAGAAGTATAAAAGGTAAAATATACACTTTAAGTTTCCTGTTTTAGGACTGCATTCTCTACTTTGGTACTAAGATTAAGAGCAGACAATCTTAAACGAATGCTGTGCCTCAAATATTAGCAAATATTTCTAATTTTAAGAACAAATCGTGGTGTTACTGTTAAGGACATTTACAGTATACTTGTTTTTAACGCACAACACTTCAGTTTTAAAAGACAATTTGCCTAGTGTTAGGATCACTTATAACAACTAAAAAGTTTGTTTCAATCCATTTGTATTTTGTTTTTGGGAGGTTTTTTGTCTATTATTAAAATCCATCAGAATTTGTTCTAATTTAAAAAAATCTTGCCAAGTCAAATTTGATAAAACCATTGGCAAAAGTTTGGAAAAGTTTAACTAGATTTTAGTTTTTTCTCCTCTTCTATGATTAGTTTTTTTTTTTGGGCAGTGTGACAATTATCCTCTATAATTGAAAGATTAGCAGAAATTTAAAAATCTACTTTGACCCTGGATTTCAAAGTCACCACACTTTGTACGGATCACAGACAACCAAAACATACTGGTAGCAATCAGCAGTGAAGAACGCGCAGTTGTAGAGTCACAGGATCTTCTCGTGTAGGTGTCTGTGTTAGTTCAAATGTGAACATTGGCTCCTGGAAATCTCTCGCCCTGCTTTTAATGAGTAGCTGAAGGGGTGTGTTTTCAAATGTTACACTCACCAATAATCTTAGGCTCATCCTGCTCGTAATACAGCGCTTTGAACCAGTTGTGTCTGCAGATTTTCAACACATGCAGTCGCTTCCTTGGGTCCCGTTGGAGGAGGGAGCAAAGCAATCTGCAGCACTCTGAACAAAGACATGATTAGAACAAAGATTAGTCTCATAAACGTCACAATGTCTCTCTGAAATGGAAGGTCAAATCCCAGTAGTCTCACCTTTGGAGAAGCCGTCTTGGCACCAAACATTCCGGTCCAGTTCATCAAGATCTTGGACTTGGGGGATTCTCCCACACAGCATCGTAAACATCACGACCCCGAGCGACCACGCTGTAGCCGGTCCTCCATGGTATTCTCCAGTTAGTTCAAACTCAGGAGGTGAATAAGAACCTGGAGAGAAGAAATGTGTAAGGATCTTTTTTCATGGTGTATTTTAAAGGAAGTTTGAGATCTTGATACTTTACCGTAAGGAAGATTATCAAGATTATACAATAGTAATACGTACCTTTGAAGGACGTGTAAGGCGATTTTCTCATAACCTTACCATTCCCGAAACCCACAAGTTTGATTTCACGGGTTTCTCTATTCATGATGAGGTTTTGTAAATTTATGTCACCATGAAACACTCCACGTAAGCAGCAAGAAGAAGCGGCAAACGCAATCTGCCTCATGATGACTGAGCCCAACTGCTCATTCACTGAGCCTCCTTTGTTGTCCAAAAACCCAGCCAAGGTCTGGCAAAAAGGTGGGCGCTCGAGGACCATGGTGTACTGCTCAGCATCCTGATGCCAATCCAGGAGCTCAACGACTTGTGGAATCCTGGGCTCTACGTTGGCAAGAGTCAGAAGCTTGACCTCGAGTGGAACAGGCTCCGAATGACCCTCCTGGACAACAGAAGGCATACATCACAACAAGCCAGGAAGCTGAAGTCTGAGATGGTAAAACGGTTTAACCGTCACGGATATCGTACAGTCCTTGCCACTCACCATCCTGCAGTATTTGGTTTCTGCCTTGTTAGAAACTTTCAGAGCAACCCTGGTGCCATCCTCCGTTCGAATGCATTTAAAAATGCTGACAAAGTCTCCTTCATTCAGCTTTTCACCGACTGCATATCTGCGTTCGTTCAGCTCTGTTGAAGAAAAGCATGTGGTGTAAGATACCAAGCCATGGAAACAGGGTTCTGTGTTGTATCAACAACTTTGTGGGCATCATGTTTGTACTGTATGGCAGAATCCTTACCAATATGCAATGCATTGTCCTCTCTGAGCTGGCGGGATGAGAGGGAGGCATCGCTGCAAATGGAGAAAGCTGCTGAAGTATCCTCTGAAGAAGAAGAGGAGGAAGGGCCGAGATCTTCGAGTACAGCACGAATCTGTTCACTCGTCACTCCTTTAGGACCAGGAGCTGGAGGAACCTCATCTACGACTAAGGTGAAAAACAAAATATTACTTTCAGTAAAACATGTCCAAACCCTAACATTTCGAATGCTGCTGTCCAGTGTTTGTCCAGATCTTTAGCTGACTTTTTGTTTAACTGTTGAAGTGAAACATAACGGTTGTGTGTGACCTTCTACACGAACATTTCATGAAAAAGCAAATTGATTTTACAACGGCCAGTGTGAACACAAGTGAAAACCTTTTTCATTTTAGTTTTGTATACAGTATGTAATGAGGTACTTATAAAAGGCTCCATAAGCTCTGGCTTGAAAACCTCTAGGGCATGTTTGACTGTCAAAAATCTCTTTTTATATGAATTATTCGTTGCTAATGTTGAGATTTTTTGTCTGATTTGCTACTGTTCTTTCTTTTTATTACTAATCCGCTTAATACATAATTGTAAATGTAGTATAGATAAATGAATTATGGCTAACCCAGTGCAAGAGAAAAAGAAAAGAGTTCAATTAGTAAATAGATAAGAGTTGAAGGGAAAAGGCAGGGCATTCCAGTTAGAAGTTTGTTGGTTGGAGGCTCGCCAGTGACCTTCCTGGAAGGAGTTTGTATGTTCTCCCTGTGCTTGAGTGGGTTTCCTCTGGGTACTCCGGTTTCCCCCACAATCCCAAGAACATGCGGCAGTTTAAATGAATAATCTTAATAACCCTTAGGTGTGAGTGAATGTTGCCCGCTAGTTAGTTGGTGCAAGAGTAGAGAATACTGAGGACAGAGTTAGGTGGAAACGGATGATTTGCTGTGGAGACCTCTAGAAGATATGAGATTACTAGTTTTCAGGAGTTTCTTCCATCATTGATTAAAGCACGGTGGCTCTCATAAAACTCTGTTGTAAAACTGCATTCGCTCGAAGTAGATTCCACCAATCGCCAACCAAAACAATTCAGAAGAGAGCGCGCGCTGTGAGCTGATTGGTGGCTCGCGCATGCTTCACCAATTACGGTTTTTAACCACGGCTCATTTCCCAAAGTGTATTAACCTCTTAAGCCCGAGAGTCCCCGGTACCGGGGACTTGCCCCCTTGTGCGTTACATTTTCACTCATAGCTCACGAACCCTGAGAATAACCCACACATATTAAATACTGTTGTGTTCAGCGGAAACTCCTCTAAAAACGTATCTAATTCAATTTCATATCCGTTAACCACAGCTCGAACGCCATGCAAATAAACAACAACATGTCCGGAGTATAATTCATGACCACGTTTTTGTTTATGTGCGATATGTATCCACAATATAAACGGAAACACCCAAACCATTACATTAAATGGAAGCTAACAACCAGCTGAATCCAGTGATATGCAACTCATTAACATTGCATGAAGTATTTCAGAGCAGGGAGCGAAAGTTCCACGAAAAAACGCCAGCGAAAACCAAGCAAGCATGTAAATCTTGTCTTACCTTTGCCGTTTTTTCAACAAAAAGTTATTTCCATAGCGATAAAAGTCCGTTTGTTGTTATGTCCGGTCGATAGCTTCGCGAAAACTCCATTTTGGATTATTTCTTTAGCTTTGTGGCGTCATTACGTCACCAAATATGGAATGACTCCCCGTGCGTAAGAGGTGGTCTCTCCACGCTGCGCGTCGTGTGATTCGTCGGCGATCCCGTCAGTCTCAAAATGGTTGAGCTGATTGGTTTCCATAGAATCAGAGCTTTCCGTCGATATATAGATCTCCTGGATTGGACAGATGGTCGGGGGGGTGGGACACGCAGAAGCTCAACGTCAAAGCGTTTGTGAGTGAAACGTTCCCAAAAGCGCAGCAAGATGGCGTAAATGAGCTTCTACCCCCCTTTTACAGCGTTTCTTTAGGAGTTTTTTTGGCTGAAATCATGTCCGATAAGCAAGAAAACAAGACTATTAACGTAGCTGAAGCTTTGGACAAGATTTTTTCCATATTTCAATTATTGTGCCAAATTGTGCCAAACTGTGCCAACATGGATTACGCCTGAACTTTGTTCAATCAAAACCTTTACAGAATATTAGTTTCTTGTAGTATGAACACCAAACTTGCTACAGATGTTCTTGACATGTAGTGGTTACAATTGATTGTGTTTATTTGCTTCGTTATAAGTAAAATAAGGAGATATTGGAGGAAACATGTGTTTTTTTTTAGGCGGAGTTCATTTTTTGGCCATTCCAACATCAATTACTCTTACCCTGTGTTCTTGACTGTCAAATTAACTCATCCACACCACTCCCCAAGAACCTATCTTCATTTTGATACCAAGATTTGCAGTTTAGGCCTTGTAAAAGCTGAGAAATGCCTTAAAAAGTAAAAGTATAGGATTTTCGGAAAATAGGCCTCAGGGCTTAAGAGGCTAAAAATAAGTCAAAAGAAAGATATTTCACTTTGAAATGTAGTGAAGTTGTAAAAAGTAGTGAAGTTGTAAAAAGTGTCCCCAAATTAAAATACTAATACTAATTAAAATTAATCCCCAAATTAAAATACTAATACTAATAGAAAAAGCTTCGAAAATGCAGTTACTAATTACATTTCCTTCGTTACTGCCCACCACCGCTTTCTAACCTAGTCAACAATAAAACGTGTAAAGTTTTTAATCCCTTTTCTCACCTTCAGCAGAACTTGTTTTCACCGAGTTATTGTTGATATCCGCCTCAGAGTCCTCAGGACTTCCAAAACACCTGAACAGTCTCAAAAAAGCTTTCTTAAAGCGTTTCCATCTTCCACCACGGCGCCTCGTCCCCGCTGTTTCTGGCCGAGCCATTGCTTTCGCTGTTATTTGGAGAGACAGAAATAAATGCTCGTTTGAGATCAGAAAACTTCAAGTAAGTACCACAAACTTCGACGCAAGTCAAAATAAAATCGTTCGAAGTGCGAGTGTATGCAGTCGATCGAGTGTATGACGTCACACGTTCTAAAATCGACGCAATAAAGAACCTGAGCAGGTTGTCAACATGTTTGTTTTCGAATGGGTTTTGTTTATCTTGACAGTCCGTGTCCTTTGTGTCCACGAGCAAAAAATTACACACCTATAATAAGACCATAAACAGAAATAAATACAATTTGAAAAAAAAAAAGTACAAATGAATATATGATACAATATAAGCACGATTTAATTCATACAAACAAATGCTAAATTAATGTAAATTGTGTGTTTGTATGTGATTAATGTTTGTAACGAATTATTGTTAATTTAATTATTTATTTTTGTCATTATTTCTACATTTATTTCCATTATGTGGATGGTCTTAACTAAGTCTAAGCCAGGAATAATTTAAAGTTTTTGCTAAAAACATTTTGATAACATAAAACACATCAGTCAAATGTATTTATTTGTTTATAAATACATTTATTAATTTAAGCTTTTTCTATTATTCATTTTCCAACCTGGTCCAACAGGTCACCAGTCCGTCGCAGGGCTAAACATTTATTTATTAGTACATTTTTTTTCTTTATTTAAGCATGTTTTTATATTTTTGAGCATATATTTATTTTTTTATTTATATATTGTATTGTAATTATTTGTATTCATATTTTGATTCATAGTTAAGTTACTTTTGGTAACTAAGAACACTTTCTACTTGGTACATTAAACACATTCTGACTAAATAACTAATTTTTTCAGCTGAGCAGGGATCTGAAGATAAATGTAGCTGTTAAATCTCTGTTGGCAACACTGGGTTATAGGATCCTCACTGATAATCACTGACAAGTGAATGGCGGCATAGTTGCTCGTGTTTAGTTTAAACACAAACATAAACTGATTTTAAACTGATTTTATGTAGCACCTTTTTTTGTTGTGTTGTGTCTGCGACTCTTGCTGTGAGGTGTTCTTCAGTATCAGACAAAAGGTGCAGACAAATAAAACACTTTGTTTTTTAAAAGCTAACATATTTTTATTCGTCTTTTGCTACGACCCAAAAATTCTTAAAATATTTCCTCCAAGACCGGCGTAATTACTGAGAGTCTACCCTAAGTCTGTTTTTTTTTCAGAGCAGCATCCAGATCTCCATGAGTCTTTCACTTGTGTTTGGTTCCAATAACGTAGAGACACACGATGAAGGAACTCCGGTGATCACGAGCCGCAGTCCAACTGGTACTTGATCCACTTCCCTCATAGTCGGGACAGACAGTCAGCCTCTGGTGTTTATTGAATTCCATTACTTTGTTTATTCCGAAACTATAGTTTTGATAGACTAAACCAGTCTGTTACTGGAAGCCTTGTGAATTATATCCTCTGAATGTGAACAAGATCTCTAGCCTCAGACTCTTCCATCCACTGGTCCATTAGTACAAGTTCTTAGATGGCGTTAGTAATTATTGCCATGTTTCTCTCAAATTTTAATTGCTTAATACTGGAGTATACTGGATTTTTTTACCCTTTACTTTTTACTTCAATTAGCAAAAAAGTCGTTTATTTTCACACCATTCGGGACAAACGTATACATTTCAGGTCCATCATCATCATCAACAGAGTCCATTTAGTGAAAATGCTCAAATAAACAACTATTACTATAATAAAAACCTACAGTAATTTGGTTATAGTTTTAATTTTTTTCGGCAGGAGTCGCTCTGTTTAACTTGTAACCATGGCAAACATGAAAAACAGAGGCCTGCAGGATGTTCATGAGCAGATTGCTACTGAATTGTGTTTGTCTGTATTCTTGCCATTTCCAGGTTGGACAGTGATGAACCAGATGATCTCCTGCAGCAACAAACTGTGCAGAACACAAAACAACGGTCATTAATTAAGCTGTGCAGAACGTACAGATTTTATATATACATTTTGATTCCTAGAAACATGAGACACATTGTATAAATTAGGTGAGAACCGTAAATACAGTTCTGCTAATTCCAGGTTGCTCTTTTTTATCATTTCTTAAAACTCGATACATGTAAACCTTAAATAATGTTCACATTTTTTGTATTCAAGCTATAAAATTATATAGCAACATAATATCAAGCTATATTGTACTCAAGCTAAATAAAAGCATTCAAGCTATAGTTATATTTAAAAAACACAGTAATAGTTTAGAGTACATCAGATTAGGGAATAGATAACATTTCACAGCAAGAAATTAAAAAACAGATAAGACAGTATGCAAAGCTTATTGAGATTCTAATTATTATATAATGTTTAAATTTCTATAGTAGAAATGTTTCGTAGAAATAAAAACTACTCAAATATCTTGTGAACATACCTTAGCGATGTGCTAGAATGTGCTTCCTTAATATCGACAGCCATTAAGGAAGCTTGTGCCAAAAGACAAAACCAAGAAATATTGATGAACTCTGGAAGGCGTCCAAGACTGCTTTCTTTGCTATTCCTGTTGACTTCATAAATAAATCGTATGAATCTTTGGAACACCCGTGGATGCAGTCCTGAAAGCTCATGGAAGTCATACTAAATTTATTTAATACTTTATTAAAGTTGGATCTCACAGCACCACTACTTAATTTACTGATATTTTTTTATTTGCTATAATACAAAAATATATAAAAAAGGCAACCAAACTTTTATCTTTTCACCTTTCTGTTTTGATTAAATTATTCATCTCTTTTCAGTAAGACTAATGTATTTCAGTGCGTTTATTTGTTTTGTGCCCCGTCAGGTACTACGCAGTGCTGTTCCCCATGCTCTACCCTGTCAAGATCACAGGAAACCGAGCTTCACTGGCCATCCTCTACCTGTGGCTTCACTCTCTGCTGGCCTGTCTTCCTCCTCTCTTCGGCTGGTCCACTTTCGAATTTGCCCCCTACAAGTCGACCTGCACTGTGGCTTGGCATAGAGAGGTCAGCTACACTGCTTTCTGGCTAGTGTGGTGCTGTCTGACTCCTCTGTCTATCATGCTGCTCTGCTACAGCCCCATCTTCCACGTGGCACGGCAAAAGGCTCGCAAGGTGCACTGTGGGACAGTCGTTATAGTTCAGGAACCTTCATTTTCCACCAGGAACGGTCGAAAAAACTCAGCTGCTTCAGTGTCCTCCATTGGGAGCCGCCGAGGATTGACTTACACTGGAAGCCAATGTAAAGCTCTGGTGACTATTTTAGTTGTGGTTGGCACCTACTTGGTGACGTGGGGACCTTACGTGATCGTGATCTGTACAGAGGCATTATGGGGGAGAGGAAGTGTGTGTCCACACCTTGAGACGGCGGTAACCTGGCTGTCATTTGCCAGTGCTGCCTGCCATCCTCTCATTTATGGATTGTGGAATAAAACGGTGAGGAAGGAGCTGTTGTGGAGGTGCTGCAGTGATCAGCATTACAGGGAATCCTTCATCAGCCGCCACAAGAAGTCCAGGCTCTTCAGCGTCTCCAACCGAATCACAGGTGAGTTTGAAAGTGATGGAGAGTCTCTTGAAGCTCTGAGGCCTTGTGATGTGATGCTAGATGAATGTTTTAACAACTACTCATGCGAGACTAACGCCATTTTCCATGGGATTTTTAGGAGTCTGCTTAGTGCGGCTTAGCTCTGTTCACCACGGTTTGGCCTTGTGTTTCCACTGACTTCCAGCATCACATCTGAGTGGGCTTGCTTTAGGCAGGTCACTCGAAAAGCGTCACTCCGCTACATCATTCTAGTTCCACTACTTATTTACTCAATAGCGAATGTTATGTTTAAGAGATACTAAGTACTGTATTTTTATTCACTGTAATTAACTTTCCAGCCAATCAGTGAGTTCAACAATTGACCAGTCAGCGATCAACAAGATGCCGTGTTGCGTTTTCCTTCCCAACCTGGAAAAAGTATCACCTTGGCCGACTCAATCAAATTAAATCTGAATTGAGATACGCACAAATATTCCGATGGCATCTCAGCAGGGTGCTCCTCCTCTGGTTTGAGGAAATATTGATCGCTCCCTGTTTGAAGATGGTGTTTGCAGTAGAACAAATGTACTCCACACCACACAGGCGTGTTTGTCAAACAGCTCCCTAGGATCAGCCACTAACAGTGTAAAACATCCATGTTTTTTTTCTATGTGTTCTTTGATTTCTTCTCTGTCGTTGTCGACTTTCTGCTCTCGTTCTTCTGTTCTGTTTCCTGCGCAAAGTGGGATGAGCACCACCTAGCGGGTCTTTTATGTTCTGCTCACGTCATCAAGTCATGACTTTCATTGGTCATTCTCGGAAAACCGATCTGATATGGCAGAGCTAAATTCTTTCGTTGGCACCACTCGTTCGATCAGATGTGTGAGTTCCCACTGGTGCCCATGATTTTCGATCGAGGCACGTTCTCGTATGAAACTTCGGAACACTCTTCCGTTTTATATTCTTCATATCCATATTGTACTTAACTGAACATTATTCTTGTGTAATAATCAAGAAGCTTGTTGAACAAAGTCAGGGTGTGTGTAAGAAAATGTATTATTTTTTTAACAGATACGTACAGTTTATAAATATATATCTTCGAAGATCTTCAGTTCTGCTTTTTCGATTCTCTGAATGCAGTCGTTTCAGTCAGTGAACCAGATCTCTCTCATTCTCAACAGAAATTCGTCTTTTTCTCTTTCAAACACACATTTGAGTAGCTGATATAAACGTGGAACGTGAATGTTAGTAACTCTCTGAAATGTAGAAATGTGGGAGACCGTGCCTGTCTGTGAGAACTCTCTACATTAGTCCCAGTTTGAAACGATGTTCTTATCTACCGTGTACTAATTTTAGGGCATCTTCAGATGAAAACAATGACACAAATGTCTAATTTTTAAATGTTTGTTTCTTGAAAATCATTAACTATAAAAGATCCTGTCCAGAGAAAAAAAAAGAGAAAATGACACGTCATGTTTCCATTCAAAGATGCAAGTTAAATTTAAACGCAAAACTGAAATGTTTGCAAATAAAACACCGTTTCCTTCCAAGAGAACAAAATCGTCACTTCCTGATAAACTGACAGTGAATATCAAAAGAAACGGTAGTCATTGCATTAGGACAAGCTCTTTTTTCTTATAGTAACTTACTTTTATCCTAGAGCACATAGACAAACGCAATATGTGAAGTCAAGTCTTCTTGCTTTTGGAGTCATGCTGCTCTTTGGGAACGCACCTGATCTAGACAGTTCTTGGAGATAATGATTCCGAACCTCTTTGATGATAGACATTGGTTAAGGAATTTTACAATGAGCAAAACAACATTTCAGCTGTTGTGGAATGAAATTGGTTCATTGGTTTATCTATTAATGCCGCCCCAATGTGCCCTAGTTCCGACAGAAAAGCACATTGCTATTTAGCTGTATGCTGGGATTTATATATTTTAATTTGCTTAATTTGTATATGCTCATCTTGCCGTTTCCATCTAGGTTTTTTTATGCAATATTCCAAAATGTGGATAAAGATATGTGGATGGAAACGGAGCAATGGACAAAGGTATTCAATATACACTATTTTTATAAAGTGAATTTTCTGTCCAAGTTCAAAATAATGCGTAAAATACCAAAATGTTTCATTCTGACTTCTCAAAATACTAGAAAATAATCTGTGTTCATCGTTCCAGCAATTGTTCGATTAATCGATAATGGAAAAAATCACTAGTTACTTGCAACCCTACTTTATTCATTTAGTAAGATCTGCATTGTTTTGAGAGGGTTCTGCTAATTGTTTAGTTTAGCTGCTCTTCCAAGAACCTGAAAGCATATTCACATGAGAAACGTTAGAAGAGTGAAAACATGGCTCCGTTTCCATTCACATGTTCTAAGTTACTGAGAGATGACTGTGTTGTAGATCTCGGGATGTCTCCACACCTGGCGGCCATGTTTGCTGGAGGAGGCCGGTTGTATGGAGCTGGCAGCAGCACCGGAGACACAGGCTTCAGCTTCTCTCAGGACTCAGGTGTGTCGATGAAAGAATTTTAACTCATATTTGAGAGTTTAAAGGTCAATAACACACTTTTTGAGTATTTCATACATGGAAGCCATCATGGGTGTGTTCACATATGTGGTGGTATCTATACCTCCCAATGGGGGTAAACCCTACACTGGTCTCCAGTCCGATGCATGGCAGAATTCGTGTATGATTCACATCCACCCCAGCGATAGTTTGATTCATGAATCAGTCTGATGATGCCCACACAAATATCAGGGGTTCACACAAATTCCATGCAGAAAGACCACAGTGTAGAACTGCTGTCTTAGATGAATCAGTGTTTACTCTTGTTACCCCACAGGAACAGACACAATGCTGCTGGAGAACAGCTCTGAAGCAGCAGAAGCATTCGGCAAACGCAGGAGTTCAGTCATGTTTGAGGACCAGCGTGAGCAGCATCCAAAAGGTACCAAAGTCTATTTTCTGAGATGCCACCAGATCAGCAGTTTCTGAAAAACGCCATTCAGATGCTCGGTTTGAACTGCAGCAGATCGTCTTGACCGTGTCTACATGCTTGAACGCATTGCTGCACTGTGTACCAAACAAAGGACCAGTGTTAAGTAATAATGTGACCGGTTCTGAAATCAGAAATTTATTAGAGCCTGTGTTAACCTTTCCATCCCTTTTCCTTCGCCGCTAGTAGCAGCACCTGACATTTCTGCATTACTGAATCTGTAGCAACAGCAGACCACAAAGGATGATGACCACACCTAGGCTGATGGGAAATGTAGTTTCCGCTACCTCCCGTTCGCTCCATTCACCTCAAAAGACCTATCGTTTTATCGAATCCTGCGACTGAAAAAATGTGCTATTGCGGTATGACGGTATTTATAATACCATTACATTCCTAGTAACTACACTTTTACTCAAGGGAATGTAGGCATGTGGAAACTTGGCGCTGAGAGTAGCTTTGATTTAAAACATGATTGGATAACGGTAACACTTTTGAGCTAAAGATTCATTTGAAAAAGAACTCGTTTCTATTAAAGACTATAATTATTAAAGACTCTAACTCGAGACAAAGAGTATTTTCATATTTAAAACTCAAAACCTGTGTTCCTCCATCTTAGAGCTATGTTACACGCTGCGTGACAGGTCATTAAAAATTATGTTACAGGCACTTTAAGCATTACATAAAAAGATTAATATACAAATATTTAGAACTTTCTCTAAAAAAAGAGAAAGAGACTGTTGCTGACACAGTCTGGTGGTACAACCGTAGACCTGGGGTCTGTTAAACCACTTATTGAACTACATCTAGCTTTACTCAGACTTGATCTGTAGATTACTCACATCTTTCCTGGATATACTCACATCCTGTTTACTCCTGTGTTTGTTTATAAAAATAATTTTGTGAATAAAATCTGTGCTTGAGTACTGGGATCAGCAAACTATACTGAACTTCAAAGGGAATAGAATTAATTTGGATATTGTTGCAAAGAAAGACATTTTTGTTTTTGAACTCATCATAAACTCATTAAAATTTTTTATGCCAATTTAATTTGAACTTTGCATCATTCAATTTATTTTGATGTAAATAAGAAATATTTTTAACTCCTTTCTTTGCTTTCATCAGCGGAGGATCGGTCTCAGCACCTCGTGAGGGTGGAGCTTAACCAGATGATTGACACATTCGCCTGCAGCATGGCCAAAGCCATCGAGACAGATGCCAAGCTTCTCCTCTTCAGCTCAGAGTCTCAGACTGAGAGCGTTTCAATGTGTCGATCTGCTCCCAGAGCCTCACGGGCCCCTGCTGCTCAGAGGCCCCGGATGCAGAGCATCGACGAAGGAATCGTCAACGACCAGAAGGAAGAGGATCACGAAGAAGACATTGAGGAAATATGTGCATAAACAGAGACAGATATCCTGTTTGCTTCTGATTTACAAAGTCTTCATTGACGAACAAGTTCTGTGGATCTTAAAGGCGTAAACTGACTTTAAAGCATATCAATTGACATCTCGTTCACACCAGGCCACGCCCCCTTAACTGATACTGAGTTGAAATGGATGTTTTTAATTTGAAAAAGTGCTGAACTGCGAGTTATTCTGATGATTACATGGTTAGTAGTGGTGTAACGATAAACTCTGCATGCGATGCGTTACACATGAAGATACACATGAAAACTATTTCACTGAAACCCTTTCAACAAGTAAATGTGTCGTTAGAAAATAAAACTACATTTTAAAGGTTTTAGGCCCACAAAGCAAACAACGGCAGGGTCTATTTTATCAGTATCAATGTGTAATATCAGTCAACCTCTAGGGGGCAGTGATGACAATTGTGCACTCAGATTTTTTTTTTATTCAGAGAGAGAGAGCTCTTTTTCATGCATAGTTTTTCTTAACAAAATACTTTATTTTACATAATTAAAAAAAAAACGTACTAATGTAGAGCTAAAATAGAGTCCATTAAGTTTACGAGCATTAAAGATGTCTCACGCGGAGGCTCAAGCATATGTGCAAATAAAACACAGTGAAGGGGTGAAAGGTCCCAAATTGAATTGCTCCAAATAATGCACCAAAAAACATTTAAATTAAAATATGGTTAAAAAAATTAACCACAGAGACAGCTCGTGTTACATTTAGTGTTACATAGAAAACTTTTTTAAGCAAACAACTGTTCATCCCGTTTAAATTGGCAAACGTTGCAACCAAGGCTTTTATTGTATATAGCATAAGGATGAAAAATATTTCTTTTATGATTAGTGAATAT
The DNA here is from genome assembly GCA_007224835.1 of Danionella cerebrum. Lineage (NCBI taxonomy): Eukaryota > Metazoa > Chordata > Actinopteri > Cypriniformes > Danionidae > Danionella > Danionella cerebrum. Next base: position 134,551 of record SRMA01027315.1, read on the forward strand.
AGTGATTTGGTCAAAATTCAGACTTAATACACATGAAATGATGACCACATGGTTTCAGCTCCTGATTTTTTTTTTTATTGCAGCAATCCACTTGCTTCTTTTTTCATTGGGTATCAGTAGTCTGTAGAACTGTGTCCCTGAAATCTCTGTTTGAGTTAACTGCATAACAGCTTATTAGGTTGCAGATTACAAACTTGGAAAAATAATGTAGTGTTCATCTGACTGATGATATATTCAAATTTCAAATTTTCGTTATAAGTTTTTTGTACTCTTTCTACAGGTCGGGAGGGGCAGGATACAGTTCTGCTTTACCCATATATGGATATCCTTGTTGGCCTTAGTTACTCTGTTGGCTCTTGATTATCTTGATTAATCTAATGAAGAAACTCTAGGGTTTCAGTGAGAGCCTTGATTGAGCTTATGACCGTGTATTATGTTTATTTGATGGAAATATATAATAATATATTCCAGGAGAGGGCTTGAAGTCCAAATAATTACAAAGAGTTTCATGAATAACACATTACAGATATATCTGGGTGTTCTAACTGCATTACACAACAGCAATGTGTCTCAAGCTCCCGTCGCAATGCGTTAGCTGAAAAACACACCCCTCCCTTGTGGCATGGCCTTATATATACTCTTAAAAATGCAAATTAGTTGGGGCGTATTTCCGTTTGCTTCTGGCCTTTTGGACGTGAGCCGTTCACTTCCTGTAATGGTGGACTGTCTTAATCCTCTGCACAGAGAAAAAGGCACTCGGGGTGATAACACAGGTCTATAAAAATATCCTATTGATTAAATTCAAGTAACAAAAGAAATACACAATCATCACTCATTTATTTTTCAGTTTAAAATTACACTTAATACTTAAGTGTAATATTAAGAGAAAATGAAACTGTTGGGAGATACCTAAATTATCTTTCACATTATAATGTAATTGGTGGATCACACAACTGAATAAAATCCTGTAAAAATGTGTTTATAAGAATTGATGCATGTTTGAAAGAAAAAGTAGTACCCCAAAAACTCATTTGATTTCGATTTTTTATTGTTTTTGTTAAGTCACTTTGCATTTTGTACATTTTTTTAAATCATTTTTTAAAACACTCCAGTACAAAGGTTCAGATGTGTGTGTGTTTATTTCTCTTTAAATATAGCTCGTCAAACAACTATTTCGATGACGCCATGTGTACATACTTTTATAAAGTCGGAGAGCCTTAGATGAGACTGCCAGTGTTTCTAAGTGGTCACATGAAGTTTGTTAAAGTTTGAAGTCTGGAATTGTGCAAAAGACAATTCAAAAGTAACTCGCTTCCTGTCGTTTTGGAAACTCACACTTTCATTGTTGGTCTTGGTCCATTACATAAGAGTTCCAATTTTCAAACACATCTTTCAAAAATAAGATATTCCACGTTGCCACTAGGTGGCTCTATAACTCTAGGAGTTTGTTAAAGTACGACGCTAACAAAAGTGGTCATTTTAGTGGTTTGGACAATTTTACAAAACTCGAAAAGTTTCATTTGAAACACTATCCATATGACCAAGCACACGTACCCTAAACGTGTGCTGAATTTCATTCCCCTACAACAAAAGCTGAAAATGCATTAGGTGGCGCTATAGAGCCATTTTGCCATGACCGCTTTTCGAACCCCACTCAGATGTACATTTTCACAAAAGCTGTGAAACATTAATCCCCTGAGCAATTACAATAGAGTTCTATACACTACTTGAAGTATAAATGAAAATTGTCCGATTAAATCGATTGTGGAGATAATCGTTAGCTACAGTCGTGGTTTTCTTAATAGAATCTCCTCGTTTTAAATAAAGGATCCCTCGTTCCAGCTGCTACGTGTGTCACGGTTTCTGCTCGGCTCCTCCCCTTGGTGAGTCTTTTATCCCTCTGCACTCCTCCCTGATGGTTGATCTGTTGCACCTGGCCTAATTGCTAACTCTCCACACCTGGAGAGTCAACTATTTAATCTACCTGCTCTCTCCAGTCTTTGTCGGATCCTCTGCCTTTATAGACAGGAAAACCTGACCTCTGAAACCTGAAACCGGACCGGTATTTGACCTTGATTTTTGGATTCTGGACTTATTCCTGTTTTCTGGTGTGTGACCTACCTTCTGTCGACCAACCTCTCTGGAAATCCCTTATCGGCACCGTCGCCTGGAAGTTGTATGTTCTCCTCCCTCGGAGTCTCTGGCTATACCCACCCGCAGCTGCTACTCTCCATACCCATCCCTGTTTCGCTGTTTCCCAGTTTCCACCCAGATCCCTGCACCCCTTTTTACCTTGTCAATAAAATCTGTTAACCTACTCCCTTTTCGTGTCTTCCCTTACGCTCCGCTCCCCTGGTGGAGGTGGAGCTGACAGTAGGATCCGACCAGAAAATGGACCCCGCTAGTGTGCCGTCCATGCAATCGGCTCTGGCTAATCAGGGAGCTCTCCTGGGTCAGCATGATCAGGACATCCGAATACTTGCTGAGTCAGTCCAATCTACTCAACAGCAATTATCCATGGTGGTTAGTACAACAGAAAAATTATTGGCTCACCTCACTGTTTCTGCTTCACCTTCTTCTCAATCATCGCATTCTGTTCCGGCTCCGAGTTCCACAGCTTCTGAAGGTGGAGAGTCCTATGTTCCTCCTCCAGAGCCTTATTCGGGAGACCTAAACAAATGTCGAGGATTTTTTTTACAGTGCTCCTTGGTTTTTGCCCAACGATCGCTCTCCTATGCTTCGGATCCAGCTAAGGTAGCTTTTGTGGTTGGTCTGTTGAGGGGAAGGGCGCTAGACTGGGCAGAAGCTCGTCTCGGAGATTCTGCATCGTCAATCTCATTTACTGAGTTTTGTGATGATTTCAAAGCTGTCTTTGATCATCCCTCTCGTTGTGAGGCAGCAGCCACGTCTCTGATCCGTTTACGCCAGGCTAATCGCAGTGCAGCTGACTATTCAGTGGACTTCAGAATTTTAGCAGCTGACACCACCTGGAATGATGATGCTTTAAGGGACCTCTATTTTCACAGTCTGGACGAACAGCTTCAGAAGGAATTGGGTTCCACGCACGAAGCTAAATCCTTAAAAGAATTAATTTCCCTTTCTATTAAAATAGATAATAGGCTACGTCGGTATCGCACTAAGGGAAGGTCAGCCTCTGTCACAACCAGCCCTGTCTATGTTAGATCCAGCTCTCAGCAGATATCATTTCCACCTGTTACCCCCGGAGCCCAGTTGGCGTTGTCTCCCCCGGAACCAATGCAAGTAGGACGCACAAGAATCTCTGCAGCTGAGAAGTCCAGAAGATTAAGAGAGAATCTTTGTCTCTACTGCGGAGCCCCAGGACATCGGGTAGTATCTTGTCCATTAAAAGACCAGGCTCAGTTGCAGTAGGGAGCTCGCTACTGAGCCCTTTGTCTTCTCCCACTTCCAACCCCAGAATCCTTACCCCCATTATCATTCAGATCCAAACAATGAATAATCCTCTAAAGGCTTTCATTGACTCAGGTGCCGATTCCGAGTTTATGGATGAAGGTTTGGTAGCTAGACTGAAGATTCCTGTGGTTCCCCTACCATCTCCCTTGCGGGTCACTGCCCTGGATAACCACCTTATGCACACCTGTGTCTCCAGTACGATTCCGGTCAGAATGATTGTTGATAACCACGTGGAGATGTTGTCTTTTAAGATTATCCATTCTCCTCTGCAGCCTTTGGTTCTGGGGTCCACCTGGCTTCGTCGGCATAACCCCCACATAGATTGGCCCTCAGGTGAGATCTTGGGATGGGGTGTAACCTGTTTGTCCTCCTGTTTAAGGGCTGCCACCTCCCCTTCAGTCCCTGAAGAATCGGTGGAAGAGTTTCCAGACCTGAGCAAGGTTCCTGAGGCCTATCTTGACTTAAAGGCTGTATTCAGTAAGTCAAAAGCCACTTCATTACCCCCGCACGGTCCTTATGATTGTCCCATCGATTTGTTACCTGGAACTATGCCTCCCAGAGGTAGTCTGTATTCTCTGTCTCCTCCGGAAAGGGTTGCTATGCAGACTTACCTGGATGAATCTCTGGCGGCAGGGATCATCAGACCCTCTTCATCTCCTGCTGGCGCTGGTTTCTTCTTTGTGGGGAAAAAGGATGGTGGTCTTCGTCCATGTATCGACTTTAAAGGGTTGAACAACATCACAGTGAAAAACCGATATCCATTACCACTGATCTCGTCAGCCTTCCAACTACTTCAGGGAGCCACTATCTTCACTAAACTAGACCTAAGGAATGCTTATCACCTGGTCCGTATTCGAGAGGGTGATGAATGGAAGACTGCTTTCAACACCCCTGTCGGCCACTTTGAGTACCTTGTCATGCCTTATGGTCTCACCAATGCCCCTGCAGTATTCCAAAACATGGTCAATGATGTGTTGGGAGATATGCTGAATAAGTTTGTCTTTGTGTACCTTGATGACATCCTCATTTTCTCCCGTTCTGAGAACGAACACGTTCGTCATGTCAGAGCTGTCCTAACCCGCTTGCTCCAAAACCACCTTTTTGTCAAGGCAAATAAATGCGAGTTCCACTCTGCTGAAGTTTCCTTCCTGGGGTTCATCGTCTCGGCTGGTAAGCTCGGAATGGACCCTGCCAAGGTGACAGCAGTTAAGAACTGGCCAGTTCCGGAGAGTAGAAAGGCAGTCCAGAGATTTCTGGGATTTGCTAACTTCTACCGAAGATTTATCAGAGGATACAGCGCCATCGCCAGGCCACTCCATGCTCTGACTTCCCTCAAAACCAAGTTCAGCTGGTCCCCGGAAGCCCAAAAGGCATTTGATCAGCTGAAACATCTGTTCACCTCTGCTCGTGTCCTCACCCTGCCTGATCCTGAGAAACAGTTTCTTGTGGAGGTGGATGCCTCCAACTCGGGGGTAGGAGCCGTGTTGTCCCAGAAGTGTCAGTCTGACAACCGTTTACACCCCTGTGCCTTCTTCTCCAGGAGATTAACGTCAGCTGAGGCCAACTATGATGTTGGAGATCGGGAGTTGTTGGCCATGAAGCTTGCCCTGGAGGAGTGGCGTCACTGGCTGGAGGGGGCTAATCAACCATTCATCGTCTTTACTGACCACAAAAACTTGGAATACCTTCGCTCCGCCAAAAGACTCAACCCCAGACAGGCCCGTTGGGCTCTGTTCTTTAACCGGTTCTCATTTACTTTAACGTACAGACCAGGTTACAAAAATACCAAGGCCGATTCCCTTTCCCGCCTACATGATACCCCGGAATCAGTACATGAACCCGACTTCATCTTGCCCATCTCTGCCCGGGTCGGGGTAACTAATATTGAAGAACTTGTTATGACGGCTGATGCTCCGGCTCCTTCTACCTGCCCACCTAACTTATTGTTTGTTCCAGATCATCTACGTTCTCAGGTCCTGGATTGGTGTCACTCCTCTCATCTCTTCTGCCATCCTGGTGTGACTCGCACGTGTTTTGTGGTGCAACAGCGTTTCTGGTGGCCGGATTGGAAAAGAGATGTGAAGGAGTTTGTATCGGCCTGTCCTGTCTGTGCTCGGTCCAAGTCCTCCCACACCAGAAGTGCTGGTCTCCTGCATCCTCTGCCTGTTCCACACCGTCCCTGGTCACACATCTCATTGGATTTTGTCACTGGCCTGCCTCCATCCCAAGGTAACACTGCCGTTTTCACTGTCGTCGACAGGTTCTCAAAAATGGTTCATTTCATTCCCCTACCCAAGCTCCCCTCTGCCAAGGACACTGCGAACCTACTGCTTCTTCACGTCTTCCGCCTCCATGGACTACCTAAGGACATCGTGTCGGACCGGGGCCCCCAATTCACTGCTCGCTTCTGGGCCGAGTTCTGCAGGTTGTTGGGAGTGTCTGTCAGCTTGTCCTCTGGTTTTCACCCTCAGTCCAACGGTCAGACGGAGCGATTGAACCAGGAGTTGGAGACTGGCCTCAGACTTCTGTGCTCTAGGGAACCCTCCTCCTGGTCCCAGAATTTGGTATGGGTCGAGTACGCCCACAACTCTCTTCCCTCTTCTGCTACGGGCCTAACTCCTTTCCAGATAGTCTACGGATACCAGCCTCCTGTCTTTGACGCTATGGAGAGAGAATCTGTGGTCCCATCAGCCCAGGCATCGGTGCGCAGGTGTCATAGGGGATGGAGGAAAGCTCGTTCCACCCTCCTTAAAACTGTCTCATCCTATGAGAAATGGGCTAACAGAAAACGCTCCTCTGCCCCCGCATATCAGATCGGCCAAAAGGTGTGGTTGTCCGCCCGAGACATTCCACTTAGAGTCCCCTGTAAAAAGCTCTCGCCACGATTCATCGGTCCTTTTCCCATCACCAAGGTGGTTAACCCAGTGGCGGTTCGTCTCCGCCTGCCAAGGCCTCTTCGCATTCATCCTACGTTTCATGTCTCCAAAGTAAAACCAGAAATCGTGAGTGACCTGGTTCCCTCCTCCAGACCCCCTCCTCCCCCCTGACTGATTGATGGCGGTCCTGCCTACACTGTCCGGCAACTCCTTAAGTCTCGACGCCGGGGTAGGGGGCTTCAGTACCTGGTTGACTGGGAGGGGTATGGTCCAGAGGAGAGATCCTGGGTTCCGTCTAGGTTTGTGTTGGACCAGTCTCTCATCTCCGATTTTCACAGGGCTCATCCTGATCAGCCTGGTGGGACGTCGGGAGCCGTCCCTTGAGGGGGGGGTACTGTCACGGTTTCTGCTCGGCTCCTCCCCTTGGTGAGTCTTTTATCCCTCTGCACTCCTCCCTGATGGTTGATCTGTTGCACCTGGCCTAATTGCTAACTCTCCACACCTGGAGAGTCAACTATTTAATCTACCTGCTCTCTCCAGTCTTTGTCGGATCCTCTGCCTTTATAGACAGGAAAACCTGACCTCTGAAACCTGAAACCGGACCGGTATTTGACCTTGATTTTTGGATTCTGGACTTATTCCTGTTTTCTGGTGTGTGACCTACCTTCTGTCGACCAACCTCTCTGGAAATCCCTTATCGGCACCATCGCCTGGAAGTTGTATGTTCTCCTCCCTCGGAGTCTCTGGCTATACCCACCCGCAGCTGCTACTCTCCATACCCATCCCTGTTTCGCTGTTTCCCAGTTTCCACCCAGATCCCTGCACCCCTTTTTACCTTGTCAATAAAATCTGTTAACCTACTTCCTTTTCGTGTCTTCCCTTACGCTCCGCTCCCCTGGTGGAGGTGGAGCTGACAACGTGTTCACATCTTAGATGTTTCTCCTGGACTGTCACCATCACTGGCTCCACAGCGTAACGAAGCTTATTGAAGCAACTGCACATCGTAGCGAACATCGCAAGGAGCTGAGGCAGCGTGGTGTCTTTCGGTTTCCTGTGGTGAGGTAGATGCACAGCAGTAGAGAGTAGAGCGCTGCAGACGCAGATCCTCATGCGCAGGACATCACTTGTTTCCCAAAGCTCCTCAGACATTGCTAGAGCTTTCCCCTCTGGCTAGCTTAGACATACATTGCCAGGGTCCACTCTTTTGTCACAAATAATATGATAAAGATTTTATTTTAAACAAGGTCAAAATGTATTTCTGAATTCAAAATCATTGAAAACCTTTCTACATGGAGATGTTCAGAAGAAGACAAGTGTGTCATTTCTTTATTTATTTTTATTTCTGATACCATTCCTTCAAGATTCAGTCGGGATGATGAAGCCATTAATGAATGGAAGAATTAAACCAGGCGTGGCCAGAGATGTCCTCCAGCTCACACCTCCTCTCTGGGTCTCTCTGTAGGAGAGCGCAGACGAGCTTGCAGCATTCTGTGCAGAGCAACAAAAGAAACGTCCGGTTACTGAAGCACGTCTAGTCTTTTCATTGATATTAACCTACTAAACATCTCACCAGCTGAGGAACTGTGATAGGTCCAGCTGTTATCATCTAGCCTCTCCAAGTCTCTGGTGCTGGGAAACTCTCCGGTCACCAGACAAAACAAGAGAATCCCGAGCGACCACACCGTTGCAGGTTTGCCGTAGTATTCCCCGTTCTCCTTAAACTCGGGAGGAATAAACTGCCTCGTGCCTGAGAGTGAAAGAGAGTGAAATCCCACGTTTACAACATAGTTTCAGATCCAAAAGCTGTTTTTAAGTTAAAGGAATACACACCGGCATACTCGGAATAAGGAGAACTTTTGAGGAGCTCGCCACACCCGAAGTCAATGAGCTTGATGGAGAAGGTGTATGGGTTGATGAGGAGGTTGTCCAGCTTTATGTCCCGATGGAGCACTCCTCGCTCGCAGCACGTCACAGCTGCAAGAGTCGTCTGCTTCATGATGACTCTTATTATGTCTTCTGAGATACTGCCGCCGTAGTAGAGATGAAGAAAATCAGAAAGATTCTCTGAGAACGGAGGGCACTCGAGAACCATGATGTAATGATCTGACTTCATCTCCCAGTCCAGAAGCTCGAGGATCTGGGGGACTTTAGGTCCTCTGTTTGCAAGGATCTGCAGAATGACTTCCGAAGGGAACGGCTCAGAATGACCCTCCTGTAAAAAGAGCATTTGTGTGAGCTCCCGGGAGAGGGATTGATCAAAGGATTCCGGAATCTGGGAGAACGCACAAGCAGTACTTACGACGCTGATGTAATCAATGTCGGATCTATCTGCAAATTTGAGCGCCACCTTCTTGCCGTCACTCAAGCGCACAGCTTTGAAAATGCTCCCGAAGCCTCCGCTGCCAATCTTCAGATCGATCTTATACTCGATAAAGTTGATTTCTATTGAAAAGAGGACAGAGAAAATTATCTTCTGAAAATATCACCAAAAACTTCTTGCAAAAGAAAACAATGCGTAATCTTATCATTTATTTTCTTGAATTAAGAAACTTTGTGAAACAAGCCTTTGATTTTTGAAATTCTGACTCAATATATTCTTACTTCAAGATTATTACTGGCGTCTCGTTTTAAGAAATCAATGTAAAGTTCTGATAGAAATGCCCCTGCAATAGAAAGGGAAAACTTAATTCTTTCTGGTATTTTACTAACTATAATTTTTTTTTTTAAGTTTTATTATCAAAAAGATTCTGTAGTGCTTATAAAAAAAGAAAATCTGTTTAATTTGAATCTCTAATATGTAGTTGTAAGACTATTTCATTTTTCTTGTTACTATGTTCTTCATTTTTTTCCTATAATTGGACAGTTTTTATCTACGATAAACAGTTGAGACCCGTGGTGTGGCGGACAGTGCGCTCGACACTGATGCAGTGAGACCTGAGTTGAATGCTGAGTGAGTGAATAAATACCAGCGGTGTTACTTGTCTCCTGTCTGTCTGTATCGTCTGATAAAAGCAAATATACCCAAACCAAAGAAGTATAAAAGGTAAAATATACACTTTAAGTTTCCTGTTTTAGGACTGCATTCTCTACTTTGGTACTAAGATTAAGAGCAGACAATCTTAAACGAATGCTGTGCCTCAAATATTAGCAAATATTTCTAATTTTAAGAACAAATCGTGGTGTTACTGTTAAGGACATTTACAGTATACTTGTTTTAACGCACAACACTTCAGTTTTAAAAGACAATTTGCCTAGTGTTAGGATCACTTATGACAACTAAAAAGTTTGTTTCAATCCATTTTTTCTTTGTAAATAGCTTAAAAACACTTGTTTTGGGAGGTTTTTTGTCTATTATTAAAATCCATCAGAATTTGTTCTAATTTAAAAAAATCTTGCCAAGTCAAATTTGATTAAACCATTGGCAAAAGTTTGGAAAAGTTTAACTAGATTTTAGTTTTTTCTCCTCTTCTATGATTAGTTTTTTTTTTTGGGCAGTGTGACAATTATCCTCTATAATCGAAAGATTAGCAGAAATTTAAAAATCTACTTTGACCCTGGATTTCAAAGTCACCACACTTTGTACGGATCACAGACAACCAAAACATACTGGTAGCAATCAGCAGTGAAGAACGCGCAGTTGTGGAGTCACAGGATCTTCTCGTGTAGGTGTCTGTGTTAGTTCAAATGTGAACATTGGCTCCTGGAAATCTCTCGCCCTGCTTTTAATGAGTAGCTGAAGGGGTGTGTTTTCAAATGTTACACTCACCAATAATCTTAGGCTCATCCTGCTCGTAATACAGCGCTTTGAACCAGTTGTGTCTGCAGATTTTCAACACATGCAGTCGCTTCCTTGGGTCCCGTTGGAGGAGGGAGCAAAGCAATCTGCAGCACTCTGAACAAAGACATGATTAGAACAAAGATTAGTCTCATAAACGTCACAATGTCTCTCTGAAATGGAAGGTCAAATCCCAGTTGTCTCACCTTTGGAGAAGCCGTCTTGGCACCAAACATTCCGGTCCAGTTCATCAAGATCTTGGACTTCGGGGATTCTCCCACACAGCATCGTAAACATCACGACCCCGAGCGACCACGCTGTAGCCGGTCCTCCATGGTATTCTCCAGTTAGTTCAAACTCAGGAGGTGAATAAGAACCTGGAGAGAAGAAATGTGTAAGGATCTTTTTTCATGGTGTATTTTAAAGGAAGTTTGAGATCTTGATACTTTACCGTAAGGAAGATTATCAAGATTATACAATAGTAATACGTACCTTTGAAGGACGTGTAAGGCGATTTTCTCATAACCTTACCATTCCCGAAACCCACAAGTTTGATTTCACGGGTTTCTCTATTCATGATGAGGTTTTGTAAATTTATGTCACCATGAAACACTCCACGTAAGCAGCAAGAAGAAGCGGCAAACGCAATCTGCCTCATGATGACTGAGCCCAACTGCTCATTCACTGAGCCTCCTTTGTTGTCCAAAAACCCAGCCAAGGTCTGGCAAAAAGGTGGGCGCTCGAGGACCATGGTGTACTGCTCAGCATCCTGATGCCAATCCAGGAGCTCAACGACTTGTGGAATCCTGGGCTCTACGTTGGCAAGAGTCAGAAGCTTGACCTCGAGTGGAACAGGCTCCGAATGACCCTCCTGGACAACAGAAGGCATACATCACAACAAGCCAGGAAGCTGAAGTCTGAGATGGTAAAACGGTTTAACCGTCACGGATATCGTACAGTCCTTGCCACTCACCATCCTGCAGTATTTGGTTTCTGCCTTGTTAGAAACTTTCAGAGCAACCCTGGTGCCATCCTCCGTTCGAATGCATTTAAAAATGCTGACAAAATCTCCTTCATTCAGCTTTTCACCGACTGCATATCTGCGTTCGTTCAGCTCTGTTGAAGAAAAGCATGTGGTGTAAGATACCAAGCCATGGAAACAGGGTTCTGTGTTGTATCAACAACTTTGTGGGCATCATGTTTGTACTGTATGGCAGAATCCTTACCAATATGCAATGCATTGTCCTCTCTGAGCTGGCGGGATGAGAGGGAGGCATCGCTGCAAATGGAGAAAGCTGCTGAAGTATCCTCTGAAGAGGAAGAGGAGGAAGGGCCGAGATCTTCGAGTACAGCACGAATCTGTTCACTCGTCACTCCTTTAGGACCAGGAGCTGGAGGAACCTCATCTACGACTAAGGTGAAAAACAAAATATTACTTTCAGTAAAACATGTCCAAACCCTAACATTTCGAATGCTGCTGTCCAGTGTTTGTCCAGATCTTTAGCTGACTTTTTGTTTAACTGTTGAAGTGAAACATAACGGTTGTGTGTGACCTTCTACACGAACATTTCATGAAAAAGCAAATTGATTTTACAACGGCCAGTGTGAACACAAGTGAAAACCTTTTTCATTTTAGTTTTGTATACAGTATGTAATGAGGTACTTATAAAAGGCTCCATAAGCTCTGGCTTGAAAACCTCTAGGGCATGTTTGACTGTCAAAAATCTCTTTTTATATGAATTATTCGTTGCTAATGTTGATGTTTTTTGTCTGATTTGCTACTGTTCTTTCTTTTTATTACTAATCCGCTTAATACATAATTGTAAATGTAGTATAGATAATGAATTATGGCTAACCTAGTGCAAGAGAAAAAGAAAAGAGTTCAATTAGTAAATAGATAAGAGTTGAAGGGAAAAGGCAGGGCATTCCAGTTAGAAGTTTGTTGGTTGGAGGCTCACCAGTGACCTTCCTGGAAGGAGTTTGTATGTTCTCCCTGTGCTTGAGTGGGTTTCCTCCGGGTACTCCGGTATCCCCCACAATCCCAAGAACATGCGGCAGTTTAAATGAATAATCTTAATAACCCTTAGGTGTGAGTGAATGTTGCCCGCTAGTTAGTTGGTGCAAGAGTAGAGGATACTGAGGACAGAGTTAGGTGGAAACGGATGATTTGCTGTGGAGACCTCTAGAAGATATGAGATTACTAGTTTTCAGGAGTTTCTTCCATCATTGATTAAAGCACGGTGGCTCTCATAAAACTCTGTTGTAAAACTGCATTCGCTCGAAGTAGATTCCACCAATCGCCAACCAAAACAATTCAGAAGAGAGCGCGCGCTGTGAGCTGATTGGTGGCTCGCGCATGCTTCACCAATTACGGTTTTTAACCACGGCTCATTTCCCAAAGTGTATTAAAAATAAGTCAAAAGAAAGATATTTCACTTTGAAATGTAGTGAAGTTGTAAAAAGTGTCCCCAAATTAAAATACTTGAGAAAAAGCTTCGAAAATACAGTTACTAATTACATTTCCTTCGTTACTGCCCACCACCGCTTTCTAACCTAGTCAACAATAAAACGTCTAAAGTTTTTAATCCCTTTTCTCACCTTCAGCAGAACTTGTTTTCACCGAGTTATTGTTGATATCCGCCTCAGAGTCCTCAGGACTTCCAAAACACCTGAACAGTCTCAAAAAAGCTTTCTTAAAGCGTTTCCATCTTCCACCACGGCGCCTCGTCCCCGCTGTTTCTGGCCGAGCCATTGCTTTCGCTGTTATTTGGAGAGACAGAAATAAATGCTCGTTTGAGATCAGAAAACTTCAAGTAAGTACCACAAACTTCGACGCAAGTCAAAATAAAATCGTTCGAAGTGCGAGTGTATGCAGTCGATCGAGTGTATGACGTCACACGTTCTAAAAACGACGCAATAAAGAACCTGAGCAGGTTGTCAACATGTTTGTTTTCGAATGGGTTTTGTTTATCTTGACAGTCCGTGTCCTTTGTGTCCACGAGCAAAAAATTACACACCTATAATAAGACCATAAACAGAAATAAATACAATTTGAAAAAAAAAAGTACAAATGAATATATGATACAATATAAGCACGATTTAATTCATACAAACAAATGCTAAATTAATGTAAATTGTGTGTTTGTATGTGATTAATGTTTGTAACGAATTATTGTTAATTTAATTATTTATTTTTGTCATTATTTCTACATTTATTTCCATTATGTGGATGGTCTTAACTAAGTCTAAGCCAGGAATAATTTAAAATTTTTGCGAAAAACATTTTGATAACATAAAACACATCAGTTAAATGTATTTATTTGTTTATAAATACATTTATTAATTTAAGCTTTTTCTATTATTCATTTTCCAACCTGGTCCAACAGGTCACCAGTCCGTCGCAGGGCTAAACATTTATTTATTAGTACATTATTTTTTTCTTTATTTCAGCATATTTTTATATTTTTGAGCATAAATTTATTTTTTTATTTATATATTGTATTGTAATTATTTGTATTCATATTTTGATTCATAGTTAAGTTACTTTTGGTAACTAAGAACACTTTCTACTTGGTACATTAAACACATTCTGACTAAATAAACAAATTTGTCAGCTGAGCAGGGATCTGAAGATAAATGTAGCTGTTAAATCTCTGTTGGCAACACTGGGTTATAGGATCATCACTGATAATCACTGACAAGTGAATGGCGGCATAGTTGCTCGTGTTTAGTTTAAACACAAACATAAACTGATTTTAAACTGATTTTATGTAGCACCTTTTTTAGTTTGTGTTGTGTCTGCGACTCTTGCTGTGAGGTGTTCTTCAGTATCAGACAAAAGGTACAGACAAATAAAACACTTTGTTTTTTAAAAGCTAACGTATTTTTATTCATCTTTTGCTACGACCCAAAAATTCTTAAAATATTTCCTCCAAGACCGGCGTAATTACTGAGAGTCTACCCTAAGTCTGTTTTTTTTTTCAGAGCAGCATCCAGATCTCCACGAGTCTTTCACTTGTGTTTGGTTCCAATAACGTAGAGACACACGATGAAGGAACTCCGGTGATCACGAGCCGCAGTCCAACTGGTACTTGATCCACTTCCCTCATAGTCGGGACAGACTGTCAGCCTCTGGTGTTTATTGAATTCCATTACTTTTTTTATTCCGAAACTATAGTTTTGATAGACTAAACCAGTCTGTTACTGGAAGCCTTGTGAATTATATCCTCTGAATGTGAACAAGATCTCTAGCCTCAGACTCTTCCATCCACTGGTCCATTAGTACAAGTTCTTAGATGGCGTTAGTAATTATTGCCATGTTTCTCTCAAATTTCAATTGCTTAATACTGGAGTATACTGGATTTTTTTACCCTCACAATTTTTCTGGCAGTTGTAGCAGAATTTTTTTCAATGACCTTTTCCTGTAGATCCTTAAAAGCTCTTTTACTTTCTCCAGAATCTCAGAAACCGGTCGAGGTGACGATGGTTGGCTTTGTCTGCCACTCAAACTCCTTTGTGTCATTTTTTGTGCATGTTATCAGGCCAAAATCACCAAGGTGTGTAAACTTTTGATGACTGTTATTTGGAAAGTTTCTGTTGTGATTTTAAAAGGAATAAATACAGTTTTAACAATAAATTGCTTCACCCAACTACTAACTATTTGTGTTATTCGTATTTTCTGAAAAATGTACACAAAGTTTTGAATTTGCTCACAAATGATGAGCCCATGAGCATATTCCAATACTGCCTTTTTATTCACTTTAGTACATATTCTTCCTAACAAAACAGTATAATGTGAAACAAAAGGAGCCAACTGTTGTAGTTATGAGAACTTATCGTATTTGTTATTGTACAATTTTGTCAAAGCACTTTACATTCAGTGTTCCGGACTGAATCTCAATGATGTGTTTGTGTGTTGCTTTGTGAATTCTTGAACATCGAGCTGCTGTGGACAAGTGCTTTACCTTCACAGTTAGTGCTGTCACTTTAATGCAGTTTTTTGGGGGAGTTTTGTCTGAAAATGTAATTGTTTATGTTAATATGTGAATAAAGCAAACCAACTGATGCTTGATTGCGAATAGTGTGTCTTATTCTATACGATATCTTACAGAATTGAGTGCCTCTCTCACATTTATTATGAGTTATGTTATTATCTCAAATTTTGTCAATACTTTCATGTGAAAGCACCCCAGAACTGAAACTTTGCTTGAGAAGAGGCAAGGCAGGAGTATAGATCTGAGAATAGGGACTCTTAATGTTGGTACAATGACAGGGAAGGGTAGAGAGCTGGCGGACATGATGGAGAGAAGGAAGGTAGATATTCTGTGCGTGCAGGAGACCAGGTGGAAGGGTAGCAAAGCGCGTAGTATTGGAGGGGGATACAAACTGTTTTACTATGGTGTGGATAGGAAGAGAAATGGGGTAGGAGTGATCCTGAAGGAGGAATGTTTTAGAGGTGAAAAGAGTGTCAGACAGGGTGATCAGTTTGAAGTTAGAAATTGAAGGGGTGATGTTGAATGTAGTGAGTGGTTATGCTCCACAAGTAGGCTGTAAGTTGGAAGAGAAGGAGAGATTTTGGAGTGAGTTGGATGAGGTGATTGAGAGTGTTCCCAGAGGGGAGAGAGTAATGGTGGGAGCAGACTTCAACGGCCATATTGGCGAGGACAACAGAGGTGATGAGGAGGTGATGGGCATGTTCTGTGTTAAGGAAAGGAACCTAGAAGGACAGATGGTGGTGGACTTTGCCAAGAGGATGGAACTGGCTGTAGTTAACACTTATTTCCAGAAGAGGGAGGAACATAGAGTTACCTACAAGAGTGGAGGTAGGAGTACGCAGGTAGACTACATCCTTTGTAGACGAGCCAATCTGAGAGAGATCAGAGACTGTAAAGTAGTGGTAGGAGAGAGTGTAGCCAGACAGCATCGGATGGTGATGTGTAGGATGTTTCTGGTGGTCAGGAAGAAGAGGGGAGGAAAGATTGAAAAGAAGACCAAGTGGTGGAAGTTGAAAAAGGAAGAAGATTGTGAAGAATTCAGACAGAAGCTGAGACAGGCTTTGGGTGGTCAGGAAGAGCTTCCAGATGACTGGGAAACTACAGCAGAAGTGATCAGGGAGACAGGAAGAAAGGTGCTAGGTGTGTCAGCTGGAAAGAGGAAAGAAGATAGAAGAAGGGGCTAGAAGAAGAGGCTAGCTAAAAAGAAGTGGGACATTGAAAGGACTGAAGAAAGTAGACAGGACTACAAGGAATCGCAGCGCAGAGCGAAGAGGGAGGAGGCAAAGGCCAAACAGAAAGCATATGATGAGTTGTATGCCAGGTTAGACACGAGGGAAGGCGAGAAGGAATTGTATAGACTAGCGAGACAGAGAGACAGAGATGGGAAGGATGTACAACAGATAAGGGTGATTAAAGATAGAGATGGAAAGGTGCTAACAAGTGAGGAGAGTGTGCTGAGAAGATGGAAGGACTATTTTGAGGAGTTGATGAATGAGGAAAGAAGGGGGGAAGAGGTGAATATTGTAGAGCAGGAAGTTGAAAAGATTAGAAAGGATGAGGTGAGGAAGGCTCTGGGGAGAATGAAGAGTGGAAAGACTGTTGGTCCAGATGACATACCAGTGGAGGTGTGGAAGTGTCTAGGAGAGACAGCAGTGGATTTCCTGTCTAGGTTATTCAACAGGATTTTAGAGAGTGAGAAGATGCTGAGGAATGGAGGAGAAGTGTCCTAGTACCAATACCTAGTAACAACTACAGAGGCATAAAGTTGATGAGCCACACAATGAAACTTTGGGAAAGAGTAGTGGAAGCTAGGCTAAGAAGAGAAGTGGATATTTGTGAACAGCAGTATGGCTTCATGCCCAGGTGAATGTTAATGGTACAAACTACAGAGATGGTCAGAAAGAACTGTATTGTGTCTTTGTGGATTTAGAAAAAGCGTATGACAGGGTGCCGAGAGAGGAGCTTTACAAACATATCTAATAGGAAATGCATCAATTATTTAATTCGGCTAACTGCGGTTGCAAAGACTTTTTTTTACTCGTTTTGTAATTTTACTCGTTTATTAATTCATTTATTTATTTTTGTTGGTATGTATAGTAACATTTCTTGTTGGTATGTATAGTTGTGTAGTTTAAACTGTGTGGTTTATTTAATTCAAACCTGTTCGGTTCTAAATATAGAACGGTTTGGGTTCACCAGACAGATAACCACGCACAGGTGTTCTTAACTCTGTGTCCTTTATTAAACTCCTCTCCAGCACATAACACACACATAGGTTCCTACCCACCGGATATCACCTGATACTACAAAACCCCCGTTCTTTAATTGTTAATAAATAAAAAATAATTTCGGCCTCTGACGCAATTGAGCGATGGGCGTGGCCACCGTGGACGTGGTGCTGTGGGCGGAGCCAGACATTTCGTGAGCCGCCTGGTGGTACTGTGGCTGACGGATTCCTGCTGTCCGTTCCCCGTTCATCCGGAGAGTCTTGTCGAAAGCCGGTGTAACGATGTCCGACGACGAACAGCAAGAGCAGACCATCGCCGAGGACTTGGTGGTTACCAAGTACAAGATGAGCGGTGACATAGCCAACCGTGAGTGTGACGTTAGCGTGATGGCTTTGGCACGGGCCTCCACGCCGCTCTTTCGCGCGTGCCATGTGTTGAGATGTGCAGAGCAGCGTGGGACGCGAGTTCCCCGCGCTCTATGTCCTTACGCAACACATAGTCACATAAGAGCTTTTTTTGAAGGCACTGCTGATACTCCAGTGCGTGTTTGTAAAGCCTGACCAGTGTTGCTTTGCTGTCCTACAACAAGCAGGAGTCATTTAGGGGCTAATGCTAGCTAGCATTAGCCTTCTGTGCATGTCAAGGGACACTTGTGGCACTCCATTGCCAAGTGGTAGGGGTTGGTCCTCAAAAGCTAATGTAGTGCACTGTCCAGCAGCACGAGTGCTCTTCTAGCTCATTATTGCAGGGCAGGGGAAGTGAAGCCTGGAGCTGATGAGGGGATGTTGACAGGGTTTTAACCTAATTTATTACCAGCAGCTGGGTATTGGTGACAGGTACGGTTTGTCTGTAGTGATGAAATTTTGCTCCCCGACCCCAATGTTTAATTCTACAGTAGAATCAGAAAGGTAGCTATGTCTAGTGCTTATTGTTGGTGGTTGTTTTATAGGAACGTGTGACGTCATGATATGGTTCATCACCAGTACCTTATGTTGCCCAACATATTCTAATGCTCAGTGTCTGATAGCGTTATTCTAAAGTCTATACCATCATTTTTAAAAGTTATCTGTTTGGTTTTTGAAGTCTCCAACAGGTTTAAACCAATCCAATGTAAAAAAAAAACATATATATTAGGGGTGTAACGGTTCACGGGGATGTATTGAACCGTTTCGGTACGGCCTGTTCGGTTCGGTACACTTGCGTACCGTTTCGGTATTCTGTATTTTTATTAAATGATATAAATGTATTATCAGAGCGATATTAAGCGCAGCGCAACAATGTTCCTAGGCGAGTTTCCGCACGGACGCTATTGACTGACGAGCGCGAGAAGGAAAATGGCATGGCAAAAGCGAAAGGGAAGCCAGAGCTTGAAGACCCGCTCACCTCACTACGGTCTCCTGTTTGGGAACACTTTGGCTTCTCTGTTAAAATACATAGCGGGGATAGACGAGTGGATAAATTTAAAGTTGTATGCCGACATTGTTCCACGGAGATAGTTTCCGCACGGACGCTATTGAGTGACGAGCGCGAGAAAAAAAATTACATGGCAAAAGTGAAAGGGAAGCCAGAGCTTGAAGACCCTCTCACCTCACTACGGTCTCGTGTTTGAGAACACTTTGGATTCTCTGTTAAAAAACATAACGGGGATAGACAAGTGGATAAATTTAAAGTTGTATGCCGACATTGTTCCACGGAGATCGGGCAGGCAACACATCTAACATTTTCTACTGCTGGAGGTATTATAACCAGATCTGTGCTCTCTTCAGAAAATGTGGATAGGTAATCTATCCTAACTAGTTGCAGTATTTCATTTTTTATTTAAAAAATTGTGTTTTTCTTAATAAAGAGTGCAATTTATTTAAAATATCACCCAAATGTGTCACTTTTATTTATTTTATGCAAGAAATCTACTGTGTATTGGCAGCTTTTCAAAATAAAGAATATGTAAGTTCTTATTGTTTTGTACCGAACCGAACTAACTGAACCGAACTCTCCAAGACACATTTTTTTTTTTTTTTTAACAGATTTATATATGACTGAGTAAAGAATTGTTTTTTTACTCGCTTTGTGTCATGGCAAGATTAAGCACAGAAACAAGACAAAAAGTAGTTTTGTTGCATCAACAAGTTTTCTCCCACACAAAGGAAGTCTGAAGTTTCAAAATGTGCTGCTCAAGCTCTTTTGGAGGCCGTAGACTCTGTGGTGGACCAAGGAAACCTGTGCAGAAGATCCAAGATGCATTTGGCTCTTTACTGGCAGAAACCAGAGGCACCCAAGTTCATTCATTTACTGTCTGGAGACGACTGGTCAGAAGTGGCCTTCGTGGAGGAGCTGTAGCCAGAAAAAAAACCTCCCACATGGGAACAAGGTGAAGTGTAGAATTGGAGTGCATCAAAATGGCAGCAGGTGCTCTGCACTTTTAACATATTTGGCTGTAGCAGATGGTAGTAAGGCTTGGCGAGTGTTACAATAGTGATAGTGGCAACAGCAAAGTAAGGTTTTTCAGTGACATTTAGGCCATGTCCACACATCCTCAAGGTTTTTTTTTTTTTTTCCTCACACCATGTAAAACCTGCATCCACACGGACAGAAAAACACTCCTGTCAACACTCTATGCTGTGCTGACTCCAAGAGGTGGGAGTTGATTCATGCCATTTTTAAAATGATTATCTAACACTGCGTGTGCAAAAACACTAGTGTGTCTTTTCCATGATCGAATGAACAGCAACATAGTCCTCTCCTCGGCCGCCTTTACTTTGGCTATTGTAAACACGGCAGTGACACAGCATGACAACAATGACAAACTCCACCCTTTACCCACTTTTACAAAATAACCGAGTATGTCTGGACAGGGCCTGTCTCATGGAGAAAGATTCAATGTGCTTGTATAATAAGTACAATTTATCTTGAATTTTCACAGCTCAGAATGAAACAATTTGATGTTTCCATGCCATAGCAATAGTTATAAAAAATTTTTTTGCACATTTGCCTCAATTTTCTCCTCGGTATTTAATGTGTATTATTTAATTTCTAGGCTTAGTTAATATTCAGCCATGATGCCAAAGGTGAAGTGAACAAAAAAAAATTCCACATTCCATTCTTTAAAACAATTCTTTTTAGGTTATTTAAAGACAAATTGGTGAAATTCTTATTATATTGGTACAGGAACAGATGTGATGCCTACATGCGCGTCGTCGAGGTTGAAAAGCTTTGGCCTATTTATGATCCTCAAAGAGCTGTTTGTCGAGGAGAAAGATTCAAATCGAGGAGCAGAGGCTGTCGATGCTCAAGACAAGTGCTCTGAGTTTTTATCTGTTAAAGAGAACATGAGGTAACTCAAAGTAAACTTTATTACAATGTAAGAATAGAAGTTACGTGTATGTTAATTTAGCTGAATTCAGTGTTTAAATGATATCCATACAGTTTAGGCAAATGTGATGTAATAGAGGATCTACACTCTGTCGAAGAATGCGTAGCAAGCGTCTACTGTGTGAAGGCAAACAGGCTGGGTGCTCCGTAGCTATGCAGACGTGATACAAACCTAACCTAATGGTGTTTAGAGGCATTTAATGTAAAATTCTCCCACACCTTGGAAGACTTGGGGAGCACGCTTTTCCCTGCAGACGCTACTTTAGCCACTTTTTTTTTTTGGAGCCTTAATTCTTAGTTTTATCAATTAGTTGTTGCAGATGTTGTCATCGGTAGGTAATGCTTGAAACTAGGGCTGGGAGATGAATCGGGCCACATCACCCAGCTCTACTTGAAGCATTTGAAATAGCTCTGAAAATCTTTTCATCTGTGACAAATTTAATCTCTTTCATTTCTGTTTAAACAAACCTGTTAACTGCCCATTGTTTCTTGTCATCTGTTCATTTCATCCATCTTCAGTTTAACGCAACAATATCAATTCAGTAAAATCCACGAGTCTTGCGTGTGCTTTACGTAAGAGGATATGAATATTCAACTCTCGTTAAAATAAAAATTGTTCATAAGTAACAACTGTGTGCACTCTGCTATTAATGTAGATGTGTATTTCAGTAATAAACTTAAGTAGGAGAGTTTCAGTTACCAGCATTTATATCAAAATATAGATCCCATGTCTGCAAAACACAAATTTAAATGAAATATTTGTAGCTAATCGATAGTAAATCGAATCAAAATTGAAACAAAAAAAGCAATTGAATTGAATTGCAGAATTGGTCACAACATCCAGCCCTAATGCTTATGAAGACGACCTAGAAATGGTTAGTATTTTATTTTTTAAAAACCATGATGACCTTATTAGTGGTCCTCAATTTATATAGCAATGACAGGGTGGAAAGCGGTTTGAGATCTATCTCCTCAGCACCCTTGCCCGTGAAAGCACATGGAAATCAATCCTGTTTTCTTTGGTTTTCCAGAGGTGTTGAGGGCCATCATTGATGCCGCCAAACCAGGAGTTTCAGTTCTTAGCCTCTGTGAGAAAGGAGATGCTTTGATCACAGCAGAGACCGGGAAGATCTTTAAGAAGGAAAAGGAGATGAAGAAAGGTAAGGCAGAGGTCTAGACGTGGCTGTGGTGCGGAAGCAACCTGGCCAGTTATGTTCCATCAAAGTACACTGATTTAAGTTGCTTGATAGATGGTGTTCGATGTAAATCATCTCTCTCCTCTGGCTTTGTTCCGAAGCCCTATTTGTTGAGGATTGGTGGTTGTCCTTTTTTGCAGGTATTGCGTTCCCCACCTGCGTGTCAGTCAATAACTGTGTCTGCCACTTCTCTCCTCTGAAGAGCGACCCAGACTGCATGCTGAAAGATGGAGATTTGGTCAAAATGTAGGCAATCTCCCTCCCCAGTTTGTCCACGTCTGTCTCAGCTCCCCATGTCATTCCTCTCCGTGTTTAAGTCTCTCCTCTACTTCGGTCCATCTTGTCTGCAGTGTTTTCCTCTGTCCCTCAGTGATGCACCCTTATGCTGTTTCTGTCCTTTCCAGTTGTGTCTTCCTGCTTGTTCCCTCATTTAATGTTATTCACAGTTGCATGGTTGCGTGATAACTGACACTGTACTTTGCTATATAGATTCATTCAGACATGAAGTAATTAACTTGTTTACTGCAAAATTTTGTCTTTCAATTGGCGCCGTGCACATATTTTTAAATGAAGTCTAAAAAGCTTTCCTATTTAACATCCCTCATGCCTTGAGATAATATGGTTTGAGTTTGTAGATGAACACATAAGCTGTTTTGGAGGAGTTTGTTAGAGTGCAACACAAGCAAAAGTGGCTGTTTCTAGAGGTTTTGATTTTGGAAATGCAATCCATATTGTAATAATGGGTTGTAAATAATAATCCATATTGTAAATAATGGGTTTCTCTATCCTATGGATGTTTAAATATGCTGTCTTCTATGATTATCTTTGAGTGTCACAAACATCATTCCCTGTGAACAGGGTTAAATATATGCATCAAGTTTGTCAGGGTAAAAGACTAGGTTCGTACAGCATTATAATGGCAAAACAATCAAAGACTCCTTTTTTTTGGTTGGTTCATGTTAAAGGATTTTGCTTTTTTCTCATTTGGTTGCTCCTAATCTGTGTTCTGTTCTCTCTGCAGTGATTTAGGAGTTCATGTGGATGGCTTCATCTCTAACGTGGCCCATAGCTTTGTGATTGGAGCAACCAAGGTGTGTAAGTGGTGTGTTTTTACCTACAGCTGTTCACCGCTTCGTTTTATCTTCTGGTGTTTGAGGAGCAAGGGGTGTACATTGATTAACAACGAGCAGTTGATCTTATGAACCCACTGCTTCAGGGATTTGTACATTCTGTAAATGCTGACGGCACCAAAACAAAGCCACATGAGAAGCACTAATCAATTGTTAATGTTCTGGTCAATCTTTGTTGATTGATGACCGAAAGCAGTTTAATGTGGATTAGGGCTGAAACGATTAGTCGACATTGTCGACAAATATTTTTGTTGTCGAGTAGTCGTTTGATGTCATGTGACCTAATGTAAGGGTCACGTGTCGGGATTTGAGCACTACGGCGCTACAGCGTTTGAGTGTAATGCAGCCCTCACGAATGCTACTGCAGTAGAAGAAAACTCAGAGCGAATTATGATGGAGGAGATCAAACGAATCTGAACAAGTAAGGCTTGGGAAACTTTTACTAAACTTAACCAAAAATGCTGTCGTGTGCAATACATGCAAGGCGGAACTTCATGTGCTTCATTTCACGGGAGCACATTACGACAGAAGAAGAAGCATCCCTCTGCGTGAACGCGCATTCAATCACGTGACTGCACAGACTAAACCAATGAGAGTTCACATAAAATGTTTACTCGTGAAGACGTTTTGATTTTTATTTTGCTTATATGCCGCGTAGATGTCAAATTTACTTGTGACACATTGTTCAACTATAAATATTGTTTAAAAAGTTTAAAAGGATGCAATCGCCTAAGGCAAGTTGTTTACATCAGTGAATATTGTAATAATTTATGAATGTACAGCATAACACAAACTTTAGATGTTTATATTTTATTTGCGTATTCATTAGAATAATTAACATTTAACATAAAAAGAAGGATAAACAAAGTAAAAATCGTTGATCTAAAATAAAAAGCTATATAAATGCATTCACATTATGGGAAAAAAACAATGGGGGAAAGTTCATTTTAACAGCTTTAAGAGTCAAAAATAGAAATAAAATGAAGACAGCACACCAAAGCATTTCTTTCTCTCACCATTCATTATCTTATGCTGATTCTAAAATTATCTTTATTTGTTTCTTACATTTTGAAATGTTGCCAGATTTTTAAGAATTGTTAGATTATCACCCTCCAAATATCTAGTTTCATAACTGTGTATTTCCCTGGGATATACTATGAATGGTTATTTTGGTAATCGATTAATCTATCGATTATTAGACCGATTAATCGATTAGTCATCAATTATTTCAATGATTAATCAGTAGCCTTTGAGTGATTATTCTGCTTTTTCAACTAGTTAAAATAAAGTTACAAATATTCTAACTAATAAAAAAGAAAATCACTTCAGCTTTTGAAAGTTTTTTTTTTTTAAGTTTTCTGATTCTGTTACACTCAAATTACACACAAATGCTCTCTAAGCATTGTTTACATGTTTTGTTCTAATTCAATAGAAAAAAATAAATAATCACAGGGCTCTAGACTAACTTTTTGCACTGGTTGCACTGGTGCGCCTAAATTTTTTTCTTAGGTGCACCAGCACAAAAGTTAGGTGCACCCAAATTTTCAACCGCATCACATTTAACACCGCATTTTCACAAGTTCACTTTTTTTAGTTATCTATTCATTTTTTTTTTTTTAAATCACTGTCCATATAGACAATATTGACTTGTAAATGATTAACTAACAACCTGGTCAAAATAAAGTTCTTTATTTGAAGCACAATTCTACAAGAAAGGTAACTAAAACTTAGTGAAAAGGTGTTTAAAGTGCTTTACTGAGCTGAAATTTAAACTTTAAACTGATTTTGGTCC